>PKRV01000929.1:0-346693 GCA_003709505.1 Hyphantria cunea
CTAGTGCCAAGGCATTAAAAATATATATTCCTGCCTCACTTCGCTGTGACATATTGTGGTTTCAATTATGAAAAATTAGTAACAAAAGAGACGAAAAATAACTAGATTAAATAATCTTTCAATGGGTTTGTTTATCGAACCAAAATTCAGCACAATTTGTTGTGTATTGTTGGGCCAACTTAACATTATACATAAATAGAGTGGTGTTTTCATTATTTCCTCGAATAACGTTTACACGAATCTTTTTGAACGTTATTTTTTTGTTTGTTTTTTAAACTGTTCGATACTTAATAAACTATCCTTGACATTTGATATCAGAAGAGCGTGTTAATATGAATCGTCTAACAATAATGGTATGATATGGTAAAGACCTGTTTTATTTAAATAGGATAGAATGTATGGAATATTTTTTTGTCCCATTTCCCTGCATTCTATTGGAATAAAGCCGAGAATAGCAGGAAGCTGAGCAAGCATGTTTTATATTAAATGAAATATTATTTAATATAAAACTCGGTCATGTTTTATTATTTCTGAGGTTCTTGTCAATTTCATTGAAAGTTGCATAAGTTAAGAAGTCTGGAATTTTATGTCTATATGTATATTTTTCGTCGAAAAATTTCCAACTTCCATTACGACTGTTAAGTGAATTTATCTAAAATATTAGTATTGATTTAAAATTAAAACGTATTATTAATAATACTATTTCTTGTTACAGGTACGTAAATGAAGATTAAATAACCGGAACAAACTGGTAACAGCGGTTTGCGAAGAGGGAAGTTTAAAATGGTACAAAGTATTAGATTCTCATCAGTTGTCACAAGATTCATTTCAAGATCACAAGTTCAAATTGTAATTCAAAATCATTCAATTAAGACACTAAATGACATTTGTGAACGATAAATTGAAGCTACAGTATAATATCATAGATCGATACAAACAGACTTCACAGCATGTACTGGATTGTCAAGCTAAACTAGGTGCTTTTATCGATCTATAACTTCCAGTTAAAGTGCGTAGAGCCTTATGAGAAGAATACTGGCAAAGAAACTCATGGCTTTTCTTTTTAAAAGTCAGATATTCAGGTAAAATAATGTTAGTGTTCAGGTCACATGACAGTTAACAATATGCAAGCTGTTTCGTGTTTTTCTCGGGTATGAATATATTTAAACAATGAACAATTAAAACTGCTTAAAAGGGAGTATTACTCTAGTTTTTAGCTTTAACCTTGACTATATTTAGAAAATTAACATTTTTATCTAGAATTCTTACTTGGAATATTCGTTTTAGTTTTATATAATTTTATTTACTTTGTATGTATTTATTGATATTGTGTGATTAGTACGACCATCTGTGCAGTACTGTTTTATATATGTATATATAATTGTATACATATGTTTATTTGCAAATGTATGTGCTCGGTTGAAGCTAATAAGCTTGCCTTGATTACATAGATGAAACTAACAATGTTTCTGGTTAACGGCTTTTAATGCGACTCAATACGTCCCTTGATCATAAAGATAATGTACATATATACATGTTTATTAATATTATTCTCTTATTAGTGACCTAAACGACCCACAATAGCCTTTCTACGGACCTTCTACATCATTTAGTCATTGGGACCTTCATAAGGAAGTCTGATGGTAGTCGCTTCATAAACAAGCGAAATTCAACCGTATCATGAGCGTTGTGTGTAAGATGTCTGTAATCTTTATTATTTACCAGCTGATCCGACGAAAGTTTTAAGAATTACAGACAAAATTTACTATAGCAAACCCGTATTAACTGCCAACAGGGCAGCCTTGTATATGACTAAGCGGACTAAGTAAATATAACACCTCCTGTTTTTCTTAAATTTTTTTTCTATTCAAACCTAGCCCTGACAATAACAAATACGTAAATAAAAGAATTATCCAATTTGGAGCAGTCAATTCAAAATGAATCACAAAAATGTATGTACGCACATAGCGTACATACATTTTTGTGATTCATTTTTATTTATATAGATTATTATTATTATCATAGCAGACTTAGATCTCAACCTAGTTTGGGAAATAGGCTCGGAAGAAGATTGTCACAAAGTGATTTGTGGGTCTCGAGATGTAATTAAATTCGATTGTAATTTTTTATCTATGGTAAAATAAAAAATCATAAAACAAAGTATTGAGCTGAAAGAAATTGTAGTGTTTAGATTTTTATTAGTTTTAATATGAGTTTGAATACATATAAACAAATAACAAGAAGAAACGTATATCAAGATAGGAATGTCTTTTGACTTTAAAGTCAATAAAATTCATTTAAACACAAGTATAAACGTTCTATAAATCAACAACTCAGCTCAATATGGCATTTTTTTAATAAACATTTATCCATTATAATATTTTATTTCATTATAAGCCGTAACTTTCTATGGTCTAATAATTTATTTAAAATAGAACTAAACTCGTATTTCTAGCCAGTGGCCGACAACAACAACTTGAGTTGAATAACTTGAAAAAAGTTGCAGCAAATAGTTGTATAAACTAAAGTTACGTTTTAAGTTCTTAAGTTAAAAGAAATAGATTATGTTTGTTATTTAAATATTTAAGTTAAATGTTGATACCCAGCTTACTTTGTTTTCCAAATTAAAAAAGATCAATATTTGAAGATCTCATTCCAGTGAGTGTTCTTAGATAAAAGAGCTTTAATTAGAAAAAAAAATAAAACAGGTAAAAAAGACAAAGAAAACATTGGAAGCACGGAGGAAAATTTTGCCTACCTATCTACTTTGCATATTGCCTGATGGTAGACTACCGTCGTCTATGTACACCCGCAACACCAGAGGCGTCACAAGTGCTTGGCTGGAATTTGGGGGACCGGGGGAGGAGTTGGAATATAGTCCTCCGATATCCTCTCTTACTAGGTGAAACACAGCGCAGGCTTTGTTCACACCAGTTTTTTCTGTGTCAGTCTGGTCGAGCCCGCCCATGCATGCCGAATCGTGACATAGGAATAGATTTTGTGTCGCGGGGACTTTACAGACCTACCTACATGAATAGCACAAAGAACTGCTAAACTTGGAACAATATTTTGTGGATTACACTGTGTCCCGTAGGGTTGGAACTAACAATAACACAGTAGGAGACGATGAGGTGATTGCTACCCTCATTTATGAAGTCGTGTTACTCGTATTGGATTGTATATCTATTTATCNTTTATTTAAAAAAACTGAATTTAATTAAGATGACAGATATAGAGAGAGAATTTTACTTGTTTGCTCAATTTGTTATAAATTTTATATTAGCTAGTTAACATAAAGACAGACGAAGAAAATTTAAATTAACTTATTCTCTTAATATATACTGAATTTCAACTAAGAAAATTTCGGACAACCCTATACTTATGCGCATAATAATTTATGAGAACATCAAGATTTCTCCAAAGAGGCTTTGAGAGATATAAATTATAAATATAATTGATGCAAGCTATTCAATGCGTAGTCAAAGACATTTTGTTAATCTCTTCATTTAATTACAACGCTTCATTTAGTTTTTGTTATTAAACTATACCTTGAAAATAACTAATTTCACTCTGTTTTGGTATACGTAATTTGTACTTTTCTTTAAAACCTTAAATCTAGTTTAATTAATGTAAATTTTAAACAAACAAAAGGACCATATTGTTTTATGATAGTATTTAGGTGAAACACCTGTAAAGTGAGCAATAATTTACAAACACAAATAACAAAACTATTTTGAATAAAAATAAGAATAAAATATTTAATCTATTATCAAAATAAACGTTACTGTTCCCGCTACAGAAATAGTAAAAACAATGCACAATTTTTGTTAGGCCAAGGACACACTTGTTATCCAGCCTATACTTCGGAAGCGTTACTGCATTTAGATTTATCGACTAAATGCGACATGCTCGCAATAGTAACTAAACTAATTTGGCATTTAAATCGGTCTCGTGACCGTGGCCGAATGTAATAGTGATGTAATTGACCTTCATGTTTATTGTAATAAGTAAAACATTGACAAACTAAGCCATTATTTGATTAATTATGCTTCAAAGTCCAAAGTCATTAGTTGATCATTTCTTATATGAAACGGAAATGTTAAATTTATTTTTTTCAAACAAATAATATATTTACAGAGACAAGAATCGTTTCGAGCAATCAATACATCTGTTATCATATTACACTTCTTGAGATTCTTAATTAAATTCATGTTATATTTATTTCTTACTTCAGGTATTTCGTGTTTATTGATTAAAGTTGTCACTTTAAAACCCAATTTTTTAAATTTGAAAAGCGCACTGTGCTCACATTATAATTTTTACTAGGGGTAATCATAAATGCAAAAATTTTCTTTTCGTATTTATTACGTTTTAAAAATGAAATAACTTTACAAATTTTTACTTTTCAATTAAATCACTTTTACAAGGACATAAACTACTAAGAGGTGAAATGAGGAATTAGATTATAATAGGTAAAACATATTTTAATATTTGAGAAATATAAGAACTTGGAAACTCAAGGTTAGAGATGATAAAAACTTCATTTAAATCTTTTTGATATTAGTTAAAGAATATTTAGAATTTTAAAATACTAAACAATAAAAATCGGACGACTCAATTAATACAGACATGGTAAGTTGTGTCGACGTATGCAAATTTATACACATAAAGATCTTGTGTAGCGGATAACAGAACACACATGTAATAACAAAGCACATCCAGATCCAGAACAACAATTTGAGTTTCATACAAGGTGTTTCCACAATCAAGCGCAGTAAAAACGTGGCGACCGTTTAAACCACGAGGCTATTCATGCAGTTTTAATCCACTACTACCTGTAATACTTTAAAATATGCTTTAAGCTATAAATCACGTATGTAGTTAAATAAATTTAAACTGCTAACTCCAACCTGTCCAGTTGAAATCACGAGGTATATGCAATGAAAGTGAGAGTGGCATACCGGAACCGGACCGGCCGGTATCCACCTGCGCGAGGCACAGTGACGTCACAGCTCAGCACTTAACCCTACGTTTACTGATTTTACTTTTAGTAAAGTGTGAATGACGTAAAGGTGGAATTTTAGTTTTTTTTAACCAGATATTGGTCGTCCAGCGGATTATTTTAGAATTTAGCGTACGTACTTTACTTTGACTGCCTCGGTGGCGCAGTGGTAGCGTACGCGACTGCTGTCCATGAGGTCTCGGGTTCGAATCCTAGGTCGGACCAAATGTTTGTATGATCTGCAAATATTTGTTTCGGAGTTTGGGTCTTTTCTATGTATAATATGTATGTATTTACAAAAAAAAAAGTATTTATGTAGTAATATCAGTTATCTAGTACCCATAATACAAGCTCTGCTTAGTTTGGGACTAGATGGCGTTGTGTGTTAGATGTTCGAAATATTTATTTTATTTATTTATTTATTTATACTAACAGAACATAGACATTAATTACGAAAAATCTTTCCTAGCCTTGAAAAATTAATATTGTTATTCGAGCGAATCGGAAAAAACTTTTTTTTTAATATATGGCTATGCCAAAATGACTATACTCTGCCTGATGTAAAGTATGAGTAAGAATCCAAGAGCGGTGGTCACCATACCTATTGCAAATGCAGTCAAAATTCCCTTTCAAATATGAAATATTACAGAAAGTATTAATATTAATGAGTATGTTTTTACTATCTAATTAAATAATTATGCTACTGAGTCCAACACTAACTTATTTTGCTTCTGGAGAGTAAATTTCATTCATGTTAGACGTCATTATTTTTTTATGTTTTTCTCTATTATGTTAAATAGACATAAGTGAAAGTAATTGTCGGTAATTGTAGCTGTTTGACGTATTACACACGGCTGGAAGAAAGTTATCAACTTATTTTAACGGATTTTACCTGCGAATAAATATTAAGTATAATTGTTAGAAGTCAATGTTCTTCCCTGCTCTGGCTCTTTGGTCTAGTGGTTAGCGTAAGCGACTGCAGATCAAGAAGTCTCGGGTTCGATTCCCGAGTCGCTCTGCTGTTGGGTTTTTCTTATGAGAAATTTTTTATAATAGCCAGAGTATGGAATATGGCGGTGTGCCTCGGAGAACACGATAAGATATTGAAGTAAAACTATTGAAAAGGGTCTTTAAATCAGTAACAGAACTCAAAATAATAGTAAGTTAATAATAAAGTTTGAGTACTAATTTCAAAAGCGGCTTAACCGATCTGGATGCATTATTTCGTACTGTTTTGTATTGTGGTAAACTTCACGTAACAATTAATATTTGATTTGTTACAACCGGTTGACAAATAAAAAAGTTTAAATAATCAACGCGATAAACCAAGCGAGCGTAACCACAGGAAATATCATGTAAAATATGGAAGGATAAATATGAATTTTCATAATATAGGCCTCTAGAGGAAAGAACTCCTAGGATTGCAACACATAATCTTGAGTTGCAGATATCTTTAAACAGCAGTGGTTACTTATTGGTACTTATAGGTTGCGTATTGATGCAGAAACATGCCAATAGACCGCCCCTATGTGGGTCACTATACTGCATTGTTGCATTGTCTGCTTTCAAGATAAGGTTGGAGTCCATTACTCTTTTTTTGGTCTCATGGTTTCCGTCAGGCAAAGTAGAGTGACTTTGGCAGGCTCTCTGTGAAACACGGTTTTCTGCGAGGCCGTGGTAGTATAACACCGGTCGAGCCGGCCCATTCATGCCGAAGCGTGGCTCTTTCACGGTAGCCTGCTAATAGTGCCTACTCGTTTGTCTCCTTATATCTTAAAAATAACTATAAATACTTATCCAGCAGTAGGGGAAGGAAAGCTTGAAAAAAACCCTATACCAACCAGTCTGGTCAGCGTGGTATAGTAGGGCTAAACCTCTTTTCTGAGAGGTTTTCCAGTAGTGAAGTATCAAAGGCTACTCTAGATAGACCACCATCGACCGCACTTATACAACAATCTCATTTAGACACTTACCTCCGCCTCCGGTATCCTTACTCACTCGATGAAACACAGCGTAAGCGGTGTTTCACATCGGTTTTCTGTGAGGCCGTGGTATCACTCCGGTCGAGCCGGCCCATTCATGCCGAAGCGTGGCTCTCCCACGGTAAATTTGTTGTTGTCTCTTCTTGTTCTAGTCTTTTCTTCTTTTCTCTCTCCCTCCAATGTACGGACAACTCTTTCTGTACAGTGTCAAAAGATAACAGTTACTTCCGTATAAACACTGTGTTGTTAACTCAGATTGTTGTTTTACAACGCTATTTTATACTACTTTCAGTATTTTGAAAAGTGAATTATGTATTGAGAATAATATTTAACCCAATTACATGTCAGCATGATATCATTGTGTTATATGTAAGAACAAACTTTAAAAAAATATAGATTATTTTTGGCAATGAAGTACAACTAATGAGACTAATTGTACGCATACTCGTATAAAAGATGATGATATTCTCCTAGCCGATTTCGACCACAACTGCAAGTGTCTACAGTGAGCACCCAACCTCGCAGAAGATTATAGTGCACAATGGTCTGCACAAACGGAGTGCAGTGTGCATAAACGGAGTACACAAGAGTGTGCACAAATGGAGTGCACCTGTGCTCCCCCTGTTCTCTCTCATAATCTGATTTAGAATGTGTTTTATATGATACAAAAATCATAGACAAAAATGTTATGCCAATAATTTTTTTTACCATTTTTAAACAACCATTTGGTATATTGTTATTGGTTTTTTAATTGACACAAAACCAATCATTGCAATACCTATAACGCCTACTAGCCTTTGTCTATGGACTAATTGTCATAATTTCTTGACACGATAGGTGTTATTGATAAAGATATAAGGCTTTAATATTAGTCTTAATTTTTATGCCCACATTAGTTTGTTAGTTAGGAGAACGTGGGACTAGCCAAGATTGGCAAATTTAATATTGCGAACAAAATAAACATAGGTTTCACATTTTAATGATATTTTTGTGTGTATGTTGCTTGCGGTGGTTGTCAGCTATGTTTGGTTAATATTAATCTAACAGTGTGAGAGTATCAGCTCTTTTCCAAAATGATGTAAGGAATTTTTAGTTATTTTTATAACCATTAACCAATACAGATGAAATGAAACTATAAAAATGATATAATGTCTATGCCTTTATTGTTATCTATGCAATTATTACATCACATACTAAACTAAAAAAGTATTTGACCCATAACCTAATTCTAAAGGCCGAATATAAAGAAATGCGCGATTAGTCTTCCAAAGGTTAAGCATTTCGCAAATGCCAGCGTACACGTTGCAATTGTTACCACGATATGGTGTCAAAATGTATAGAGAATCTAAAAAATATTTAAATTTTATCGTTCTATGGTGAAAGAAATGGTGTTTCGACAACGCAACTTCGTGTGTGATGAGACTTCTGATGGTAAATTAGTATTCGATAATGGTAATTGTTTGAAATGTTACTTCATTGTGTACGTTACTTGTTATTTGACTACACTAGAAAGAGGGTACTTAATGTTTTCGAGTGGGTATATTTGTTTGATTATTTCTTTAATATCCTATGCCTGATAAATTTTAGTTTAGGAGCAGTCATTACCGAGGGATGGCCACGGTTCGGTATGAATTGACTGGCTCGACCGGAGTGGTACCACGTCTTCACAGAAAACCGATGTGAAACAGCGGTTGCATTGTATTTCATCGAGTGGGTGAGGATATCGGAGGCTCATATCCCAATGTTGTATATCTGTTATTGCGCGATGCAGGATTGGTAGTTTCTTCTCCGTAGTCCAGCGTATCTGCGGTAGATGGCGCTGTAGTATATTTCTGTTGTGTTCCATGTGGAAGTCGCCACAGGCCCAAATCTCCGTTCGAAGAAGAGGCTATTATCCAGCAGTATTTCTTGATCCAGGTACTAGTGCTGCCATACGCATGGCAAAAAGAACATAAAAATAACTTAAACAGTGTCATATACAACAAATAATTCTGATCCGAATGCAGAAAATCGCGTGACACGTAAGTGGAACAATGTTACGCTTGCGTGCCATACAATGTGACACTGACGTATTATAATTATTCAAATGGTTATTTCCTATCGTAACCTGATATTTCTTATATTTTCTTAACAAGACTTTACCTGCGTCCTTTGTTTTGTGCCAATGTGCTACTCCTGATTTGAATCTATCTCTGTGCAGAATTTTACTCAGATTCGTTTCATCGTTCTACATGATTCAGTACGATAAGACTGTGTGTAATATATGGCTGATGGTAAGCGTTTATCATCACCTATGTACACCAGAGGCGGCACAAGTGCGTTGCCGGCCTTTGGGTGATGGGATGTTTGCGGTATGGGCTTCCGTTATCCTGCTGGGAGGGGTCCGGATGGCGTAAGAAAGCGGTTCCCGGATCTCTCCCGTCTGAGGCGCAGAGTGGCACACCGTGTGGTTTTAGTCGGTTCGATTCCGACACACCGCCCCGCCGCAAACCGCCGCGATGAATTTGATATTGAATAAGTAATAACCTCAAATTGTAGCCAATTATTTAATACGCAAGCAGTNATGTTATTGGTTTTTTAATTGACACAAAACCAATCATTGCAATACCTATAACACCTACTAGCCTTTGTCTATGGACTAATTGTCATAATTTCTTGACACGATAGGTGATATTGATAGAGATATAAGGCTTTAATATTAGTCTTAATTTTTATGCCCACATTAGTTTATTAGTTAGGAGAACGTGGGACTAGCCAAGATTGGCAAATTTAATATTGCGAACAAAATAAACATAGGTTTCACATTTTAATGATATTTTTATTTGCCAACAGTCATACTTAAACGATTAAGTAATTAATCCACAATCGAAATTTCATGATACGAAATAAATTTTGCAGTGATATTTGTTCAATTTAAGTGATGTATATGAAATGATATCGTAAATGTTAAATCATCACCAACGATCTTGAAATCACAAGTAGTGCTATTGCCATAGTGGTTAGTGTCCTTAGTCGGCTCACGTACTTGTACGATGTCCACGGGACTAATCCGTTATAATACGGCATATAATTGTAAATATTGATTTTAAACCCCCGACTCAAAAGAGGTCTCTCCCTCTCTCTCTATCTCTCTCGCTCTATCTCTCTCTCTCTCTCTCTATCTCTCTCTCCCTCTCTCCCCCTCTCCCCCTCCTTCGTCCCCCCTCCCTCCTTCCCTTCCCCTCTCTCTCTTATCTATGTGTGTGTGTGTGTGTGTGTGTATGTTGCTTGCGGTGGTTGTCAGCTATGTTTGGTTAATATTAGTCTAACAGTGTGAGAGTATCAGATCTTTTCCAAAATGATGGAAGGCATTTTTAAAACCATTANTTCACTAAGTTTCTATTTATAAAAATGTTTCATTATCTTTCGTTTCGTACTTGTAAAATAAGCATGCTTGCTTTACGTCTAAATTGTACTTTGTAACATAAATAAGTACCGCTACGTTTGTGTCATACAGTTTGTTCTAAGATACAATACCTAACTGTTATGTAAGCTGTAATATTCAAGCATTTTTGCATCCATCCATCAGTCTCACTATCCATTAAGTTAATCACGGCCTCCTATATCATTAAAATACTTATACAAAGACTCAAATTCAAGCTAAACTGTCTCACTTCATTAATATTCAGACCAGTTTCCATATATATATTCATTATAAATATATATTCAAAGCAAATATGGATGTTGAAATTCCGTCATTTATTAGGTAACCATTCGAATTCCACACTCTCGATCTCCTTACTATAACCTCGGAGAGCGGTTGCGTATTTCGAAGTCCGGATATCCCATGGTCGCATCTATCGCACTACATATACTTCAAGAAACGTTTAAGTAAGTTCTTCATTCGTACCTTTGTGCTATTAATCATGTAAAGAAGTTTGCGTGAGTAATTTATGAAGGTCTGATCTTATCTGACCTTTGTTATGTCTGACTTGATTTCAGATCGTTGTCTATCATGCTCGGACTCCAGTGTTGCTTTTTAGAAAAATAAAAAATACTCCATATGTTTCATCACTTAACCCCATTTTTCCCACTATATAGATATTTATAGATGAGTAGTAATTTAATAAATATAAACGATGATTGTCTTCCAAAATTAAGAACTAAAATGGCATCACAACAGTGCTACTAGTAGGTACTCTGAAAAGTTATCGATCTCAACGTATATATCGTATATCGTCTCGTCGTCTCAATAATAAAACTTCTGACACAATTTTTTTTGTCTGATCGGAAATTTTTCAGACCACCCACATAGATATATTTTAAACTTATCTAAAATGATTTACCATACTGATTCCTTAGCTAGTAGTGATAAAAAAACTCAGATCTGAAAGGGGTCAATATCCTACACAAGTCTGGACTGTAGTATTTTATCGTTCGTAACTTTCTACGACATCGGAATAAGGAAGTTTAGGTGAAACTGTCCATTAGTAGCAGAAAGCGAGCCGTGGAACGTACATGTCCTGTCATTTTAGATGTACTGGACCATAAATGGTTAATGTGAACTTATTATCTTTTTTTCTTTTTTTTTCAAGATACCTACCTTATTCACACTCCCAACTTACGCAAACACTTGCCTAATTAATATTTCAATACCTCATAGAGAAACGGTGTTGTGTTGTTTTTCACNTACACTAAGTTTCTATTTATAAAAATATTTCATTATCTTTCGTTTCGTACTTTTAAAATAAGCATGCTTGCTTTACGTCTAAATTGTACTTTGTAACATAAATAAGTACCGTTACGTTTGTGTCATACAGTTTGTTCTAAGATACAATACCTAACTGTTATGTAAGCTGTAATATTCAAGCTTTTTTGCATCCATCCATCAGTCTCACTATCCATTAAGTTAATCACGGCCTCCTATATCATTAAAATACTTATACAAAGACTAAAATTCAAGCTAAACTGTCTCACTTCATTAATATTCAGCCCAGTTTCCATATATATATATTCATTATAAATATATATTCAAAGCAAATATGGTTTGACTTTAATCTCGACTGGCTCAAAGGACCAAATTGTGTAGAGATGTTGAAATTCCGTCGTTTATTAGGTAACCATTCGAATTCCACACTCTCGATCTCCTTACTATAACCTCGGAGAGCGGTTGCATATTTCGAAGTCCGGATATCCCATGGTCGTATCTATCGCACTACATATACTTCAAGACACGTTTAAGTAAGTTCTTCATTCGTACCTTTGTGCTATTAATCATGTAAAGAAGTTTGCGTAAGTAATTTATGAAGGTCTGATCTTATCTGACCTTTGTTATGTCTGACTTGATTTCAGATCGTTGTCTATCATGCTCGGACTCCACTGTTGCTTTTTAGAAAAGTAGAAAATACTTCATATGTTTCATCACTTAAGCTCATTTCTCCCACTATACACATAGTTATAGATAAGTAGTAATTTAATAAATATAAACGTTGATTGTCTTCCAAAATTAAGAACTAAAATGGTACCACAACAGTGCTATAAGTAGGTACTCTGAAAAGTTATCTCTCTCAACGTATATATAGTAAGCTCGATAATAAAGCTTCTGACACTATTTATTTGTATTTATTTGTGTTATGGATAAAAAATAATATAACAAAGTGTCTTTTATCATAATTAGACCGGAAACTTTTCAGACCAACCACGCACATATATTTTAAACTTACCTAAAATGATTTACTGTACTGATTCCTTAGCTAGTAGTGATAAAAAAAACTCAGATCTGAAAGGGGTCAATATCCTACACAAGTCTGGACTGTAGTATTTTATCGTTCGTAACTTTCTACGACATCGGAATAAGGAAGTTTAGGTGAAACTGTCCGTTAGTAGCAGAAAGCGAGCCGTGGAACATACACGTCCTGTCATTCTAAATGTACTGGACCATAAATGGTTAATGTGAACTTATTATCTTTTTTCCTTTTTTTTTTCAAGGTACCTACCCTATTCACACTCCCAACTTACGCAAACACTTGCCTAATTAATATATCAATACCTCATAGAGAAACGGTGTTGTGTTATTTTTCACCGTATGAGCTCAAACCAGGGAGAGTTTGAACTCTGATAGACTCAGCTTCCCCAGTTTCGAGGGGGATAAGGTAAGAACGCAAAAGACAGTTGCCATAATCTATGCGGCAGTACTCATATGGTGTGTGCTTAATCCAATTCATGTTTTAAAAATATTTTTCTGTTGTGTTTTTTACTTGACAACCCTTTCAGATATCACATGTCAACCACAATACACACACAACAATATCTAAAGTAATCAATCAAATACATTCATAGGAAGTCTAAAGCTGCTTACAAGCAAACATTTAATAGTTATAAATCATAATTATCTATTACAACAATTGTTACATACAAAACACACACTCGCTGACAAGGAACAATGATGATACAGACTGTGGCGATAAATTACAAAGATAAAAGCATTGAGAGCGTGGGAGAGACGTTTAGAAACTATATTGATATTATCGACCACCTAAACAATAGTTGTTAATACTGCCTTATTCATGATATTAATACTATTAATTTGACATTTCCCTGGTTAATATCGTATTTCTCTTAATTCAACATTCAAAGATGTGTATTTTCGTTATCAAATATACAAGAAGGTGCCTGTATTAGGAAGTACCCCGCTCACATATCATTACAATTAAGTTATTTATTTTGAAAAAAATGTGGTTGCATGCACCAAATATAAAAAATGAAAAACCTATCTGAAAACAAATTAATTAAAATATTAAATAAATGAAGAAAGCTACAGGATTATTTATGGTGCCTCAACCTTTAGTTTTAAACCAACCGTTTAGTTTATTTGGTTTGTGTGTGTGAATGTGTGATTGTGTGTGTATGCGTTTGTGTATAAGTGCGTATGAGGATGTAATAGATGTGTGATTTATGTGTCTACGTGTACATAGTATGAGACACTATTTAACGTGCTTAAGATAGAATATCTTATAGATTGGAAACAATATACGAAAGACTATCGCCGAATGCTCACTTCAGAAATCTTTACTTTTAAGTGTAAGGTCTGAAAAGTTTCCGATGTAAGGATGATACAAGACATTTTTTTTGTTACATAGTGCAAATAAAAGATGCACAACTACACACCATAGTTTTTACTCAAATTCAAATTCAAAATCATTTATTCAATTAAGACACCAAGTGACATTTATGAACGTTAAATTGAAGCTACAGATAAAAATCATAGATCGACACAAACAGACGCCAGATGTACTCTATTCTCAAGGTGAATAAGGTGAAAACACCAATATTCACTGTCTGCCTGTGTCGACCCATAACTCACAGTTTCCAAAATGCGTAGGGCCTTGTGAGAAGAATACTGGAAAAGAGATTTTTAAGTACAAAAAAAAGGAAGCAACTAGTGTTGCTATCCTCACGTTAAAGTTGGAAACTTTTTAGACCATCTAAAATCCAGTATAATCCTCCTACATGGAAATTTACAACAAGGGGAATAAGAAGAAAGAAATAAGAAATAACGATTAATTCTTTTGATTAACTAGAATCATTAAACGTGGGAGAGCCACGCTTAGGTATGCATGTGCCGGCTCGACCAGAGTTATACTACGGCCTCACAGAAAACTGCTGTGAAACAGCGTTTGCGTTATGTTTCCCGAGTGAGTGAGGATACTCCTATTCCCCAACCCCTCCCCTATCTTCCTCCCTATCCCCCTGTAACGCCTCTGGTGTTGCGGGTGTCTATGCGCGGCGGTAATCGCTTACCATCAGGCGATACGTCTACTCGTTTGCCCTCCATTCCATTAAAATTTTTATCATTAATAGTATTTATATAGTCCACGGCATACGTTTTTCCTTACAAAAGGGGTTTAGGCCTACTATGCAGCGGCCAGATTATTTTGTTTCAAGATTTTCTTCTATTTCCAGTGATGTTATCATGTATAGTTTGCTACCTTAATCGAATTTTACGATACCCACAAGATGAATAGGACACTCTGTATTATATATCCACCAACACGCGGACATATCGCTTAAAAATTACAAACATCTTATGAAGATCTCCCTTAACCTTCTAATATCAAAACCACTGACGTAATTTATTATACTCTTATCCATCTAAGGCTTGCCTTGAAGAGACACCTCATGCTGTGTGTGAGCCTTCCAGGCCAGTCTCTCCCAGGCGCGATTACATGGAACGATTTACTAATTATATACATGCACAAACATCCCCTATTTTATGTTTTATGTTCCAATTGGTCTTAGTATAGACCGTGAAAACAGCGAGTAGGTACATTTTAAAGATTAATCGTAATCCGCGAGGCCAAAAACGCTTATGCTATTACTAAAGTGATGCAAGAGTTGAGCAATACTTTCAAGTTTTTCTGGCACATCAAGCAAAATTATATTTGATTACCACACCTCTGCCTATCCCTTCGAATACTTACACTAGTTGTGTAATGTACAGTTATAATTGTTTACTCTCAAAGCCATTATTTACACTCAGAGTAAAGTGCAATTATATATTGTTAAAACAAAAAGTTACCGACTTAGGAGTCACTCGTGCGTTTGGAAAGTGAAATTCTGCTTTCGTTTAAAGAATGCTGTCTTGTACAGGAATCAATCCCGCGTTATCTTGTATTGCGTAATATGCAGGAATCTTGTGTTTTAGGATTCAGTAGGTGAACGGTTAAAATACGTTAAAAAGAAATTGCTTTATCGGATTAAACTGCCATCATTATATTAAAAGAGCTTCATAACACAGTTTTATCTACATCATGAGCTAATAGATATGTTATCTTTACATAGTATATAAAAAAAATTCTGCTATCTATTCGCTTAGATCTTCTAAACTACTCAACGGATATTAATGAAGTTTTCAGCAATAGAGTGATTCAAAATGAAGGTTTCTATATAGACCTAAACCTTCTTTCTAAGGCTCTCCTTGGAAAGATTGATGACGTCGCACATTATAGTACAGGAAATCCGATAATTCGAAAGACTTTTTTTTGTGCGAAGCTGGGTAAGGTCGTCAGTCTTTAAGTCCCAAGTCTATACAGTGATTGTTCAATTTATTCTGTATCATGAAAGAAGACCTTGAGGCGATATTTTGTATGTATTGTTTTTAATTCGTCTAAGTCTGTTTATATTATTATCCTTACAATTATAAACTTTAATATAAAGTTCCTTGATTGCAATAAGACGGCAATGAGTCTCTTGAATTGCAGTTCCATCTTATTCAGCTACCTAATATCCCTACTCGTTAAAAAAACAGTAACTTAAACTATTTTCAGGCTTTTACGACTTCTACACTTAGGTACATATAATTTTTGTTAAGCAGTGGGACTTATCCGCATAAAATTATTTAAAAGGTTACAACACCTTATATATCCCGATGTTTCGAACGGGTTATAAAACCCGTAGCTACAAGTTAAGTACACACAGAATGGATCGAAAACCATAACCAGATTTTAATATATTTACAATGCGGATATGTAGTAATTAATCTTCTCATGTTTGTTATTTTTAAACGGTGAATAAATTCTAATTAGTTCTCACACATTTACCTACATTTAATTATGTTTTTTATATTGTTAACATACATTTTAAAGTATTTAATTTTTATCCAAATTAAAATGCGTTAGTGAGTTTCATATAAGTACATGTTGTAGTATAAAACCTTCAAACAGATCTTTCGATGGACTTGTTTCTAGAAAGTGATTTAGTAATTTTGTGCATAACAATGTTTGTATTACTTAACAAGCGCCACAGAAACGAGGAGCATTTGTTTATATTTTATTTTATTATTTATAGTATATTTATTTCCTTATTTCATCCTAATTCTTCACAAAAAATGTGTGAATACATGTACGTATATAAAATATATATGTGTGTATCAAGAAAAGATGTGGTAGTCTTTGTGTAGGAAATGATAAAATCAAAAATAGATTAAACCTCAATAACTAGATATGTAATAAAAAAAAATATTCTAGAAATTCCAACATCAAAGCTTATTTTTTTAACAAAATAAAATATAATCCATCTAACTTATCAATACTGCTAATTTCTTTTAAAGACAATACCTCGAATGGGTCTATATAAACATACATAAAACAAACAGAAACAACGTCCAGACAGAACAGACAACTTGAGATTCATACAAAGTGTTGTCCCATGTGAGATTTGAACTCACAACATTGAGCACTGTAGAAAACTGCGTGGAAACTGCCGAAACCACTACATCATCCGTGTGGTCGAAAATGATTTAGAGAAAAGTACATCTTATTTCTTTTCTTAAACCATCATCTTAAGCAACTAACTAACAAAGCATTTATAATATAATTCAACAAGAAAATATGGTAACACTATTGTATAATTGTACAATACGAAATATTACCGCACGCGCAACTTTACTGGTAATTACTATAAAATATGTACACATAATTTTACCAGTAATTACTGTCTAAAATTGAACTGTCATGTTTCACGATTCTACGTAATTTGGGCTATTGTATTTACAATGTTACCAAAAACTATTCTAAGAAAACAATACTGTTGGCTAAATTTCTCACGTGAATTATTGTTACGATATAATTCACTTTCACGCAAATATGAGTGCTATGTGAAAATTTGTTGATGTTAGAATAGATTATTTGTATCGTATTAAGGTTGTATGAAAGTGATATTTTATTTATGATTATTACCCATACTGGTTACCTGTATGAGATTTCCGCCATGCGATAAGGCCGCCAATTGTATCTTGTATTGAGACCTTTCATAATTTACCTGGTGTACAATAAAGACACTTGTCTTTATTGTATATATATAGTAAGAAATGGTACAACAGGAACAATCACACAATATGTATAACGATAGGCGGTCTTATCGCTCACGGCGATTTCTTCCAGACAACCGTAACACGGATATGTGTGTTTCAAAAATTTTAAAATTTAAGGTAGCTTACCTACAGGCAACACATAAAACATTAAAAAAAACAAAAAAAAGAAAAAGAAATAGTAGCGATCCATATACAAATGTTAGACACTATTCATATTACACAAACATACACAAATACATATACACACCGAAATATATATATATGTATGCATACATATACAGACTAATATATATAAAACATAAAATTATTTTACACTTATTATTTTACACTTACTGGAACGCGCAAAATATTGATTCTTGATTCTTATTGGTCGTGTGTCAGTTTTTCTCAACAAGCGGACTATAAAATATTAAAAGAGTTTTCCTTTTAAAACAAAGTTACTTACATTAAGGCTTTTCCACCAAACAAATTTTTCGGCTTTATAATATTAGTACAGATGATTGTGATATGTCTATAGCTGTCTGACAAATGATATTTTTCCCAGAACTTGAGGCACAGAATTCTGTGTTTCAGATAACTATATCTAGCTGACCCACGCAATCTTGTTTACGTCTCCTAATTCCCGTAGCGTAATAATTTTTCCCCGTTTGTGTAACATCATTGGTGCTCCGCTCCTATTGGTTTTAGCGTAATGACATATAGCCTATAGCCTTTCTCGATAAATGGTCTATTTAACACGGAAATAATTTTTAAATTCGAACTCATAATTCCTGAGATTAGCGGGTTCAAGCAAACGAACAAACTCTTACACTTTATGTATTAAGTATAGATTGTATTTAGTAATAAATAAGTATGGTTACTTCTTGTCATTTGTAGTACTATGTCGTGTTTTGATAATAAATACGCACATCAATTGAGGTGATCACTACAATTACCAGTGTATATAAACTGTCGTAACATGGCTTACAATAACTGATCAAAACCTTAGGCAAACAAGTGTATGTAATACCTATTAAATGCATAATCGTATTAGCTGTAGTCAACAAAAATATCTATGATTCGTCTCTCGCGGACAAGAAAGTTTAACTCTTGCCTTCATGATATTCAACTAGTTTTATAGCAGCAATTAAAACCTCAAGTTGTACCTTGACGCGTCTAAACACACTCCCAAAGGAAGCGAGCCGCACAATAATCACTTGACACATTGCACCAACTTCCTCAATGACGTAACACCTATTGCTGCACCGCACGCAACTTAGTGCAAATCACCTCAACTTATCTCTGGAATACTCTTAATGTGTATGTAAATAATGGTTGTTCACGCTCTTATTCCGTTATGAGGCAAGCTGGATAGGCAGAGTAATTGAGCTTATAAGACGCAAATTACTGCTACTATTATTTTTATGTGAAATATATGATATTAAAAAAAGCTTTGAACTGTTATTTACACACTCACCTACAGGGGGTCGGCACTATAACTCCTTATCACAGGTTGCTTAGTCAAACTGATTTCGAAGGTCGAAATAATTATTTATATATAAGGTATATTTAAGGGCACTGATTTCCCAGTAACGACTGTCGTAGGTATTCATGACAACCAGGACTGACGACTTAACATGCTCTCCGATGTATGGACATGTACACCGCCGATGTATATGTACACCGCCATCTTCTATGAAGGATGGCAGTGTTTTCCATAGCAGCTGCTATTACGAATTCTTGTAAAAGACAACCCAACATATCCGACCCGGGAATAAAACCTGAGACCTCTTGATTGGCAGTCGCTTATGCTAACCGCCAGACGAACGAGGCAGTCAAATCGTTTGTATATACTGAAACAATTTTTGATTGAAACGAACAAGCCAATTGTCTATCGAGTTTTTAATATATTTTTTTTACCCATTGCCATCTAGTCTCAAACTAAGCAGAGCTTGTATTATGGGTATTAGACAACTGATATAAATACATATATCCTTTTTTTGTAAATATATACATATTATACATAGAAAACACCCAAACTCCGAAACAAATATTTGCAGATCATACAAACATTTGGTCCGACACAGGAATCGAACCCGAGACCTCTAGCGAGGCATTCGCATTCGCTACCACTGCGCCACCGAGGCAGTCAAATTATCTTAGAGGAGTTATCGAATGACAACCTTAAATATTGTAAATAATTCACCTTTCGGAACAAAATAAGCTGTACTATGTTGAAATTAGAGATATAACGTGTTTCCGTCCCACTAAGATCCCGGGACATATAAGCAGGACGTGAAATTGTCTCACTAGGCTGCCATAGTGTGGGGCACCATGCTACTCTGTCCTTATTACCATTGAGGATGGTGACCACCACTCTTTGATTCTGAGCTGAGTCATTTTGGCAGCATTTTTAAATAAAAAAAAATAAAAAAAAGGCTTATGCATTCTAACGACATTCAAATGATTCTTTTATAAGGAAGAATTTTTAATTGCATTCATTCTCGTTTGAGTTAATTTGTTTATTTTGATGTTTGTTATTTGAACTTTAACAATATGTCAATCACCTATTCATATGTGAGAATCATATTCTCTAATTAGCACTTTAACTGCTAATATTCAAAGTATGGCCTTAACCCTCTCCTGAGAGGAGATCCGAGCCCAGCAGTGGGACAGTATGGCTTGTTGATTGATTGATTGATTCAAAGTCCTAATTTCAATTTTGTTGTACACATTTTTTATTTGATTTGTGTATCAAAGTATATCGATATTTGTTAGATAAATTAGTTACTTTTTAATTAAATACAGATCAATACATTCTGTACTTTCCTGAAATGAAACTTCTACTTTTATTACAAAATTAAGTGAAATTTTTTTAGATATCTGTCTTATTTATTATATACTCGTATTTTACCTGGAAAATTAAGAACTGAGTTAATTCACATAATATTGTTTAGCATATTTAGACTTGTATTTATTTTAATACAATGTGAATTTAAACAAAATAACTTAAACCCACGCTTCTGTCTGTTGTCTTATTTCCTTATTCCGCGGTTTACAAATCCTAGATAACACATTAAGCTATTTTTAATTACACCTTGTATAATTTTATGTAATATAACAACAATAATATATGCAGTGTTGCAGTTATGCAAAGTCAAAACTGTTTTTTTTTATTTATGAGCCTGCCAAAGTAACTCTACACTTTCTTAATAATTATTTTCACGGGAATTAACGCGATCACTTATATAAATGTATTACATACGTCTGATTTGCTTGATGATTTGACCAGGTTTCACTAGCCGTGGTCACAGGCTGACCTAAGTGATCGCGTTATGCCCGTAAAAATAATTATTAAGTCATGAATCTACGCTTTCTGATAGAAAATATGAGTAGAATGTGAATTGTGACTCATTGTGAATGTAGACATGCGGCATGATGACCCACGCTATGGCAGCCTAATGAAATGCTACTGCCTCATTAACCAAAGATCTCTGTATTGTATGATTTATACGACGAGATTGGAGACCAAGTCTTCATTAGCATGTTTAATGACTGATCCCTAATAACTTGAACTTAATATATGCAACAAATCGAAAGAACGTAGGCTTAAATGTGAAAAGAATCCACAAGATCGATCACTTTAAAGACAAAGATTAAAACCAAGTAACCGGTACTGTTACTAAACACTACTACTTAACTGATACTGAATAGAATAGAATAGAATAGAATAAATTTTATTGTACACCAGTTAAAACTTAAATGTCTTTATTCACTAAGTACCAAACTACAACTTCATCCAATAACCTTACCATCACCTAGTCTCTTTCCTCGCTCAAACCACCGTTCTAAGCCTCTGTATTCACAGCCTGTGTAAACACTCCATTATCTAATAGTTACGTCAAACTACACGGTTACTCACGGTTACCCAACGTTAACCGTTAACTCACACGTTATAATTCTGTGGTCAATCGATTGTCCGTGGTATCTGCTGGAGCAAGAACTTCGTAAGAGGTTACGTTAAAAATAGTATAGTCAACAACAATGGGATGGTTGTGTTTTTTAGCAGACTGCGTAAGAAAGAGGGTTTTTTTTCGAGTGTTTCTATATATGGTTGTATATTTCTTTGGCATGCCTTAGAGCCTATACGGCTTGTCGTATTTTAATGTGTGTGGTGTCAATAGATTCGTCTTAGTAGAGTGACACTGGGTACATCAAAGTTTGGGTTAACAATTAACGAAGTAGGCATGGGTCGACTAGTTAGTAAAAAAAAAATCCTTTATTAACAAAAAGTCAAAGCCAAAAAAGAATCATCGAAATCGGTTCACCCAGTCTAAAGTTATGAGGTAACAAACACAAAAACAGCCGAATTGATAACCTCCTCCTTTTTTGGAGACGGTTAAAAATACCGGTCATCTTCAATGACTTTGACCCAATAAAGTAGAACAATAGCACGTTTATAATGCAATATACGTAAGTTACCAATTAAACGAAGTAGGCTGTGTACCGTTACTGTAACCCATATGTATTCAGTTACAGGGCTCCGTTATGAAGACAATAGCTTGATACCTGTTACAGATATGAATATTCAAGTATAGTTTCATTTAAATGGAGCGTGTCTGGTGGTCTTCCTGTCGGAAGTGGTGACATATTGAGAGTTTGTAATGGGAATGGACCTAACAGAGGACCGTTTGATTCTAAATTAGGCAGAGCCTTTAGTATAGTAATGGCAGTTTTGATAACTATAAATATATATCACTAAACATATATATTAAATAAAGGTCGTTGGTAATATGTATGAAAAGTAATGTAAAAAGCAAAAAGAGGTCGACCCAAAACTACGGTCCTTTTTTCAAAACCCCCACCTAGATCCTATACTGTACTCGCATAGATTTTTAAGGTTTTTATATAATCAATGTTATTGTTGAATAGGCATTTCTTCTCAGAGTGAGTCTCGGAAACGCGGGCTTCTGAAAGTCCAACTTGTAAAAATATCTGAAAAGATTTTCTTGCAAATAACGTAAGTCATATTTCGAAGAGTTTTTTAGTCTCAAATTAAGCACAACTTGTAATTTGGTTCATAGAACACATATAAACATATACAAAATGAGATGAATTCACTGAATTGCTTTGATCTATTTATTGACCAACTTCTATCCTCACTCCATCTTTGTTTCATCCCACTCTCGAAGATCATACTGCGTTATTACATTTTTAATAAGCACTAAAACTAAAAAAAAAAAAAATTCTAATGGGTAGTTTGACAGATGAGTATATTCGAATAAACAAATAAATAGTTAAACATAAAGCTCTTTAGGTTTACTGTTAAGAGCTACATCAATTATGGTATTATCTTATTTGCAAGCTCAGTATTATTGAAAGAATCACTTCTAATTAACTAACAAAAACCACTACATTCACTTTTATAATCGTATGTAAATCGCCATGCTCCATACAAAAGACATCAACGCGCTCGCATTTACGCTTGCGCATCTATTTAATTATTTTTATGCAATGTATGTATACAATGCACAATGGAACATTTCTTGTATAGAATATTGAAGGAAATATACGCTTTGTTAGGTCTATAAAAGCATCTCGTAAGTAAGAACTCAAAAGTTAATTTTAAGTAGATACAATTACAGATTGTAATTACTATTTATCTATGAAGAGATTAAATTGTACGAGGAAACTGTGATTAGTGATTATTTATTGAGTTAATGAAATGAAAACTAAAAAGCATGTATTTCCTAATTAGGTATTGAGTTTTAAATTTGAAATTTGTAGTTAATAATAATTATTATTTCGGACATCTAACACACAACGCCATGTAGTACATATTTAGTCCGACCCGCGAATCGAACCCGAGACCCTAGCACAGTAGTTGCATATGCTATTACTGCGCCACCGAGACAGTAAATTTTCATGTTCTAGAATATGTAATTATCTAGGTTAGGTCTAGTGTTCGGACATGTTTTTTTACATTTATATATATTTATATAATATACCTGAATACATATAAATTTGAAGTAGATACAATTTAGAATTCAATTTACAACTAGGCAAAGAATAAATTTAAATGTAATAGTTAGTAAGTAAAATAGTATTGAATTAAGTTACTAATAAAAAATGTGTTCTAATATAATTTTGTTTTTATTCCAGGACGTCACAATATGGCTGTCAGTGCTATTAGCAGTAATCACATTAGGAACACCAGGTAAATATACTCCTTACATAGTATGTAGTAGTTGTATATATATGTTTTTGTGAAATTTGATCACAAAACAATGAACGTTGAATTACAGCTGAACTTCTAATGTGTTAATGCTTCCGTCCCGTCCCGTGGGAGAGTCACTACACAACCACACACACACACACACACACACACTATAATAAATGCATATGTATACGTACATGCATTTATTGTAGTTTGTGTGTACACGGTACATTAAGCAAAAAACACTTTTTTTAAATTTTTGTCTGTTTGTCTGTTGGTGCCGCATAATTTCTGGAATTGCTAGACCGATTTTGACGGGATTTTCACTGGCAAATAGCTGATGATCGAAGGAGTAACTTAAATTACTTTTTTTAGACTAAACTTACACGCGGCATTACCCGCGGTTTTTGTTGTACCGCTGGTAACTCTGCGGGGCTCAGCTAATTCTATAAATATTTTTAACGGGTTTATTCCGGACCTGGCAAAGTTTGCCATACTGACTGTTCTATGTACACAAACTAATTTGATACATAACGTATACTAATATTACTAAGCTAACGAGTTTGTAAGTTTATTTGCTTGATCGTAGCAATCTCAGGGACTACATAATCAGTTTAGATAGCCCGTTTATCTAGGATGGCTACATATTACCACTCTATAACCAAAAGAAAGAGTAAGAAAGGAAAATGTTATAAAAACGGCGGAAAATTATTCCTTTTGAGGACTTCCATTGTGTGCGCTGGATTATGTATAACAATGATAAAGCCCGTGATTGCATGTCTATGTTTTAAGGTGAGCTCACTATATGTTTTTCACGGTGAGCTTTGTACACGATGCTCAGATGGAGTTAAACAGGTAATATATGTATTACTAAAGTCTTAGCTACCTTGCCGTTATTTGGACTGGTACCGAACATTGACCTTTGACTCAGCGACCAGGATCACTAACAATTAGACCTGGTTTTACATTATTTTCTCCTAACTGATTACGGCCACGGCGACCAGTCTCAACGGAGATCAGCCAACTATGCAAGAGATATTGTAGTGCACAAATGTGTGCGCAAACACAGGTGCAGTCTCTGTTCCCTCACGGTGGGACGGTTAACCGATACGATTAGAGAGAGATCAGGCGCTGGATCGACAGCTTTACGTGCTTTCCGAGGCACGATATTAAATTATATGTATACAGAATATATATAAAAGAATTTTTTCAAATCCAACTGATGGTTTCAAAGATAAAAGCGATTAAACAAATATTAAACATCAACACTTCAACTTTATTACCTTGATAGACAAATTCAATGAGGAGACTGTTAAGTTTGTATATATAACACCTACTTTTTAAATTGTAATTTATAACTAAAGATCGTCTGGAAGTACACAATTCTTAAAATCACTGGAGACAGGCAAGGATACTATCTACTATTTAGTATCGATCGAAAAGCGATTTTAGGCCTTTACGTTTAAGTTCAAATGTTATTTACATGCTTAGAGTATCATCTCAGTCATATTCACTTAGGAATTAAACGTTATAGTTAGAAGGGTAAGGTTGTTTTTCAAATGAAACGTTTTTCAATCAAAGAGCCGCATATCTGTATGCGGTGCATTCAGGACAATGCATCATTAGTCCCACGTACACACCTACTTGTGTGCATCGCGGGTGGAGCGATGACCTTAGAAATATTTACATACGTGTGCATTTACGCATACTGGAAACCTTTGAGCATGAAATAAATTAAGAAGTGTAGGTACTATTGGCCTTAAAGCTGGTGATTCATGGGTTTAGAAATGACATTTTTGTGCTTATGCTTATAAAATAACTAGGTTTTATCCACGCCTCAATCCTTTAAGCATTATCCTTTTATCTATGACTTATTTTTGTTGCTGGCTTGAATGTAGCCTATGTACTTTTTGATGTTCTTAGAAGTCATTAGTAAAGTCGATTTTATTGAATGATGTCAATAACACTCTTTACTAACTTTAACATCACACACAGCCACTCACTTATAAAATACGTAGGTGTACAGACAAATAAATTTAACTGTTCTTGCATCATTGATTAAAACTAGACTTTAATTTCGGACAATTCCGTTAAAGCACGATTGCAGTTCTAAAATATTTAATTCGATTAACAGAAAGTGCTCGTAATAAAATATTTCATGGCGTCTCTGAGCCTCTGACCATTAACCGTATAATCAGTGTGACTGATATACCGGAAAATTGACAAGAAGACACCCACTTCACTGACTCACGACTCAACGTAAATGTAGTTTAATGTTAGGTAAATACCTAACATTAAAATACATTTACGTTGAGTCAGTCATTATAAAGGAAGAATTTGAAAGAAGTAAAGTGAAGAAAAGTGGTGACGATATTAGTCCCTCTTTTTTCGTTGTGGATGGATTTTCAAATAGTGGCACTTTTTAGTATCGTTTTATTTATTGTAGAACTATTATTTTTAACTAGATATATATCGATTAATTTAATCAATAGAATATGATTCAATCAACGAAGCTTTGTTCTTCTAAGAAATTTCTTGAAATTATTCAATTCTGGTTACATTCTATTCAATTTATTCTTTTAAATTGAAAAATACTGAAGTACTTCTACTTACATATAAAAGAATATTAAAAATAAAGTATTTATTAATGTGTTGTATGAATTAATTTTACAAACTAAAAATAAAAGAATAAAAAAGGCTCTAATAGGCCCCAAGTTAAGTTAATTGGTCAATCCCCATTAAAATTAATTCTCAACTTGATGACAATTTATCAACTTAATGACATTTAATGTACACAGCTCTAATTAAAAATAATACGTAAATATAATTATGAAATTGTTAAGAAACAGACACAGCCTTATTCAAAACACCTTAGAAAGCTGGTAAATGAACATATCATCATGTACTTTATGACTTTGAAAATAAGAATCATTTTGTGTCAGCATATTTAATTAACACTTTACAATGCAGCTTTATACTCTCTTACGAAATAAACTGTTTTAATTTCACAATAAATTGTCAGTTAAAACTATAAAATACACATAAATACATGTGAAATTGATCTTAGATTGCCATTGTCGTAATAAATGTGTATTAAATTGTTTAGGTATAGCACATTTTAGATGAAATAGTGAGCAATAGGTCTTTAAGTTTTAGTTGAAGCCTTCTTCAATATGAATGTATGTTATGCAACTGTTACTTGAAGAGTTCGCTGTTACGAAACTCTCTTGACGAGGCTATTTAATTATGCTATGACTTGCTAGGTTAGTGGTTAGTTAATTTAACTGATTTACAAAGATTGTGGGTTCGATTTAAATACAGAATTAAGAAAAAAATTAGCTCCATGCAAAATTTCATTGAAATCGTAATAGATAGACAAAGTTACTTTCCTATTTTGAGGTATTAGCTAGGATGATCACGTCCTGTGGGTCTGTAAAACGACCCTAAATTTGACCGCACTCTTTTTTCCCGACTACGAAAAAAGGAGGTTATGTTTTTTTTAGTGTATGTATGTGTGTATGTATGTAAATATGTATATTTCTTTGGGATGCCCTAGAGCCTAAACGGCTTAACCTATTTTTATGAGTGGAGTCAATAGATTCGTCTTAGCCGTGAGAGTGACATTGGGTACATCAAAATTAAAAAAAATAAACAAAAAAATAACAATACGACATCTTGTATGACCTATGTAATATGACTATGAAATTCATTAATTCATTCATTTCTCTATAAGAATGAAAACAAACTTAAAATAGCACGAATAGCTTAGTGGTTTAAGCGGTCATCCACCGATTTCTACTGCGCCAAGTGTTGTGGGTACAAATCTCACACGGGACAATACTTTGTGTGTGGTCCACAAAATTTTTGTTCTGAATCTGGGTGTTTTTTGAGTCCATTATCACGGGAGTCTGCCAAGTCCCCTCGCAAAAAAAGTTTTAATTTTATGTTCATTGGTCATAAAGACAGCAAAAATAAAGTAGACAAAGATATGTCGAAATAAACGATATCAAGAAATGGCATAGAAATATACATGACTTTTCTCTTTAAAGAAATGACAATAATATTATTTTTCAATTAGTTGAAGTTTGCAATAAATGCTATGTGCACATATGCTAAGTAATTTCCAACTTAAATTTGGACATCGACAAAACGTCGATTGCTTCTGCCTTTCACAATGAAATGTCAAAATTATTTGTTTATTTGACCGATTTTGAGGTTAATGTGTCATTTGAATTAATGAAATATATTTTTTCTATTGTACGTATTTGTAATATTCTAGGATATATCACGAAGAGCCATCTAGACCTCAATTAAGTATTGTAATAAAATAATGTTTATAAATACTCATTTCAATGTATAAATGACATATTATGCTTAAAAGTACTCGAGTGTTGAAGCTTTGAATACAAATAAATTAATAGTAATAATCATCATTACAAAAAACCGACCAAGTGCGAGTCCCTCTCGCGCAACTAGGTGTTCCGTACAAACCAGTAGGTAAATTATATGATTTAACTAAAAATGTATGGTCTTCGCAATTTATCCTTTATCAGTGCCAGAGACGTCACTTCGTACCAGATTTCAAATTCTGAGTTCACTTGTAGTACTCTAAAGGTTTTGGTTCTCTCGCGAGTGTCACAAATTTGCAGCATAAACGTCTGTATCTTTTGATTGCATTGGCTTAAAAGTTTTATATTTTCACAGTTCTAAGAAACAGCAGATCTAAGTATTTAATATAAATTTCAGCTTGATGCCTGTATCTGTTCCTGAGAAAAAGGGTATTGACTGACATATAGAGGGACAACAATATTAACCTATAAGGATTCCGTTTTCTCCTTTCGAGGTACGGAAACCTAAAATCAACGGTTTTGATACACCACCGCTAGACTTTGGTCTTTCCTTGGAAAAGAGGTTTTGGTCTACAATGACGGTGGCCTTGGTGTTCTGTTGTCCTTCTGTTTGCGTCTATCCTCTTGTTTTATTCGCTATTATTTTTAAAGACGTGACTCTACTACTACTCTATTTAGAGACATTATTCTCTTAAATTTGTTAGTTTTCTATTTACATTTACGTTTGCAGAATATCACTTAGCTAAGAAGACTACTGTAACAATATTTACCATCGTGTTTCAGAAGGTTCAACTAGGGCCCTTAGTCAAGAGTTTAAGGGCACAAGCTGAAGCATATTTCTCTATGCATAACAAATTAAAACAATTGTTCTTTTGTTCCAGTATCATCAAGCGAGCCCCGTGTGGTGTGTTACTACACAAATTGGTCGGTATACAGACCCGGCACAGCGCGCTTTAACCCACAAAACATCAACCCGTATCTATGCACGCATCTTATATATGCCTTCGGCGGTTTCACCAAAGACAATTCCCTGAAGCCTTTTGACAAATATCAAGACATCGAAAAAGGTAAATATTTCAACTACTGACTATCTTAAAACAAAAATGTTCGAGTTTGTTTAATTAGTTACAAACAATCTATAGAAATCCGTAAAACTGGTTCGATAATTGGTGTCTTAAGACTATACTGACAAACGTAATATAAGGACTATCATTATTCATTTGCATTTCCCCTATCATTATATACTGTCAACATATTTGAATCATGACCCACCATAAGTTTTCTTACAGACTTTCAAATACAATTACTATTAATGTAATAAAATTTAAATATTAAATATTGTTAATATGCATTTCCATAGTTAAGACCTTGTCATCTTTCATTTAATTCTTCTTCTTTTGATGATATGGCAGTCAGCCGGATCAGCTATTTCTGCCAACGTCAAGTATTAAAATTCTTCAATTCTAAGTCTTCGTCGTGATGGAATTAATGATGAAATATATAAAAATGTGGATGATATGAAATGGGGACCGCCTTTCGCAAGAAGAAAAAACGACGACCTGTTGCAGTGATATGTCAGATATTTCTTGTACTCTGTTTTGAGTTACAGTTAGGAGATCGTTTTTTGTTTTTGCGAAAGGCGGTCCCCATTTCATGTCATCCACATTTTTTATATTTTTTTTATCATTAATTCCATCACGACGAAGACTTGAAGACTCGAAGACTTAGAATTGAAGACTTGAAATACTTGACATTGGCAGAAATAGCTGATCCGGCTGATTGCCATATCATCAAAAGAAGAAGAGTTACAGTTAGTTCCAAAGAGCATAGATTCAAAATATGTTTATTACTGATTTATCTAATACATTATCTACTGTTGTAATGATAAAGATTTCATGATTTTCGACCAGTATGGACGTAATTTGATCAATATTTAAAACGTCATAATTGCGCCATCCATTACAGTATTAAAGGAAGGATCTTTGTTATTTTGACGGTTTCAAACGATTTATCGGCAAAGTGGGTCATAATTTAAGTTTGTGCAGAGTACATATCTTTAATTGAGTCCCACGTTGGGTGCCTCTATGAGATCGCTTGAAAATTGCGTTGAAATTCTTACAAAATTTATTGATACGACAGGTGGCTATGCGAAATTTACCGGGCTGAAGACTTACAACAAAAACTTGAAGACACTGCTGGCGATTGGTGGTTGGAACGAGGGTTCTACTAGGTTCTCTTCCATGGTCGCTTCGCGGGAGAGAAGAAAGGAGTTCGTCAGGAATGCAATTAAGGTTTGTGAAAGTTCTCAATATCTGGTATCTATGTATTTAATACCGTTGATTACTTTAGGGGTTATAAGAAAAATCAAGTTCGTTGCATTAAGGGTAGAATACACAGATGGTAAACTTAGATTGATGGCACTTACTTACTCAGATCCCAGGTGGGATAAATGATAGGGATATTCAGATAAATTTTCTTGGGATTTACCTAGCATCATAGCTTGATGTTCGGGGTTAGTTGCTATTGGTCCTGGTATATATACACCATACTGCAACATGTACATACTATTTTGGTATACCACAAAAAATACTTCTTTAACGTTAATTGTCATAAATAACCTAAGTAAATTAATATATAATCAATTTTCTAAAGAATACGCTCTCGTAACGTCAAAGCTTGTTTAAATTGTCCAGCGCGAAACGTTAGGTTTTGTAACAAAATCAATTTAATTATAGCAATTGTTAATGGCAGTTTAATAATAGAGTATCTAATTCAATTATATTTTCTATTATTAAATACTAGTTAAACTATAGTTAAGCTTTGTTTGCGTCCCTCAAAAGAAATACATTTTTCCCGTTTTTGATTGATATTAGTGGTAACGTGGTGTTACGTGAAAATAGGAAAATATTTTTTGCAATTTTTGCAATATATTTTAACACACCAAGTAACTTACAATACTAACGATAATTGCATAGAATCTGTCGTTTAAACTTACAATAATTATACCTTTATAAAAGTAATTGTATTGTCATTTTATTCTGTTAAAACAAATTGTATTTGAAACGACTATCATAATCTAATCAATCTGGGAAAATCTACTCAATTTCTGACGACTGTTTGTTAGATTGAGTTAAATTAGATTTGTACTTTCTAAATCTCACTTCTGAATCATTATAAAGTACGACTATATAAATTGATCCTTGGTGGTAGCCTTAATATAGTGCAGTGACTTAGCCGTGAAAGCGTAAAAGACCGAGTTATTTTTAAATTGAATGTTAATATTAAATTTATTGTGTTAATATTATATGTTGTCTTTAAAAAAAAAAATAATAATAAATAGCTGCTCCCCGCGGTGTTATCCGCGGTAAAGCAATAACCGTGAGTTACGCAGCGGGTTGAGGTTAGTTTAAAAAGTAGCCTAAGTTACTCCTCATATCATCAGCTACCTGACAGGGAAAGTTCCGTCAAAATCGGTCACGCCGCTCCAGATATTGGCCGGCACTAACGAACAGACAAAGATTGTAAAAAATGATTATTTAGTATATGTAGCGTTTATACATACATATGTATTTAGTAAAAAAGGGTATTTTAATATTAGAAACATACACTCCAAATTTAATTGCATGCATAAAACAAATTATTTTTATTATTGTAGAATAGAATAGAATAAACTTTATTGTACAAAAGCAATCTCTTACAGGCAACCTTTGAATGGACAAATCGACTGTAAAAACACAAAATCATGGGTAGTATTGGTGTTTAAAATAAATAACGAATAGATTTACTCAATTTAGATAAAATTCCAACAACTTATTACAATAATTGTCTCCAAATGTTACACGGTTGAACTAAGTATTATAAATATTGTTAAACAAACAGAAGCTTTTATTAAATTAAAGTATACCATTCGTTTCAATCAATTATAATAATTCCTTTTTAATAATAGATTCTAAAATTGTTTATATAGTTTATTTTAATTGTTTTTCGATGAACNAGATGAACTATAATATTCTGAATTCAGTTCTTAGAAATATAATATCTTTGAAATAATTTAAATGATATTTAACTTAAATACTTTTCTCAAAGTATTTAAGTTAAATATTATATTTTTCATTTGCGTATAATTTTTAAAAAATTCCAAAGTTTTATATCACACTGATATTTTAAATTCGAAACTACCTCTCTCTGTTCGTTACGCATTCACGGCTGAACTACTAAACCGATTTCAATCAAATTTACAACCGAACTTAGTTGATTTCTCAGAAAGGATATAGGCTACCATTAACTGATATAACTGACATACAATTTAGCCTAGACGCAGGTAAAAGCTAGTTATATTAGAAACCTAACATTATAATTAATTTTTACTCGTTTCCACAGTTTCTCAGACAAAACCGCTTCGACGGTCTGGACCTCGATTGGGAATACCCTGCCTTCCGTGACGGAGGAAAGCCAAAGGACAAAGAACATTATGCTAAATTTGTTAAGGAGTTGAGAGAGGAGTTTGAAACTGAGTCAGAGAAGACTGGCAAGCCAAGACTTCTCCTCACCATGGCTGTACCTGCTGGAATTGAGTACATACAGAAAGGTTTCGACGTCAAAACTTTAAACAGGTAAGTTGACTGTTTTATAGATGTGTTGAGTGATAATGAGTGATTATTGTTTTGAGGATGCGTGTGGATATAGCTTTATATGTCACACTTAGATATACATACGCGCAATTTTTTTCATTCTTATCGTCCTCTTTATTAAAACAGGTTTTGAGTTACGAATAACCCTGTCAATACTTGATACATCTGTATTTACAAATAATTGAAATATTTTAATTAATTTCATTTCTAAATGAAATATTTTTCAGTTTGAGAATTAAAGATATGTATTAAAATATTAACATCTTTAAATTCAAGCAGATTTTATATAATTCAAACATATTTTTTTGCAAAACTATAACCGATATATCCACCATGAAAAAAATATAATAGCATAAATATAGTCATAAATGCTATAATATCGTTAAAAACTATAACAGTCCTATGCTGGGCATAGACCTGTTCTTACCAGGAAGGTAAGGTATTTATTACGAAGTTGCCTTATTAAAAAAAAAAGTAATTCGTTTAATCATCGATTTAAATTCTATAATAATATTAGTGACGTCATATTTTAATACGGGACCTTGTGCCTCAGAGAATGTAATCTGTCGGCCAAGGTTAACGTTTGCGGCAGCTATCTGATATGATCAACTAGTTCGAAGATTAGTTTGACAACTGGTGTTCAAACTGAAGACAGTTTAGTTCAATATGTGGGAATGCTTCGGTTAATATGACAATCTGGCCCCAATTGCTACCAGTAACAAAATTGTCAGGCCGTTGAAATTTTGATTGTGATTTTTATATTATTATAACGATCCGTATCAAACTAGAAACTTTGAAAGCTGATACTATTTATGTTTTGAGTACCTCACTAAGAGAGATTTTTTGAAAATTTCACCCCCAAGGGAGTCAAATACAGCATGAATGGTCTTGTGGAAGACCGCCAATTTCAACCTTAAATATAGTTTATAAATGTTTTGGAAATATTATATAGAAATATGTGAGTACAAGCCTGAGCGGGTGTGTAACTTGATGGCAGTAAGCTTATTCCACATTATGTATATAGGACTAAAATTACAGTCTGCAAAATAAGGGCTTTGAATACCATTATTTCTTCCAAGAGCAGTGGTCACCATACTCATTGCAAATGTAGACAATGTAGTAATGCAGCATAGTTACCCGCACTATGGCGGCCTGCTGTGGCGCTTCTGCATTATCGGGCCTCCGGTCTGTCACTAACCAACGAAACACGACAGCACGAATTTTGTCACTTTAGGTTGGTCTTCTGTCATATAGTACCGCCCCGAGCTGACCAGTTCGCGCCGAAATCAACGTGGCTCTACAACCTAAGACTACTTTCTGCCCTAAACCTACCAGCCCTAAAGACGTGACCGTATTAAAGAATAACAACTTCTAACAAACCTCTGTTGCAAAATTAAGCACCTCATAAAATAAACATTTGTTGACATTAAGGTGGTAACACATTGCCAAAGAGCACACAACGCAAATACTTAATTGTAGCGTGCAAATAAGTTGCGACATGCTGTATACACTGATCGTGTAGACTTGCTTAATTTACTAGTTCAATGTCGCATTGCTACATAAATTAAGTTGTGTACAAGCCTGAGCGTCGTTGTTAGTGGAGAATCTTGACTGCACGAATGGCGCAGTGGGTCTTGATGCATCTGGGCCTTAGATGTTTGGGTTCGGTCTTTTGGTGTCATCCACATATAGTTATTTCTTCTTCTTTTCCTTCATAAATGGCAAACTGTACCGATGTCGTTAATTCTACCAATGTCAATTAGTATGAAAATTAAATGCGTTTGCTTAATTTAAAAATAAATTGGAGACATCCAAATTTTTTACAAATTAATAGTGAACTGAATCAATTGTTGTTCTGAGTCTGGGTTGAGTAGATGGTCTTGTTCATTACCTAATTATTTGCCTGTAGAGGAAATTAACCCTTTTAACTATCAAAACTCATCCAGTAGTTGATAATAACAGTGATGATGACAATGATGACATACTTAGTTGTGCTCATATCACAGCCTGGTAATACACAATAGGCCAACGTTACCTCCATCACATTTCGTAAGTAGCACCTGATTTGAATATAACACAATACATCTCGTTAATTATGTGAATAAACAATAGAAAAGACTGGTACGGTGACCATGGAGTCTGATAGTCGGCCCTTAAGCATGTTACACATTTATAATCTCGATTGTCGGCACTTGATGGAACTTTTTGCAATACTTTCTAAAATCAAACTCAGTTGTGCTTATTCCATTATTTTTATTAATTGCTGACCTATTTCGCCTTATGGCATAATCAAAGGTTACCATTAAATAAGTACAATTGAATTTGATTTTAGAATACCTTAAAGATTGGTTAAAATACACATTAACCAGATTTTCTAGTTACAACCCACTATCGAGTCCCTTTCCAGTCCTTTAATTGACTGCTTTAAGAGCTTTATGGTTCAAACGACACCTTCATAACATCTTACTGCGGGAGAGTCAAGCTACGGCATGCATGAGACGGCTCGACCGTAGTGATACCACGGCCTCATAGAAAACCGGTGTAAAACAGCGCCTGCGCTGCGTTTATATCGATACCGGAGACCCATAATCCAATCCTTCCCCTCATTCCCCTTCCCATCCCCAAAGGCTGACAACGCACTTGCGACGCCTCTGGTGTTGCTAGTGTCCATGGCCGGTGGTAACCGCTTACCATCAGGCGATACGAGTGGTCGTTCGCAGCCTATTCCTTAAAAAAATCTTACTACGCTGAGTGTTGTGAGTTCATCCCCAAATAAGATAATACTTTGTGTGATCCACAAATGATTTTTCTTTGTCTGGATACCCTTTGTGTCACTTTCATGAATGTTTGTGAAGTTATAAGAGTCAAGAATTCCTTTATTTATTCTAGCGACTAAAAATTGTGAAAAAAATAAATTCATTATCATTTTGTTTACTCTGTGTCTTATCATTAACTGTATATTCCTGACCACGTAATTATTTTACATCATCAACAACCCATATTTTCCCACTGCTGGGCTCGAGTCTCCTGTCTGGGGAGATGTTTAAGGCCATATGGCCCACGTTGGCCAAGTGCGGGTTGGGGACTGGCAAGACAACGTTGTGGCTAAGTAATCTTGCCGTTGGTTGTTTTTAAGCCGCCCAAAGGCCTCCAACTAAGCTTCACGACTGTTATCCTATGATAACAACCGGGACCGATTGCTTAACGTGACCACCGAATCACGGGGACGCTCGTGGTAAGATGCCACCAGCGGTCACCCATATAGGTACTAATCGCGCCGTCGTTGCTTACCCTCGGTGAATGTTTCTAATCACCGAGGGTAAGCAACGAGCTATGAGCGCATCTTATTAATTATTTTACAGCTTGACATAATAATATAAATGGCAAACTGTTTTTAAACAATTAGGATGACTCGACCAGCGCAATTCACACCTACAGATGTTAAGCACAGTTACACCCATCAGGTAAGCTAGAGCTGAGTAGAAGACATACCTGCACAGTTGTGCAATAGTTTACAGGTATAGTTCAACCAGTCCGGCAAACCTGTCAGGTATACCTTTAAATAAATTGTTTTTTATGGAGAGAGTCTTATCCTTCTGGAATATTCTCAACACTCAAATTTAACAAATTCAAGAAGGGTGCCACTGAAGGGATGGCTATGCTATTACATGGGTTTACTCATTTAAACATTATACCAAAAAAATAATAATAATACCCAGGCATTATTCGTCTAGGTTTCATTTACGTTGGGTACCGTCAGATACCTGTTAACTTTCTAAATATTAACTAATATTATTTCAAAGACACCTATTGTTATTACACAATTAAAATGACTTTTTGTAATGTCAAATATAATTACCGTAAAGAAACTTAGTTGTTGGACAGTGTCAAAATAACTAACGTTGCAAGGATTGATGATGATGTATTAATTTCGAAAGAATACAACATAACGAAGAAAAAAAAATTCATGAGACAAGTATGTTTGGGCTTATAGGGACCATTCTTCTTACCTAAGTTGCAAGTGCAATATATCCTTTCTATAACCACTAACAAATCTATGCCTTTGTATTATTGGGTAATATTTTGTTTTCATTACGTGGTTTGGCATTTCGAGACTTCATTACTTTGCATATTATGTTGAAGGGACTTACGATCAGAAAGTTCGCGGTATTTCAAGGGGTTTCGGCGGCTTAAAGTCGATCCAGCAAAAATCTGGCAGTTACTATACAGTAAACTGAATTACTTTATTAAAAAAATTTGGATATTCATTATCTTTTTTTTATAAATACTTAAGTATTATTTATTCGAACACTTTCATTAGGAATGCGGATATAATATGTAATGTAATATGTAGTTCGGGCCGTTTAGAATCTATGCAGTAACACTAGGTCAGGTAGAAACTTCGCGCCAATTATTATATAATTTTTATTATCGACATTACGCCTCCGAAGTAATCTCTCTCGGAAGTTTTATTAAAATGACAATTAACCTGCTTACTAACCAGTCCACTTTTATTATAATACTTCTAAAAGTATGTCAGTAGTATATTTTTCGGTTTAGCTTCTGTGCATCTTAATTTTTTTTTCTCAAAAGACAATAGACTTCATTGTTTTATTATTGTCTATTATCTACGCAGTTCTTGTTTGGGTAACACTTTATTTTCAAATTATATTCTTTAAATTCGTTTTTATTTTTTAAAGAATATAAACATTAAGTAGTTTTTTTACTTGACCAAGACACTTAAACAGTAATTTTTTGTATAGCTTTATATGGACTTCTCGTGTTTAAAGAAATAAGTTAAGAAATATGCCTCGGAGAACATGTGAAGCAGTCGGTTGGTCCCTGTTGCCATATGAACATTTGTAGCAAAACTTACGTATAGTTGGACTCCAAAATAGCCCGACCACGTAGTCTGTCTTGAGAATTTAGATTTTTGGTATTTCTTGATCATTACTGGACTTAAAAAAATGCACTTAAATTTAAGAAATATTAATCTGTTATTGTTGTAAATTAAACTTACAAAAAATAAAAATTATTTAATAATAGAGAAGTATGCGGTAAAAAGTTTGTTTTTTCATTAGTAAACACCTACTATTTTGACGTACTTACAATAAATTAACAAAATCTGATTAGATTTGGTAGTCTATTGTATTATATGTAAACTTACATAAAGCGTCTATAAAACAAATTGCTATCGAAACATCACATTTACATAATTATTTATACAATTTGTTTTGCTGTAAGAAATACTGATGCATTTATAATATCCCAGGTAACGAAACGAAGATGGCCGCCCCACAAACGTATACTAAAAACAATGTGATGTGTTAATTCTTGGTTTCCCTGCGTCCTTCAACGCTCCGGTTAATGCAGATAGCTGGATCTGTTACAAAAGCTCTTATGAATACAATAGATTATAGTATCTACTTGTTAAACAATATGTTAACAATTTAGGCTGTTTATTTAGCTATACATAAGTTCCGAATGTTTAAATGACAACAATATTAGGCTGTTTGACTCTTGAGAAAGATTCTCGTACGGCATACAAATAAAAAATTAATATATTTAAATATTAAACGTTATAAATTAACCAATTCGTTTAATTCGCGGGAGAGCCACGCTTGGGCATGCAAGGCCGGCCCGATCGAAGTGATAACACGGCCTCACATAAAACTGGTGTGGAATAGCGCCTGCGCAGTGTTTCACCGAATGAGTGAGGATACCGAGGGCCCATAATCCGAACCCCTCCCCCATCCTCCTCCTCATCCCCCAAAAGCCGGCAATGCACTTGTGACGCCACTTGTGTTGCATGTGTCCACTCACACAAATCATCAGGCGATACATCTGCTCGTTAGCCACCTATTCCATTAAAAAAATCGAATTGAATAGTTATCAACAATGTTTATTTACTTTTTACTGAACATTTTTTGTAACTAAGATTTGTCCAAGAAGTGGAGCTTAGAGATCTGTGACAAAGGGTTTCCCTACTACGGGCACAAGCCTCTTCCAAAGAAACGAGAGAGGCTCAATCCGTGTTGTACTTTTTCTGAAAATGTAAATCAGAGAAATAAATAAACTATTAATATAGTTTTGCTTTATATTGTATGTTATATAATATAAACATCTCTAATTAAAGTTTTTAACTAGGCAAAGTACGTTTAATACTGTTATTTTTTGTTAACACAAAGTCCTTCTCAATTATTCAATCAATTCAATTCAAATAAAAGATTTATACAACAGAGAGAGCAGAAATTATGTTCTCTTTTATTAAGTTTACATATTCTTGTGGTAACTTCAATGTACAGCGCAACAAAATATACTATGGCTCCATCTAGCGAAGATACACCGAACTACGGAGTAACTAATAATTCTGTGTCGCGATATAAAAATTCTCGCGCCGAATGGCATATATTGTGATTTAACAATACTAACATACGCTTCCTTAGTTGATACATTAACACCCATCCTGGCTAGCAAGTATCTACCATTATAGCTTGTTTACTTCCTAAAATAACTTGATAATTACGAAGTGGCTAAAAGAGGCTATAGTGTAGGCGAACTTGTTACAAGTAAAATATGCTATTTTGAATAAAATTTGTTTGAAACTATGAATATAGTGTTAGTAACAAGGTTCAAGGTGAACTTCAATTGGTGACAGCTAGACTTGTGAAAGTATTTCTAAATGACAAGTCTCTCGGCACGCTATGTACTCTTATTATAAATTAGCTGCGTCCCGCGGTGTTATCCGTGGTTGTTGTTATACAACTCCGCTCCGCTTGAATATTGATTATCGCGGCAAAGCGTAGTTTGTGCCCTGTCTTAAGAATCAAAGTAACTTCATGCCAAATTGTAAAAGCGTAACAGACCGAAAGGCAGATAGAGTTATTTTTTACATTCTTTCTCGCGGGGGACTTTACAAACATACATGAACCTGACACAAACATTACCTAGACTCAGAGCAACAATTTGTATATTACACAAAGTGTTGTGCCAAGATTTGAACCCACAAATATTGGCGCAATAGAAAGGGGATTGCGACCGCATAAACCTCAAGGCTAATCGTGCAGTCAGTATATATATATTTGTATTGTCACATTTTTATACCATTCTCTCTTCTTCAGATACCTGGATTGGATGAACTTGCTGACTTATGATTACCACTCCGCCTTCGAGCCAGCAGTCAACCACCACGCGCCACTGTATCCAAACGAGGAGCCTAACGAATATAGTGTGGATGGCGAACTTAATATTGTGAGTATTAGTTCATTAAATAATTAAGAGCAACATCATTACAAACAGTTTTTAATAGCTTACTAGAGACCCTTGGCATGAATAGAGGTAGTGACACAACGTGTTCTTAACATATACCGTGGAGAGCCACCACGAGAATGAGTGAGAGTGTGATACCACGGCTTCACAGAAAACCGGTGTGAAACAGCGCTTTCTGTGCACGGAGTGAGTGAGGACACCGTAGGCCCATACCCCTACCCCTCCATCCAAAGGCATACTCCAAAGGCATACAACGCACTTTTGACGCCTCTGGTATTGCGGGTGTATATGGGCGGCGGTAATCGCTTACCATCAGGCAATGCGTGTGCTTGTTTGCCCTCTGTAACATAAAAAAGAACATGGTCATTTTTTCATAATCAAAAATAGACTTTAACAACCCTCTGCTGGATGTAGGCCTCTCGTTAGCAACGAAGTTTCGGCCTGCTATAATCCCACACTGGTCAGATCGATAAGTAAAGGATTGGTAACAAGTTTCAAGTTTCTTCTCTTTCCAGTAATTGTTAACCTGCGTAGTTGATCCCTTCCCTTGTTCCCTTTTGTCGTACACAAAAAATATTTAGACTAGGCTTATAATATAAGTTCATATTTGGTTTTGAGTATTTACCCGGCCTACCCAAATGTCCTGCTGGCGGTATTGTCGCACTTCGGGTTGTTAATCTTGACTTATACCCGGTTAGGTAACACGATGGCTGGGTCTTTTATGACGTCTGTATGGACAGTCCGACTCAAAACTACGGTCCTTTCTTCCAAAGGCCCAAACCCAGATCCTATACTGTATTCGCATAGTTTTTTTTATTTAATCAATGTTCACAAACTTAAATAAAAAGCCACCTATGTGGTTTGTTTCGGCATTTCTTCCCAGGGTGAGTCTTATGAAATGTCGGCTTCTTCTAGCTGTAAAGCCTGACGTGTAAAAATATCTGTAAATATTTAGTTACAAAATGAATGTCATCTACTATTTAGTCGACTCTTATGACACCCACGGAATGAACAAGGATGGTGATACTACCTATTTTTAATCCGCCACAACGCGGACATTCTTTACATAACACGTACCCATATATTAAATTCACAACAGAGGTGCTAGCTAAGTGGTAACCGAATGTAGGTTGAGACATAGCAAAGTTAAGCAATCCTAGCCAGGTTATATTGTATGGATGACCATTCTCAACACGTTGAGACCACATTCATACACACATTTTACCACACTGAGCTGTGTTGTTATCGGTCATCCTAAATAAAAGTTAACCACACAACACTGCGCCGAGACAGCGCTTATAATATCCGAAGATCATTTACAACTTTTAGGCGTCTTAGACCATCACCACTTACACCCAGGTGAGTAGCAGTCAAAAGCTAAGCTGCTTTGAATGACGCCCGGATTTCAATCGGAATGCGAATACTAATGAGCTTGCATTTCAAACACAAATGATTAAACCGGATTTACACGTTCACCTGTCTTTCTCACAATATAGGTTTTATTAATCATTCATACTTATGTCGCCTGTCGTAACTATGTAATTTTAAACTGTTGTATGTAATATTAGGGTACTCTTAACTATTTATTCAATTATTATGTCATTTATATAAGGAACGTTTAGTGATTGTCAATTATTGAGATGTAGTAAATTTTAAATAATTAAGTTTCAAGTATACTTCTACCCAAGACATCTTAATAAAGTAGTTAAACTCTTTAAAATATAGACAGAAAAATCCGGTGATCAGATAGGTTCGAGAAGAGATACGGGTCTTGGGTCTGGATGGCTTAAGAAAGCGGTTCCCGGACCCCTCCCGTCTCAGGCGCAGAGTGGCACACCGTGTGGTTTTAGTCGGTTCGATTCCGTTACACCGCCCCGCTGCAAACCCCGGTGGGGTGAAGGCCCGAGGGGGTTTCCACAAGTAGAAAAAGAGTTACGGTTCTTAATGACGTATCCCAGATCCCTCCTATTTTACCCGCAGAATGACGAAAGAGAGTGAGGACATTTCAACGGCACATGATGCGTCTCACCGTAATTTTGTTGCCTATTGCTTAAGAACAGTTTACTATTGTTGTATTTTTACAGTTTTTTTTATTGCACGGATGGCAATTGTCGTGCGTCGTTTTCTACTACGCTAAGTGTTGTCGGTTGAAACCTCATTTGAGACTGCACTTTGTGTGGTACACAAATTATTGTTGTGAGTCTGGGTAGTCTTTGTGTCTGTTTCATATATGTTTATAAAGTCCCGGAGTGAATTTCACAGACCTCTCAAGTTATTTCCTCGATTATAAAATATTAGATTCGAATATGTTTAACCTTTTACCGTCTGTTTATTATTTCAGGATTACACCATCAAGTTTTACCTGGAACAAGGAGCTGACCCTGATAAACTGGTGCTCGGTATACCAACATACGGTCGTTCGTATACACTGTTTAACCCTGACGCGGTCGAGCTCGGCTCCCCTGCTGATGGGCCCGGAGAACAAGGAGACGCTACCAGGGAAAAGGGATACCTGGCTTATTATGAGGTGAGATGTTAAGAAAATTACTGGTTATGTAGGTATTTAGAACCGTATGATCTAGATACAAAGTATACCTTTATGATGAATGAATAATTAAAATAGGCCGTAATCAATTAAGTAATCAAATGTTATACTAAGATAATGATTATCCACAAAAAATATTATTTTGCAAAGGACAGCTATTGACCTAATGACTATATTATTAAAATTAATAAGGTCGAAAGCAATCCAAAGACGATGTACAGCCATTCTCAAATTTAGATCATTTCGAAAAAAAAAACACATATTGTAACAAAAAAACGCGGTAACGTATCTTCTGAAGTGCTCTTGACTTGTTGAATGTACTAATAAAAAAAGGTCAGCATTACGTCACAAATACTGCTAAACCACATTCTTTTGGTGCACCAGTACCTAGCTATAATCCCATTCACTAGCTGTCGCTTTAATAGCTATCAACTTATCTCACTTAACTTTCTTAGATTTGCGAAGCAGTAAAGCAAACGCCAAAGAAACGCAGCCCTGGTTCAGATGAAGACTCCGAAGAGTATGAAGACGAAAAGGAACAGCCCTGGACAGTGATGTACCCTAACGCTGCAGCCATGGGTCCGGTCGCGTACCGAGGCAACCAGTGGGTCGGGTATGATGACGAGGACATCGTTAGGAAGAAGGCTGAATATGTGGCTGATCATAAACTTGGAGGTTAGTTCTATTACTATCATACTGACTTTGTAAACTGACACTTTTATATAATTATTTTACATTTTCGGGAAAGACCTACCTTTGAAATTCCTACCGAAGCGCTTGCGATAGCATTGACATGGTATGACCACATTTTCTTATTCATTATTGTATCTAAGTAATTCATACATTTTTTTAATTTCACAAACTAATCCAATATTAGATTCTAAACAAAAAAAAGTATAAAAAATAGTTACTTGTCCCTGGTCTAAATAATTTTTTTTCTTATCGTATCTTGAGCTACGAAAACTTTTAAAGTATTGTTTTATAATTTGACATATTTTTTTTAAGACTGGTACTTTTTTATATTATAGCAATCACGCGTAAATGTAATAAGAATACAAAATATTTTATATTATATTATTTTTCAGGTATAATGTTCTGGTCTATTGACAACGATGATTTCCGTGGCACCTGTCATGGCAAGCCGTACCCGCTCATTGAAGCTGCAAAGCAGTCGTACTACGCTAAGCTTGGGTAAGTAATTTGATTTATTTATAGATCTTTCTAAATAAAAATACCGAGTAGACAGGGCGAAAGTACTTTTCTCTTTCACTGCTCGAATGGCACAGTAAATAGCACAAGATAGCCCGTTTTTTTACAGCGTGTTGTGGGCTTTCCCACGTGTGGAAAAACTTTTTGTGATACTTAGATTATTGTTCTGTTTGATGTGTGTACCCCCACAATACATGTCTCACACAACTAAATATATTCAGAGGCCAGAAAGTGTCTTCAAAAACAGTAGACTGCAGACTAAACTTCTAAAATTAAACTTACTTACTATTCCACTGATTAAAATTCATTTCAATCATGACCGGTTTCGCCCTATGGCATTATCAAAGGTTAGAACGGCTGACGATCGAGAGTATTAACTATATAGACTCCAGACCCTTAGGCCAAAATTCGCGTTATTTTCGTTGTCCTTTTGTGATCTATTTAAAATAATACTAGTGTTAGTTACTAACTAAGTTCCTGTACAACGTTTACAGGTCCACTATCAACACAGTTGCCCAGAGTACTCAGTCAACTCCGGCNGCTCGTTTGCCCATATTCTATAAAGAAAACATGCAACGTTCCTTGCATTCGCAATGGGTATGGCGGACCACTATTTAATATTACTATTAGATTATACTCAGGCTTTCCATCAGGCACAGTAGAGTCACTGACAGGTTCATATATATAAACAAACTCTATACCAAACTGTTTTGCTAGTTTGGTATAGCAGACAAAAACGTCCTTTCTGGGGTTCCCATTTCCAGCAGTTGTCAGTAATAGACTTTTGATGATAACAATTCCATCTCTTTACAGGTCTTTACTTCAACAAGGCAGCAGACTCCTGTGACTTTTCCCGTAACGTGATTTGCAAGAAATCCACTGCGACTACCAAGGCGCCGACTGCTGCTCCTGCGCCAACTACGACCTCAACCACAACTGCCAGGACAACCACGACCACTAGAAAGGCGTTCCTTAGCACCAGGAATTCGGTACTGTTCAGGACTACTTCTTCAACTACAACTACTCCTAAACCAAAGGTTCGTATTATGAATGTTTGTGTTTGTAACAGAGATATTTTCTTTATGTACGTATGTATGAAAAAATTGCTTAGCATTGATGTTCCGTGAGACTATGTAAGATTCAGGTCGAGCCTACCCATTTCACCCAAACAAACACAAAAAATAAACTATTATTTTTTCGGTCAAAGTTCTAATCCTGACGAATAATCGTGACCTTTGCCTGTTTCATTTCCTTAAATACGCCAACAAATCTTAACATTTAGGTAATTAATAAACTGAATTCGATCATTTTAATACACAGGTTGAAGAGTATGACGAGGAAGTGATTTCTGATGAAGACGCTGAAGACCCTAAAGTTATCAAGGAGCTTATCGATCTGATCAAGAAAGTCGGTAAGTAATAAAATGGTTTTAATTTTTACGTGAAAGAAAAAAATAATAATAACAAAGTTTTAATATCATAAGAACTCACATTCTACATATTTGTCTTAAAAAAAATATTGGTTGACAATATTTTGTTTTTTTAAGTTGGTTAAAAATCAATAAAAAAATTGATATCCAATTTTACCACTTTTTGGATTATCTTTGATTAAATCATTTACCTAAATAACACACAACGCTAGTTCCAAGCTAAGCAGAGCTTCTTTTATGGGTACTAAACAACTGATATATATATTTTGTAAATACATATACATTATACATAGAATACACTCAAACTCCGAAACAAATATTTGCAGATCATACAAACATCGCATACCACTGTACCACCGAGGTAGTCGAACTACAAATAAATGTAGAAACTGTAATCAAAGTTCTTAGGTTAATCATAAGTACAACACAAAATGTTCCGCCTCAGATATGGGAGGCAAATAATTCTACAAATTGAATATTTCAACAGGTGGTATCGAACAACTTGAGAAGCAGCTCCACAAAGGAGAATCGTCTTCATCAGTGAGCACCGACGGCGTGATAACCACCACACCGTCTAGCTTCAACAAGAAATTGTACCAGAAGGTGCTGGACAGGGCACGAGGACAAAACAAGTGAGCTTTCTTTCTTCTCTTCTGTCACTTTTCTGAATGTCACCGCAGTTTCTTTTAGAATGCAAGATACCTTATTTTACCCTGAAAATGTAAATTCCAAGTGTAATGAGTCAGAGTGGAAAAGATTGGTGCGTAAAACAGTCACAAAGAGGGTAATGTTATTCCGAGGTTTCGCTCGGAATGGTTTAAGAGTAGTTTTTAAGATTAAAATTAGTTGATGTGATTTTTGAGACAATTTTCATATCTCTGCTTAATTTTATCCAGTTCAATTAAATTGATTTGGTATATTTAAACAAACAAAAACAATGAAAAAAAAATTTTAATGGCAAAACTAACTTTAAATATTGCTTAATTTTGTAGATATACCGGCAAAAACAATAATGTAATTGAACCGTTAACACAAAATGTGCAAAATAGTCGACGTGGACCTCAGAACGCTGGTTTGGAAATATCTAAAGAAAGGGATGAACCCTTGAGAAAAGAACGTCCCCAGTAAGTATTTGGATTAACATATGACAATAATTAATTTGTTGACTAGACTCTATTTTAATTGATTGTTTCAAATTAACTAATTTGCTTTCCATCGGGTAAGTCCAGAGTCATTTAGGCAGCTTACACTATAAAAAATGAATATTGAACGGTCATGTGTAAGATTCAGTCAGAATCTAACAGTCAAGAAGCTAGTTGCTAATTCCATTATACCTTATAAACTCCAATGAAAAACAGTGCCATTGATGTTTCTTATCTGTAGTTCCCACATATGAGAAACTCAAATGGCACTGTTTTCCATTATTACATTTACCAACAATTTACTTATTCGGTACTGTTTTTCGTCATTTCCTTTTGCAAGTTACTTGTTGAGTAGCTTTTAACCGCAAATCTTATACTATATGTATAGTTGAACTAAATTACCACTTAATTTGAGTCTAGGGCGAATATAACCAGCCTAGACCAAGAGCATTGAATAATAAATATGATATTATTATGGTTAAGCTGGATGCTTAACCATATTAATAGAAAAACAAAGTCCTATAAGGGAAAATACCAAAAAAAATCTAAAAATTCTCAGTCGTAACTCATATTCCTACAAAACCCAGGTACGTAAATATAAACCGTCAACGAGGTTCCACCAGCACAACAGCTCCAGATAGCGATGAAGATTACGAAGAAGTAGAAGAAGAAAAGGGAGACCAAAGTGTTAAAGTTCAGCCCTTAGATGAAAGGAGAAACGTAGCAACTACTGCTAAACCGCTACAGTATGTTAATATAAGAAGAGGCCGACCAAATACAATAAGCCCCTCTGATACTGCTGATGATTCTGCTTCAAGGTAATATGGCTGTTTTATTCGATTTTTTCCTTTCATCTTGTAAACATACTACTATTTGAAAACGAGAAAATTATTTGTCTTGTCATTGTAAATAAATATTTCTTCTGTCTTTCACCCAAAGAGTGTAAACAGAGGCGTATTAAAAGAGCATTCAAATACATATTGCGCTTTTTTTGTTCGCTAAACGAAATAAAATGATTGGAGATTGATTTCATTGATCTGCAAAAACTTATACTCTAAATTTTTTATATGATAATAGTTTTAGACACCTCATTAGTGCCCATCTCATTCCATACTAAGCACACACTTTATCAGGACAAGTGTTCTTTTCATATGTTTTTAAAGTCCCCTCTAATACAGTTTGTATATGCATAATGCGTGAGTTGTCTTTTAAATAAAGGACAAAATTGCTGACCTAAATATGGCTGAATTTATACTCATTTTTGAATAATTGTACCCAAATGCAGAACATATATTCGTGCTCAGTTATTTATCTTAAGTGGAGACAGCACAATCTCTGACTCACCTCAATCACGATCATTGACCAACGAGTCTGGCAAAAAAATCTTATTTAAATATCTCATGTCATCAAAAAGCGTCCTATAGATTTAAGTGTCCTTTGAAATAATGTACAAATTGGGTATACTGTATTATGTATACTATGTACTGATTTAGTTAAATTGAGTATCCAAATGATTCAACGTATTGAATTCCACAGAAACGCACTATTCGAACGACAAACCTCACTGTCTGCCATATCTGAAACAGCCAATAATGTGGACGCGGTATCTTCAAGACGAGAAGTTAAACCAGAGTACGTCACTATTCGCAGACAACGACCTACTACAGAGGAAACTACTACTCAACAGTAAGCTTATTCGTGATTATTATAAAAAAAAAATAAGAGCACATTATTTTGACCCATCTTTTCGTTTCACCGTATAGATTGTTTCGGTTGAAACATACTGCAGGTGAAGTAAATTGGTGGTGTGAGGCAAAAAATTCTTGAAAATGTGCAGTGTTGTGGTGCCAATTATGATGGGCTTCATTTGGCAATAGTTCTAACGTTCTCAATTAGCAATAACTGCGTAACAATATCATTTAGCTTTAAAATTATATTTCTTTTTCGCATAAAGTCTGTGAGCTGTTTTGCTGACCATCAGCTTTCTGTGTCTGAAAACCCGTAATAACGTTAACGGTCTAAAACTGTAACTAACATACTCCATATATTAGTAATAATGTAACAATAATTCTTTTTTCTGTTTCTCGTGCGGAAATCCCCTTGGATGCCACCAGCACCACCCGGTGGCAACAATAATACTTCTGCTCTTCAAAATCTGCAAAGTCGTTTCTTGATAACAACATAAAATTACTTTAGGTCAATAATTGTCTCTTTTTTGTAGATACCAACAGTATGAAGAAGAAGACACCCAAACGACATTACTAGAAAGAGAAATATCGACGCAGCCAAAATACAATACAATCGTTCGAACCACCCTACCCCCCGAGGAGCCTACCACACGGCCCCCACTCTTCAAAATATATACCCTTCAAACCGATACACCCTCAACCCCTGAATCGACACCTGTGTTAGCAGCCCAAATAGCTTCTTTACTTCATTCCTTAAATTCCTCTGTTATCGAAGATTCTGACATTGAAACTGAACCTCCAGTTGCTGAAACAGATGAGCCTACAACAGTTAGTACAACAACATCGACAACAACAACTACTCGAGCTCCGCCTCTTAGACGTACGACTGCCGCCAGACGTCGAGGTGTCACCGTTAAAACAACACCGGCCCTGTCTAGTACTACACAGGTGAGTCCCAGGAATTATACTATCGTGAGACGTCGGCGACCTTTACGCAGACCAAACGAAATTACATCGGGTTCAGATGATAGTAATGATTTATCTCGTAAAATAAGATCCACTACCCCTGATAGCAGAGAAGTAAATGGTGTAAACGAAACAGTGCCTAGAAGATTCGGTGGCAGAATCCAAAGAACACGATTTAGAGTTGCCGACTCTGTTCCAGCTGCAGCATCGCCCGTTGTAAGTGGACAGCCTAGTTCAAATGACGATGAAGAAGTTCCGTTAACTACCGTACAAGTTGAACCAAAATTTGTACAGAGACAAAGGTTTAATTTACGTACTAATAGGCGTTTTCCTAGACCATCTACTTCATCTGGTGTTGATTCTGACACAGTTCCCGATAGTGACGTATCTGCTGCTACTGTGGAAGCGAGAAGACCGACCCTAGTAGCTAGAGGTCGTAATAGATTTACACTGAGCTCTACCACTGAGGCAGCGCTTAGATCAACTATTGCAGCCACCTTGACTCCACGTCGACCAACATTTGGTAGATTTTCTGCAAGACCTTTTACTAGACCTCCACCTTCACCCGCTGATGTAGACGCAGATTCTACTATAGAAACAATGACTCAAAGAAGTACATTGCGTTTACCTCTTAGTAGAACTAGACCTACGCCTGCAGTTGTTGGTAGAAAACTACCTTTTCCATACCGGCAATCTACTACTCAACAAGTTTTAGTGAATTCAGATAATGATGAGGATGATGATGAGCCAGAAACCAGGGTGGACGATATTTTGCTTTCCGAAAGTGCTAGAGCAGAAAAAGAACACGATGAACCTGAAACTGACATAGACGAAGAGTTACCAAAGCGGAGAGTTGTCATCAAAAAACTGAGACCCACAACTATCAATCCGGCAAATGAGATTATATCGACTGAAATTGTGCCTATTGATACAGACAATGCTGACACTGGCAAAAAAAGATTTAGGGTAATCCGTCGACGACCTACTTCCAGTACAACTACCGAGGTATCCTTAGTTTCCTCTGAACCTCCAACTGGACCTGGAGTCCAACGCATTCGTAAGGTAATCAGGAAGAAACTTCGTCCTACTGAAATCAATCCAGAAATTACTAATCAGAANATCCAGAATTTAAATTCACTCAATATCTTCAAAAGCTCAACCACGGAAGTGTTTAACTATGGGGAAAGGACTAAACCACCAACTTCAACCACTTCAACTGAAGCTGAAACTGAACCAGTTGTAGAAGAAGTAACTGAATTTTACAAAGAAGAGAAAAAGGTAGTCACTACAACAGTTGCACAAAATATAGAAACTAATACTGATGTAACTACTCAAGAACCATTGACCGAAAAAATCATAGAAACGATTCAAGAAGAAAAAGTACATCAAATTCCTGTAGAAACTACAACGAACGCCAACAAAAACACTGACTCAACTGAAACTAAGATTGATTCATCGGAAAACGTTGAAGTAAAATCTGACATTATTACAGGCGACTTACCAAATAATGAACAAACTAAAGACATAGAGACTAAACCTGAAGAAGAAATTAAAAATGTCACAAGTGAAAATGGCGAGAAAATTAATAATGAACCAAAGCCAGAAGTTACAACAGAAAATAAAGTTGAAGTATCTATAGCAACTGACGAAAAAGGAATTGATATTTCGGACAGCAAAGAAACAGATACAGAATCTTTAGTAACGGAAATAACCACCCCTGAAACTACAACTACCAGTACTACAGTATTAACTTCGACTACTGCTAGAAGCAGGTTACCTTACAGACCTCGTAAAAAGTTATTTACACCATCCACAGAATCATCAGTACCATCAACAAGTAAGACTTTCAGTAGAAAATATAACCCAGGAGCCTATACAAGTCCCGCAACAGTAGATAGACCTCAATTCAGACCGAGTGGTGCTGTAACAAGAAGACCGTTTTCTTCAAAGATATTTACCAGGCGACCCTTTACGCCAAAAACAACTCAAAGGGTAGAAGAAGAAGAAGAAGAAGAATATAATGACGAAGAAGTGGAAGAACATGAACAAGAAAATCCATTCGTTTTTGTACCACCTAACCAGTTGTTTACTAGAAAGCCAGAGTCAACTGAAGAAGATGATGAAGACAACTCTGAAGAATTACTAGAAGAAGGAGAGGGAGATGAAAATTACGAAGAAGAAGATGAACAAGATTCATCTAAATTTTCTCTAACAACAAAAAAACCTGGATTGAAGCCACGCGTAGTCAACTCAAGCACTTTCAGAACTTCTTCTACTACTACGGAACTACCGAAACGAATTGCATCATCACAAAATAGAACTGGCATTATAACTAGATTTGGAAGTAATAAACCAGTTACAGACAAGAAACGTGTACAGAATATTCCGTCAGGGTACAATACTCCTGTAAATGCTGCAAAACCTAAAAGTGGTGTATCCTTTGTTAATAAAACTGAAAGTACATTGCTTCAAAACTCTGGAGACAAAACTACAACGGTGACTTTCGTCACCGAAAATGAATCGACTACTGTAGATGATGATTATTTAACAGCAACGGTAACAACTGTTACAGATGAAAAAGAAACTACAATAACTTCTGATATATCTACGTTTAACTCTATCGGTACAGAAACAGTCACTGATCAAATGGAAATCGATGATAATACAGATGATTACTTAGAATTTTCTGAACGTACCACTAACTATCCGACCACACAAGACATAATAACTTTTACACAAACTGAACCTGAATTCAAGACGACAATCGTTCAAAATACAGTGACAAATACGGCACCATATACTGAAGCCAGCGTAGAGCAACAAAGTACATTTATTACTACTACAGCAGCTCCTTCGGCAACCCCTATCATCAAAACTCAGTTTAATAAACTATTCTCCATTAGCAGAGTAGTTGAGGTTAATTCGAAGCTAGACAAACATCGCTTGAACAAAAATAATCAAACTACACTAATCGAAGAAGGTCAAATTTTGGTTGAAAAGAAACCAGTCATTGATAAAATTGGTGAGGTCAGTAGGTATAGTCTCATTAAGATAGTTGAAGATGAAATTCCGATATATTTGACGAAATTTGGCCATATCTACCCTGTAGAACATCCGCCAGATAATATCATTCGTATTGATGAAGCAAGAAATGCTAGAGCCTTAAATGGAAATGCTCAGGATATACCAAAGGAAAACCTCGTCGCTTCAGAAAGTGTCAATGAAGGTTACAGGCATGTTAAAGATGTAAGCAGCTCAAAGGATCAAGATCTGAAAAGTCACGTAGTACATGTGCCGAATGATCAGTTTCTATCTTACATAAATGACGATAAGAAAAACAATAAAGATTGGGAAAATCCATCATTTGATCAATGGCAGTTTGTTCCAGCAGCATATGAAAATGAAAAGATTAGAGCAGCAAAAAGTTTTGAGGTTATAACCCCTCGAACTATGCACACAAACCCGTCAACGCTACCTTTAGAAGGATTATTCAAAACAGACATCCAGTCAATAAACCAAAAAGCAAACAATGAACAAAATGAACAGTTTTTTGTCTATTCGTCAGCTACGGAAAATCAAAAAGAAAGTGAAAATATAGGTAAATTACCTGTTTTAGAATCTGATAATGGTCCCACCATATTAACTTTTGCTAAAGGACAAGAATCAAGTAGAGCTTCAGTAAAAGAAGAGATTGCACCGAGAGATCTTTTGAATGGGCCCATATATACTGGAAATTATGTAAGTTCTACACTGTCGACGCCTGTGACCACATTTTCTGATATTTCACAAACAACAACGACAATTACTGAAACGGCAACAAGTCCAATTTTAGATTTACTAACTACAACAGAATCAACAAAAGTGACAACTGAATCTTTTACCACAACAGAAGCAATTGTAGATGATACAACAACGACCAACACATCACCTGTTGATACAAGGCGATCTAAATTCTCGTTTTCAAGGCGTCCGATTATCAAATCATCTAACTTTACAAGACCAAGTATTGCTCCAAGAACTGTAAAGAAAATAAATGCTGCAGTTATATCAAATCTGAGTCCTAAAACCAATAAAACGTCATTTAGCCCTTCAAAATCACGTTTTACCGCAACCAGGGCACAAAATGTACCAGTCGATTTAAAGAAAAAGATTATAACCTCTAAGGCGGTACCACGAACTTTTAGTACAAATAAAGTATATACCACAGAGACGCCAAGATCTACTACAGAAAGAAAACTATACTTCAAACCAAATCGGCCTAGTTTTAGACCGAGTTTCTTGCCGAGGAAAACAACACCAGCCACCACCACCGGAGACACTTAAAAGCCAGCATAAACTACATCAAACTAGATTTACGCGGTTAACAATAGAAAGAGCCGGTTTTCCAGGCCATAATTATTAAAATGACTGATAAAATTTTTATAATTGATCATTATGCACGTCTGAACCCGAATGTTTTAAATACGGTCTGAAAAATGCCAATACAAACTTCTTTAGCAATTGTGTTTTGATAATACATTGATTGGAACTTTACTGTTGTGGAATTGTATATATTTAGGTACATAAGTAAACCATCATTATAGTCATATTTTTTAGAAATTTTAATAGCTTTAATAATATTTTAGGTTTTGTGAAAGTTTTTACTGTACCAAATAATTGTATTTATTAGTTCGTTTTGGTAGAAAAGACTTTCAGTTCAAAATGTTGTAGGTTATAGAATATTCTTATTTAATGGTTTTTTATTAATGATAATTATTAATCGTTACCATTTAATGTACATATGAATGATTAGGATTGGGTTTTTTGTATTAATGTGAATGAACTATTTGTATAATGCAATGAAAAGGAATTGTAATAAAGTTTAAGAGTATATGTTATTTATGTTATTTTAGTCGTAACTAATTAATTTATAGCCTATTTATTTATGTCAAAACCCCATGTAATCTCCTGTGGGGTTTAAAGTCGTCATGTTGAAAACTTTCAACGATTTCCTCCTCAAACAATTAATCTATTGGAATTTGCAGGTAAGTGCTTTTTATCGTAAACTTTAGGCGCATAAACAAATAAGGAAATTGCAAAGAATTTAAATGGATATGCACTTTCTGAAAATTTTAAGAATCAATGAAGAAGTTAGGGTACCATACTAAAATATTTCATTAATTTTATAGATAAATAATACTTAGAATATTGTACAACAATGTAGTATACATTTATCAGAATCCCAAAGATGTATGTGAAATTATGCAATAAGAAATTAATGAAGTTTCTAAAATACGATAACCAAACTTAAGTATACTATATAATACAACGCGTAAATAAATATAAAATAACGAACAACAAAGACCACCTAACGAAAAGAAGGACTTGATTTACATTACTTTATACACATACTTATTATTAATTATCAAATCACACATAATTAGTTCTAGAAACTTTAGGAATTTATAAAGTTCGTGTGGAGTATAGATTTAAACTGCTTTATACCATCTTTCTGCTTACTTTACTGCTTTATATCATCGAGGCGCTCATAGCCCAGTTGCACTCGGTGATTAGAAACAATCATCGAGGGTAAGCAACGATGGCGCGGTCAGTACCTGGATGGGTGACCACTGGTGGCATGTTACCATGAGCGTCTCCGTGATTCGGAGGTCACGTTAAGCAGTCGGTCCCGGTTCTTATCATATGATAACAGTCGTGAAGCTTAGTCGGAGGCCTTCGGGCGGCTTAAAAAAAAACATCCAACGGCAAGATTTACGTAGCCACAAGTATTCTTGCCAGTCCCCAACCCGCACTTGACCAGCGTGGGGACGTATGGCCTTAACCCTCTCATGAGAGGAGACCCGAGCCCAGCAGTGGGACATTATGGGTTGTTCTTTGTTGTTTGTTTGTTATACCATCTTTGCTCGTTTGACTGTGACTCTTTTATATAAATGTTAACTAGCATTAAAAATAGGTCTTGTTCACTTATTTTTGATACAATATTTCTTCCCTTTCTTTTTGGAAGAAAATAATGAAAATTTTACTCAGACCAACCTTCGGGCCCGACTACTGTACGAGACGCTCGTATTTTTATCAGAATTTTCAGCGGTATTAAAATTCACTACAAAACTCTAACTTTGACAACTTATTATCATTAAACTTTATAATATTCAATCTATTTATAAAAGGAAATCGTGTTAGTTGCACAATTTATAACTCAAGAACGGCTGAATCGATTTAGCTGAAAATAGATGGGGGTATATGGGGATAGCTTTTTACGTAGAATTGTTTTAGGCGCTAAACGCGGTTACTGTTGTACCGCGGATAACACCGCGGGGCTCAGCTAATTCTATATAAAACCTATCTAAAATTTTCTTATAACTCTTTGATTGTATTGTTTATTTCTTACCATTAATTGACAGATGTGAATAGACAATCGATTGTCAGATTGGAGAAAAAATATTCCCAGAGATTTGAATAGGTTAATTATTGAATTACCTAACTTCCATTCGAAACTATTGTGTACATCTAATGACACTTTTTTATGTTTTATTTAGCTTTTCAACTAAGGGGGCCTGTGTTTTGAACGCAGCTATTCAGAGACAGTGCATTTCCTTTTCATTTCTTAATTTTTATCACAAATATTTCTTCTTAAAACTTGTTGATTTTATGAACTTTTAGAGAAAAAATTTACTTGTGTTTGTGCTTGACGCTCGATGAGTAACTAAGTAAATCCAAGTTTTTAAAAAGAATTAATAAACTTTTTTAAAATTTCTCCACTTTGACACGTAGTTTATGTTAAAAAACTGTGTGAAAATTGTTTTTTTGAAACGTCGGGAAATAGATGATATCATAACCGTTTAAATAATAAGAATAAGACGCGCTTTAATATATAAATCAATATTTTCAGACATCTAACACAACGCCATCTTGTCCCAAGCTAAGCAAAGCTTGTAATTATGGATACTAGACAACTGATAAAAATACGTATACACATTTTTTTAACATATACATTACATTATACATATATATCCAAAAACTATTATTCATAAAACTTACAGTTTTGTTTGTTGTAGAATCGTACGTTGATCGTAATATACAGAAATGGAAATAATTTGGTTTAACATATCTATTTATATATATAAAAGAGGACTGACTAACTAATATACCCATAGATCAACGTATAGCCTAAACCACTGAACCTAGAATCCCGAAGTTTTGCTTATAGGTTCTTTTTATAACGTAAGTTTGCACTAAGAAAGGAATTTTGGAAATGTCTCTCCCAAGGGGATAAAATAAAAGATGAAAATATCAACTTCTGCGCAAGCGAAGGCGCGTGTAAAAACTAGTTTTCAATAAAACTTCATTTTGTCTTTTAATACCTTATATTCAATGAGTCAAACCGCAATACATAATTCATAACACCTTGCTTATGACATACCTCATATGCATACTGGCTATGTCTACTTAAAAATTGTAGCTTAGCAATGATCCGTATTTCATTACGATTTTGGTCACATGTGAGAATATAAGCCTACGCCCTTCCCTTTATAACGACTAATACCTAGATTTTATGGTAGTATCATAACTGGGGAAAAGTCGGGTAATAAACATAAGTAATGAAAATCATGTTGCACAAGGCTCAACGGTAAACGGTGATTATAAATCAACACCAAAAGATCTTTTATCCATTTTGAAGGTTACGCCTATTTCATGTGTAATTTTATGACGTCATTATAAACAATCAAAACACCTTCAGCTGTCTATTGCTGGCCATATAGATCCTCTTAGAAAGGAGGTATTGATTTATTATACCACGCTGATCAGACGGGTGTGTATAGGGATTGTTTCTAGTTTTCCTTTTCTTTGCAGTGACGTTGTCCTGCGCAGTTATAATAATAATAATAATAAACTCTATTTATAAAAGACTGTTTACATAAAAAGTTTACATAGGCGGGATTTACAAACTGAAATTAATATTCTTGCAAGAAGTGGGTCCTCTGGTTCCCAAACTAGATTAACACGTGTGACTTGGGAATCAGTTTTCCTCTTACACTATGACATAATGTATGTAACCACCATGTGTCTAGAAGAAAACAGTTTTCTCCTTTAGTCGGCTCTCATGACATCCATTAGATGAATGGAAGCAGTGACACTCAGCATCTTTTATCCGTCAAACCAATGATCAATGATCATACTGCTATCGCGTAAAGAAATGAAATATAATGTAATAAATAAATAAATGAATATTTTCAGACATTTTAACACACAACGCCATCTAGTCCCAAACTAAGCAGAGCTTGTACTATGGGTACTAGATAACTGATATTAATACTTTTACACTTTTGTTTTTTATAAATACATACATATTATACTTAGAAAACACCCAAAAACTCCGAAACAAATATTTGCAGATCATACATACATTTGGCCCGACTCAGGAATCGAACCCGAGACCTCTTGCACAGCAGTCGCATTCGCAACCACTGCGCCACAGAGGCAGTAATATAATGCTCAAAATACGTATAAAAGTTGTAGTCAAACATTTGTTTCTCTGTTAAACTTAATCGAAAATAATTGAAATATAAACAAGCTAAATACATCCCAAAGTATGTTAAAAATACAAACGATAGATACATATTTTATTTAAATATTGAATTTCGAATCTTACGCTCTCACGAAAAGTACATCCCATTCCATAGATACCTGCTTAGTTGTTTACGACTTGTGCCATAGACATTCTGGCATCATGTTCAGTGATAGAAAATACTAGCCGAACCGTGCCCACTTCGTTGGACGTTAACCGCCTGCTTTTCTTCGACTTAATTTACAAATACTAGTATTTCTAACGGAATATTTATTCATAATAAAAATTCGTATTAAAATATGGCCTTTGTCACTCTTGACTAACGTGGCTTTCTGTTAGTGAAGGAATTTTCAGGATTGGGTCAGTACTTCCAAAGATTACTCTCAACAATCATACTAACACAGTCAGAAACTTTACTTCTTTATAATATTAGTATAGATGTAGCTTTGATTTTAGACAAATCTCGAGATTCAATCTTACCGAGATACAGGAATTCGAGAGCTATTCTAGTACTTCCGCGAGTTTAACAATTAATTGTGTGCGAGTTAAAGCAATAAATAATTATGACAGCGAAAATTTTCAAGCATCTGGTCAACTAACTTATTATATTCTTCTTTCAATGCACACAGGCATACACACGTACATACAATATATAAAAAAAAATATGTATGTACTAATTAATTTCTTATAAATTAAAGTGTTGTTCAATTACATTTTATTCAATGGATGAAATACACTAAATTTAATATCATATAATTACTTTATTGCATTAAATGTTTGCGTTTAATTAATTACCATATATATTGAAATTATTCATATTTTATTTGGTAATAAAGCGAACATATGTTTAAATGCGATAACTTTAATGAGAAATTTGGAACTTAAAAATCATTTAAGCTTGAAATTGAAGACAACTGTCAAAATTTTGATCAAATCAACTCTCATTACATAACAGTTTTATCTCGTGATCGAAGTTTTATTTGAATTAGAAAAGCCTTCTGTTTGTATTACTTGTCCAATACATGTATATATCAAGAAACTTTCTGCCTCGCACAACAAAACTGTGGAATGAACTGTCGCCTGCGGTATTCCTGGACTAATAGGTCCTTTAAACCTTTAAGAAAAGAGCGTACTCCTTCTTGAAAGGCAGTGTGTTAATATACTTGATTTCTACTTTACTACGAGCAATTTCCTTACTTCAATGTGTTCATTAAATATTATAAAAATTCATCAGTAAGTTCCGTAGGAGATATATACTTCCGCAAAATTCGGACCGGAATTAAACTACATCTTCATAAAACACATTTTTAAGCAATTTTTTCTTGCTTTTCACCGAGTCTGTCAGGTCTCCCCTTACCCTCCTCCTACTAATTATTATAAAAAAAAGATTTCTCGTTATTAAAATGAAATAGTTTTAAGTTAGTTAACGACGGCAATGAAGCAAGCCTTCATTTACGTATTTCAACAAGCGGTACATTATGCATTATGAGCTTATATCTCTTGTTTACGTGCTTGCTTCTGCATTCGTTCAAAATATTCATCACTTCTGAGACATAGACTCCACAAAGCTACATTGTTGTCTTCCGTAATGTTGCATTCCACCTACCTGTTCTGTGAGCAGTTAATTTACATCAAAATTAACTCTTTGATAAGTGAAACGCATTCATCTCAAATCAAAATCTTCATAGCCTTATACTACTAGTTCAATCGGGTTTAATATTCCTAAATATTGCTAAGAAACTTATGAATGAACAACATTTCAATAAATGTATAGGAACATACTATCTACTCATATCTATTTAAATGGTATTGACCTTGCTGGCACAATAGATTCTATTCATTATAAACAGTTAAACATTGTGATTATGAACCTAATCCTTTGTTTTGGCTGTTGAATGAAACAACTTGATACTTCAGGCTCACGGCCGTCTGTTCCCAAAGTAGAAACGTTCATTCTTATAATATTATAAATTCGAAATAACTCTGGTTGCTATACCACTGCATCGACTTCAGTGACATTGACTTGGATATACTTGGATTTTTGAGAAAATATATATAGGCTACTCTTTATTGCGATAACCGACATACACGCTGGCGGAGCCAGGGACAAAAGCTATTACTTATATATTTTTAAATTCATTGTCTATTGCAGTCTATTTAATAAAGACCCACAGGGCGCGATAACCTTCACCTTACTCAGCTAATTTTATCCGCCCATTTTTCAATAGTGGGATAACTGGAGACTACCTTTCTTCCTCCCCCTGATTCCACCAAGAGAAATTCTAGGGGCGAAATCACACTTGTGACTCTTAAATAAAAGGTTACTATCATCAGTGGTAGTCACTTAAGATAATACGACCCCCTCCGTTCAGTGGCACTTGTTGCTCCATGACACTCGTTAGTTTTTGCGTACACCGTTACGAATTGGTAATATTTGAAAGCGTCTCACACGCGGTGGTCTGGCGGTCTGACTCCAAACTAGGCAGACCCTGCACAGTGATAACCAGACTGCTAATAAAAATCCTTATATATTTCTGAACATATGTTTATCTTTATTTAATATAAATCCTTCGCTCGCTTCCGCTATCTGTTCGCTTAGATCTTTTAAAGTACTCGTAGGATTTTAATGCAGTCTTTAGCAATAGATATATAAATTCAAGAAGAAGGTTTATATCTGTAATACATACATATTATAGCAAAGAAATTCCGAGAATTTAGTTATAGATAAAGTACCCAAATAGAATAAATTACCGAGGTCGTCACACAATTCTTTGTTATTTATCCTAGATGAGAATCGAATCCACGTCCTCTAACCACAGCAGAGTCACTAACCACTAGACTATAATATTAGTTATGACTTAAATAAATCAAATATACTGAATTATTGATTAAGCTTTTCGAAATATAACATTTATTCGTCCGTTGATTAAATCATGCGTCGAATCATCTCGCGTCCTACTTGTTGGACCAGTTTAGGCAACTGTGAATATAAAACAGCCTACTCGTACATTAGTGTGATTTCTCTAACCCATAAATCTGAAATGTTACGTTTTATTACTAACACTTAACGAGTCTAGTCTAGTTGTTAAAATGGCAATGTTAAAATTCAAATGTCATCGTAAGCTGTGGATTCCAAAACTTTATTCTTCTTCTATATTCTTCTTTTTAAAAGCTGCCAGAATGACTCTACTCTGTCGGATGGAAAGCATGACCAAAATCCAAGAGTGATGGTCACCATACTCATTGCGAATGTGGATAATGCTGCATGATGGTCCTCACTACGGTGGCCAACTGAGATGCTTTTTATGCATTATTAAACTTTGTCAAATGGCTGTGTGAATAGTGGATATAAGTCTCATCTTATCCGACTGTAAAAGAAGTAGAATTATATTTTACGAGTGTATATATGTATCTAAATTTCTTTTGCTAGAACCTAAACTACTAATAGTATTTTATGTAAGTGGTATGAATAGATTCACCTTAGTCGTGAGAGTGACACTGGGTACATCAAAATAAAATATAAATAAATAATTGGCAGTCATAAGGACTGCCGATAGAAGGGAAAACTTATAACTTAGGACGTTAATTGTAAAATTAATGTGTGTATAGAAATTTCATAATGTATAAATTTAAATCGTCATATCGATGACGCAGTGACGCAACTTATAAGATTTCCCCCTATCAAAAATTAATTTTAGTTCACTTAAAAATGCTCAATGCACCTAAAGAAGTTTTCACTTCAAAGAACTCTGAATTTAATACAGGTGGCAGATATTGACGCAGTCGGTTTTTTTAATAATTTTACTTGTTAGAAATAAAGTTGTAGCCTACTAGAAGACGGAATGATTTAAGGTTCGTTTCAAGTCTTCCTTCCTCTTAAGATACTCACGTGAGGAAGAGGAAAATAGAATCAGCCTTACAATATTTTCCTCTCAATAATATTATTAAAAATACTGTACACTAATATTGAGTAAAAAACAAAACAGAAATGAGGTTTAGCTAGTTGCATACTATTTGCTATATATAGTAGAAATTTATTGTCTATGGTTTGGGGTGAATTAAGTAAACACGCAAATTGACATGATTTATTTTACATTAACTATTTTCATTAGATTCTCTTTCTGCTTCATCTTTTTGCTTCTGTTCTTCTTTTCTTTTTCAAAGTTATATCAACCAGACTGTCAGGTCTGGTCATCCATATGTCTCAACCGCCATCCATTTTCAATTCTGTAACAAAATAAATAAAGACATGAATAAACATTTTCTTTTAGTTATGGTATAAGGGGCAACCGAGCACACGCATCGCCTGATGGTAAACGATTACCGTCGCCCATAGACACCCGTAACACCAGAGGTGTCACGAGTGCGTTGCCGGCCTTTGGGAGATGGGGAGATTGGGATGGGGAGATGGGAGGGAATAGGCAAGCGAAGTTTCACATCGGTTTTCTGTTAAGCCGTGGTATCACTCCGGTCGGGCCGGTACATTCATGCCGAAGCGTGGTTCTCCCACGGTATTTCTATATACGTTGTATGATGGTTTCAATATCGATTTTCTTATATACAAGTTACGAACAGTTTCGCCTACGTACGAACATCGTTATAGTGTAATATTTTAAAGTGAATATTAATACTCTTGAAAAAGAAATTTAATAAAAAAAATGTTTGCAACAGATAATTCTGACTGGCTTAGAGATTATAGGCATGATTCCAACTCGGGACAAATAATTGTGAAATGAGGTTCTGATAAAATAAGTTCGGCTTATTTTGGCATCTTAAATCAAAGGCCCACGTAGGGGATGTCTTAATATGGATATTTGTTTATAATGAGTCTTTTTTTAATATAGAATTTATTGTTCACAATAGCCAAATCTTAATCAAAAAACATAGGTCCATAAAAGTGTTTAAACTAAGCTACGGTAGTAAAGTGTGTAATAGATAGGGATCGAACCAATAATATCGTAATCGCAAGACCGATAAATTAGTCTTAAGGAAGTCATCGCTTTTCTATGTTTTTCTGTTTATTATACCTGTCCCATGTGATATTCACATAAATAATCACAATGCTTTATCGTCTCAGCCGTTTCTTAATTATAAATATAATAAATTTACGTATATGATCACCACCCTCTTCATAAAAATGATTTCTATTACGCTATTTTGCTATAAAACAACGTAATGGATAATTCCTTTCAAAACTTTCTATCGGCTATAAAACCACAATATAAAACTATCGCAATTTTTCCGATTCATTACAAAAAACACTAAACCCATCTAATTTGCGCTTGAACATTTCACCTAGCGATATCTGCGCAGGCGCAGCATCCGAGTGAAAACCGCTTTCTCTGTCGATGTCGTTTCAAATTACATGTTTAGTAGGTATTATCTAATCGTTATGTCAGCAATCGGACTTGGGATTTTATTTATAACGTAATTAGTGAGATACTATCGCCATATTGGTTTTTCTAAATATCCGTTTGAGAAATTTAATTAATTTACGTATCTATCTATGTCTTAGTAGAAAAAACTAGTGAAAAGAATATGAATTAGTACATTAAGTCCAATTTGTGCCAATAAAAATCAACCGCCAACAAAAATACTTAGAGTCGGTATTTTGATGGATTGATGGATTTTAATGAAACTTTACAATAATATAGCATTAGAATAACACATAGGCTACAATTTATAACGATATAATCCACAAAGATCTCTGTACCGCGGGTAACACCGCGAGGCTTAGCTAGTAATGAATAAAACGGATGTAAAGATCAAGTTGGCATAAAATTAGCAGCATCATTAAATTAACTTACATGGAAATATATGTATACAGTTTAGATTCATTGTTTCGTAAAAAAATTTTACATTACTATGTATATCTATGTGTGCTACATGTGTAACAGTGGTTTTATTTTAAAACATGTATTAAATAAAATTTAATGTCTATAGTCTTAATATATTTTCGCATGTTACGTTTATATTTCCGTAAGAATTTGGGATGAGGCTTGAAGTGGTCCAGTTTAAAGGAAACCCAACTCATGGTCTTTTTTACTTTGCCTGCAATATGGTCTTTCGAAATATTTGCTGTCTTTTTTCGTATACATAGTTATATCTACAATTATTTTATTTAAGAATACAACTATATAACACTAGTACTGGCTTCTGGTTACGTATATATCAAAACTAATTCCTTGCGTATCTTTAATAACTCATTCACTACATAATAAAGCTCGTGTGGACCACTTTTTATAACTAAACTCGTGGGTGTGGTGGTTGAGTCACACCACTGACTATTATACCATTTACTATATCATACTAATAGATTTAGCCGATATAGTTTTTTAATATAGCACCTACTTCAAATAACGAGTGGACTATTATTTTTAGCGACCTTTTTTGTTATGCGTTCAATTTAAGAAAAATTACATTCGTAATTTTTTTAAATTACATTCGTGATTTCGGTAAAAAATCGATTAGCTAACAACTCGATTTTTTGTTACACTAAAAACTTTAAAACCTTTACTTTATAATTCTACAGTGTGAGTCAGTCTTCAGTGAGGTCGAACTTACTGGTCGAGTTTACAAAAGATGTATATACGAATATGTATACATAATACATATATATATCATCATCATAGCATTTATGAGACCTATATGACTACTGTTGGATACAGACCTTTCTTTAGTACTAGAACTATACGCTTACGCTGTGTTTCATCGAGTGAGTGAGGATACCGGAGGCCCATACCCCAATCCAACGCCCCCTATCCCCCTCACCATCCCCCTTCCCCCCAGGCCGCCATAGTGTGGGTCACCATGCTGCATTGTTCTTTTTCGCATTGAGGATTGTGACCACCACTCTTGGATTCTGCTCATGCTTTCCATCAGNGTTAACAACAGGTGTTATCCGACGCCCTGTAAATAGCAGCTCATAGTATCTAGTAGTAATATTGCTAATACTGTCACGTGTCACATTCCAAGTATTGACATACCGTAATAGGTATGACTATATTACCTAATATACAATCAAGTAGAAAGCTCATCACAAGAAGTCCGACATTTTTGTCGCGACATGTTGTTACATAAACCTCTTCAAGACAACGTAAAGTCGCCACGCCTTTATATGAATAGCCGGCTTTATATTTCGTTCGAAAACACGATATTTTGAATTGTTTTGTTATGTTCGGAAATGAAAATTTTACATTGTATAGTAAAAATGAAAGTGACTTGTTTCAACTATGAGATAAAGAACACACTTAAATTTAATTTACGCTTTCGAGTATTGTATCATTTTGTATTCGTTTTTTATCTCGTTTATTTATGAATTATTTATAAAAGTGAAAAGAAACAGTAGATTAGTATGTTGTTTTATTCAAATATCAATCTTATTTCTACTTATAACGTAACGTATTTAAAACACTGCAAAAACTAAGAGAAATCGGTGCAATTAAAAATTTATATTTTTTCTTTAAATATTTAGATTTTTTGAAAAACATTTAATGAGTTTTATACTAAAGTATATAAACGAAATTTTATGAAGAGTAGTATTTATATTTAATAAATATAAAGGATTTTAATTGCCTGTGTATTTCGGGTACACTTTATCTAACAGCAAAGTATACAATTGGTTTACAGACTAGCCTCGAAATAAACATGTTAGTAAAACTACATAATTCAATACTTGCATTGCATAATTAATATAGCAAACTTGAAAGTAACTCAGTCCGTCTGTTACGACTTTACTACTAAATACTTAACTAATTTCAATGAAATTCGGTATGGTTATACTTTGATTATACTTTGATTGAAGGAAGACGTAAGCAACTCTACTGCGAACACCGATATACACGCAAATGGAGTCACGGTCAAATCTATAGCTGAATAAAGTACAACTGGAATTTATGAAGCCTTTTCTAAATATTGACTTCTATTTCAAAGCCATTTTTTTATTAGCCATTATTCAATCTTAAACAAACATATTTCAGAAAATTTCTCTAATCCAAGTAATGTTGCTTAGGAACACGTGTCTATGATAGGGTCGTCATATTGCACATCTTCGGCATTACGAGCATTCAGATATGGTATGTGACGTGAAATCGAATAATTTAATCACATGTATATGGACCTCGGTTTCCGTTGGACATTTTATTGCTTCTGATTTACAAATTTATTATATTATTAGAACTTTGCTGTGGTGTAGAGACTTGGCTCGTGACACTAAGGAAATGGGTAGTTTTTTCCCATGAGAATAAACCCCGAGAGATCCAAAACTAATTGGTTCCCCGATAGGGGCTTCAAATTTTACGCTTTTCCTAAAAACCTTTGGCAAAAGTCATCTTATATTACCCTTATTCAATACTGAAGAAGCGTAGGTATCTTTAGGTACCTAATGTTTTGCCATGGCAACATTCTAACAGATAATTAAGACTCAAAATTTAATCCGCAATTAATAGTTTTAAAAACGGCAAACTTGAATAAAGACTTATATATATAAATGTATTACAAATCATACAACCAATAAAATACCACAGATCCATGAAAATTTTTAGTTCATAATTTAAAAAAACTCAAAAAAAATAACATAAAACAACCATTGCATAGATCCTCCATCAAAACTCGTTACATTTTTTATAAAACTCCATTGAATAAGACCAACAACTCTATTATAAGTCACAATGGGTAACTTTGATATTTTTTACTACCGATCTCGTAATTTTTTTGCTACGCCCCATTGTAAAAATAATTATTACTGAGTTACGTGTTTTTATTACCATAGTATACAATACACATTCGGCAATGATATACGTCATCATCATCATCATCGCCAACAGCCTTTAACAACCTACGTCTGGACATAGGCCTCGCCTTACAAAGGAGATTTTAGCCCACTAAGTTCACTTTATATTAAGCCTCACTTTATATTCTTAATCGATCACCACAATTAATATTTACGTATCTTACAATTACTATATTTATTATTTCGCTGACTACCGTATACAGCAATAAAGTTTATACAACTCACTGGAGTCTTAAGTTATACCATTGAAATGGTTTATGACTAAACCATGAACAAAAGAATATTCATATACAAGATTAAAATTTCTTAGTAATCAATTCGTTAGCAGTAAATTCCTCGATTTAAAAGTTTCATTGTTGGTATCTTTGGTTCCGTGGTTGTTTTTTTTCTAATTTTATCGGCATAAGAAAGTTTATATACTATTTGTCAAATGTCATCCAGATCCATCCAGCCGTTCTTCAATGAAACAAAGCGAAAGAGTAACAAGCTAACGCCATTATATAGGCTGATATTATGTGTATGTAAACATACATTACTACGAGCGTAGTAGTTCCTATAAGTGTGGTACACATAAATAATAATAATTTATTTCACTTCAATTAGTTACAATATAATAACAAATCGAAATCGATTATCGACATTTTAAATTGCACATTTTTACGAAAGTCTTCTTTACACCTGACCGTATAGCATGAACATCGTAAATCAATTCTCAACAGATTGCAGAGTGTTTCACAAAATACTAGATCTGCTAACATCTGTGAGTTTTTGGTGGTTATCGATTACAACATCGGGATTAGAACTTTGCATTTTAGATGTAGAAAATAGTTTCACGATCTTTTTGTCAGGTGAATTACCTGCGCAAAGGGTGTATCGAATTAAAGTATCTACCCCAGAAAATTTCTACACCACCCAAAGGTTGGCTGGTAGAATGCCTTGGGCATTAAGCCCGCCGTTGTACATGTGTGCATGAAGTTCTAAAATAAATAAAAAATAAACAAAGATCAACCAAAATTAGGTTTATTCTCCCCTCGTGTAGAGGTGCAAGTATAGATATTGAATATATAAGATGAAATATTTATGTGTGTGTCACCCTTATCATTTATGGGTATGAAATATAGACGTTAGCCAATTCTCAGACCTACCCGAAAACTTAATGAAGTTTTATGCAACTCGGTGCAGCCATTTCAGCGAAGTTTGATAATAAATACCACGACACGAGAATTTTATATATTAGACAGTATACTGTTAACGTAATAATTGAAAACTAACAAATGTATGGAAGTGACCTCATACTAATGCTAAGTCACGTGTTCAAAACAAATTATTAACTATAATATAAAAGAAAAAAGATGCGTGCGGCTGTAGACATAGTATATTGACTAAGGGGTGTTGTTCTAGTGACCCTGGTTGCTGTGGGTCGTGAATTCGATTCCTACTCAAAACAAAAAATAATTTGAGTGTATTTATAAATACACGCAAATGTACTACGGATACCATATAATAGGCCTTACATTGCTTATTAATATTTAAAAGATAACCTCAAACTTAATTTATATATGTTACCGAATATAAAATGTACATATTATAGAAAACTGAATCATACAGATTATCGGTAATATATGCACATAGTGTCTTAAAAACCGACAAGTGAAAAATGATTTTAAAACTACAAATGAATACAAACTAAGTTATATGCGTAGTCAACAAATACAGATATTTACAAGGAATGCTACTAAATAAAAAATAAGTTGTTTCAAAAACGTGTACCAGGAAAACAAAGCTTCATTTAAAATTCTTGAATCGTTGTATAAGGCAATAAAATTTGTATTCAGAGTATTAAATGACCTTCAACTCGATTCGCGATTATACGATTCCAATCACGGTGACTTTACACATGGATGGTGCGTAAAATTGTGTTTACAAATACTATACGTACTTACTACGTGAAATTACGCTGAATTGTAATGTCAAAAAGACATTGGACCTCCATTGTTACAAAAAGCAAAGACTAAAGAGTAGGTTCGCAAATAAGTTTATTCTAATTCTAAATTTAAAAATGTATCTGTTTGAATATGTGTAGACACATCTTTTACGTCAATGTGTTTTTTTAATATTTTGGCCTGACTGTTTTATCCCATTTTATGTTTTAATAAATTTATAAAATGGCGTCGTAAACTCAGACTAGTACCTACAAACTTGGACATTGCTATGCACGAGGAACATCCAGTGTTGAAATGATTACTATCCGCGACTTTATAAACTGCAGTTTTCCTGAATTACCAAAAGCGGCAAACATGCTGTTCGCATGTTTAAATAATTTTTCATTTGCACTATGTTGTTTTATTCAGTTTAATAGAAAACCAATACGAAATAATATACTACGGAAATAACATTCTGAAGCTAGACATAAAAATATTCAGCAGACTAGAAAAATGTATAAATTAAAATTTTTAAAATTATTTTAATTGTGAATATTTCAAATTATATTAATTGCCTCGAATTCCTACAATTTAAAGCATCAAGCCGAAACAATCAATTCTATATTTTCTGAACAAATTCGAATTCAACATTTACCTCTACGAAATATGTCTGATAAATTTGTTATAAGTAATTGTAGGAATTTAAGGCAATTTTATAATTGCGAATATTTTAAATTATATTGTCTCGAATTCCTACAGTTTAAAGCATTAAGGCGAAACAATTAATATTTGAGACCAATTTTGAATTCATAATTTACCTCTACAAAACATATGTTTGCCTGATAGTTTTATAAAGAAATATTGTCTATGAAAATCGTACCATTAAAACACTCGCGCACAGCAATCAGTTGGAAATGTTTATAACGTTTTGCAATAACCCTCACATGAAGGTACACTTCATTATCACATCATCACACATGAAATATCTCCATATAATTATGAATCTCGTCGGCCATGATTCATACAATCTTCATACCTAGTAAGGTAGTACAAGGGCACCCAGAACTTTAAACATACCACGTGTAGGACTCGCAGCAACTCGCAATAATAGGTCAGAAATATTATCAAAAGACTTCCGTGTTTTTTTTATTCTTGTCATGAAAACGTGTTCAATGTTATCTTAAAATTGGATGAATTTATTTATGGGTCAATAAAAGCTGCTTGTTTTTTTGTTTATGGTAGTATATATATATAAAACAATTTATTATCTAAAAAAATCTTTAATCAGTAATAAAAGCCACTATCGAGTATGATATTTTGGCTTAAAACAGCTCTAAATAAGTAATAATACATATTTTAAGATGTTATATAATTTTGACGTATTTTATATGCTCATGTCAATATTAGATATGTACTACTGATACGACAACTATAAATAAATAAGTAATGATAAAAAGCAAATTACGGCAGATTCAATAATGTTAAAATAGTTAGATTTAATAAATTGGACAATCAGTCTGTCAAAGTATTCGCACCTTATATCAAACAATACATATTCTTCAAGATAGTGTGCATGGTATAAATATAAATTTTACTTCTCAACTCGTATACCTACTCTAAAACCGGTACTGATTTTATAATTGTTCGCATTATTTACATATACATACAAGTGGCTTAAAATAATCTGCTATGCAGGCGTCCTTATAATGTGAAATATTTATTAACTGCCTCAGAAGTAGGCAATTAGGTCAGAACTTGATACTAGATCTTGTTAACATAAACAGAACTTGATTTGTATTATTTTAAAGCCATTATAAAACAGCCAATAATAAAAGAAAACATAATGAGCGGGAAAAGCGGGTTTTTTATTTATTTAGTTTATTAAAGCAAAGGTATCTTTTATATTCCGACATAAATCTAAATTATTTTAAATCAGTGGTAGCGATACCAACTGAAAATATTTTTATGACAATCAATAAAAACGCGAGAAACTCTGAAAGTTTTTTTCTTTATTTGGTTGGTAAAAAGCAAAGGTATCCTTTATATTCCGACATAAATCTAAATTATTATAAATCAGTGGTAGCGATACCAACTGAAAATATTTTTATGACAATCAATAAAAACGCGAGAAACTCTGAAAGTTTTTTTCTTTATTTGGTTGGTAAAAAGCAAAGGTATCCTTTATATTCCGACATAAATCTAAATTATTATAAATCAGTGGTAGCGATACTAACTGAAAATATTTTTTTATGACAATTAATAAAGGCGCGAAAACTCTGAAAGTATTTTTTTTTATTTGGTTTGTAAAAAGCAAAGGTATCGTTTATATTCCGGCAGAAATCATTTTAAATTAACACTTGACCTGAAAAGGTATGGTAGGCATGCGAAAACAAACAGCCTTCTACAAGGCACGTAGGTGGACCAGTGTGGGATGTTTTATAATCCGTGATCGTAATAATCGTCTACACGCTCAAGGTGATCGAGTATTGATGATCGTAGTATAAATTTTAAAACGTTTTGTAATTGCTACCAGCTTTGGTTACCAATAGGATTCTACTCTCGAAGCTTCATTTAAAATTCAGTTTAGCGGCTTTAGTAAGGTGTATGAATCATGATCCGATATTCAATTCATAAATAGGTGTTTGGGGTAAGGAAAGACAAAGCCCGATTAGTACTACAAATTCGAAGGTATCAAACAAAAAATTAAGTAAATTGTCATAATAGAAACCGGTATGAAATTATGGAATCAAAGGTTTAAATAAAGTACAGTTTTCTTAATTTACCTATAGTTTTCTTTGTAAAATACCTGAGTTTTCAGTAATTTATAATTTGAGTTGTAGTTTTTTTTTGACTTATGCGACTGTTGTGCCTGAGGTCTCAGGTTCGATTCCCGGGTCTGACCAAATAATAATTTGTATGATCTGCAAATATTTGTTTCAGAGTTTGGGTGTTTTCTATGTATGAGATGTATGTATGTCTATAAATCACTATTATTATATTTTTAATTTGTTATTATATTCGTTTCTTTTAAATACGCATAACTATGCCCTTACATTTCTGCACTATCCTCTGTTCACTCAGGGTTTGCTGGCAGAAAACTCAATGTTGGGTTAAGCACGCCTTTTGTACATGACACTTCCTTGTATTTTGTTCATACTTGTATTTTCAATGTGTACAATAAAGAATAAATACAATACAATGTATTTACGAAAAAAAGGATATATGTATTTATATCAGTTGTCTAGTACCCATAATACAAGCTCTACATAGCTTGGGACTAGATGGCGTAGTGTATAAGATGTCCAAAATGTATTTTTTTTTATGGTATAAGGGGCAAGCGAGCACACGTATCGCCTGATGGTAAGCGATTACCGCCGCCCATGGACACCCGCAACACCAGAGGTGTCACAAATGCACTGTGTTTCACCGGTGGCCCATAATCCAACCCTTCCTTTTATCTCCTCCCCATCCCCCAAGGCCGGCAACGCACTTGTGATGCCTCTGGTGTTGCGGGTATCAGTGAGCGGCGGTAATCGCTTACTATGAGGTGATACGTCTACTCATTTGCCCCTTATTCCATAAAAAAACTACTTATTTTTTAATCTATAATATCTACTTATTTAAAACATAAATAAATCTAGTTTTAGTCTTTAAACTACTTGGATCTATTAAATAAAAACGTGAAATAAAGGCCGACGAAACTGGTTACAGCAGTTTATTCATAAAAATCTCGTTTTTAATTTCGTTAAAATATTTGCGTACGAAGTAGTCTATAGCTGTTGCGTATATTGTGAGGTATTAAATTTAACGAACTGATCACGACATAAGGGTTACGATATGTTACATAAGAGAGGCGATTTAAAAAAAAACACGTTATGAAAGGTTGAAACGTGAAATGACATTTTTCATCATTAATTATTGGATAACTTTTCGTGTAGACAAAGACTTTATTTAAAAAATGTTTGTATTTGAAATTTAAATATTTACATTATTTCTATATTTCATTTCGATATAATTCCATACTAAAAATGTGTCTAGATTTTGAAGAGTTTCAGACTCATTAACACTACATACATACATTACGTACGTGCAACACATATATGCGCACACACTTGTGTACTACAGTATCTCCTGCGCAGAATCCTGGCCTCCGTTGAGACTGGTCACCGTGGCCGAAATCGGCTAGGACTACACTATTTAGATTAATGTATATCAGTCTGTATATACGATCTTAGGACTACTAATTTACTATCTTACAAAATAAACATACTAAGAGGCCCTTATTCTGTGTTACATAATGTATTGCATTTATGAACCATGAGTCATGATACGTATTAGGTGAGTCGGTGACGAATAAGACTGCAATGTGGTACATGAGTCCAGTAATATATAAATACCTAACTATAGTCATTAGAACTTAGGCATTTTAATATTAGCTGCGGTATTAGGGACGTTAATAGTTATTTATGCAAATTTAGTATAAGATACGACGTAAATTCGAATGACAGTTCTTTTTTTAAATACAACGCTGTTGTAGTGAAAGCGCGCGCCTGGCATAGTTCTTTTTTTGAAAAAGGAGTTGCATTATGAAATTTAGTACAACATTACAACACTCGTTTGGGTGAGATTATGACGCTGGTGTTTTAATATTGGCAATAAGCTAGCTGTTTTAGAAACTTTTATATTTAAGAGGATTTATAGCACGGTTGTAGATAAAACAAAATTACAATCTCCGTATGGAGAAATATTAAGGTTTAATGTCCACGCTATTCTTCCCGTTGGTGTCGACTAAGGGAGTACACAGGACAATAGTACTGGTAAAAGAAGCAAAAACTTAAACCAAACCTTATACTACCACGTTTGGACTTCATGATAATAGTTAAATGTTACAATATTAGATTAATATAATATTAAACATTGACAATTCGGTAATTAAGTCAACAGGTTTATTGTAAATTGTCAAGTAATCATGAAAGCTCATTAAAAGAAATCGCTGATCGCTGTTCTAATCACAAAGAACTCAGTCGTGTAACGTACAATTTGCGCGCCAACGCCAACAGACCATACCATGCACATGTTGAAAAATTCTAAGACCTATTATCCAAAAACTGACTAATAAGACATTGGTTTCATGTTTTGTAAAATCATTTCAATAAACGGAGCTTTTATTAAGTGTCCTCATGAATAAGAGTAGATAAAAGAGTAGGTAAAATCTAGATATGCTTTTTTGCAAAGTTTGAAGCTATCTTTATAAACGATTTGAATTAATAACTCAATAATGGTATTATTTGTATTAATGTCTAAATAAATACTATTATTACGTGACTTTTTTACTCTTTTTTAATCAAATATGGCGGAAGAAGTAATCATATTTGGAATAATTAATATTTTAAATAAAGAAATGCAGAAAGTTAAACAACTAGCGACTCAGCCCAACTTCGCACTGAAATCTTTAAAACTCTCGGATTTTCTCTTCTATGATGCATGTATTATACACATAAATCTTCCTCTTGAATCACTCTTTCTATTGTTGAAAACTCCATTGAAAACCGCTAAGTATTTTAAAAGATCTCAGCGAACAGACTGCATTTTATTCTGTTAATTTAGCTATTGAGTAATATAATCGGATATAGTAATATATCGTGAACGAAAAATAAAAAGAGTTCGAATATTAAATTTAAATTTTCCACATTTACGTAATCATTATAACATGGGCCATAAACAAGTTTAGATTTTTCTGCTTTTAAATACCAAACCGGTTTTTATCCGGTTTCACAAAAAAAACTTTAAATCCTTATACTTATTCCATTATGATAAATGCGAAAGTTTGTGAAGATTCATATTATAGATGTTGATGACTAATGAAGACAAGATGGCTGAACGTCTTAACTAGTATGGATGACTAATGATGACTGAAATAATAGTAGATTCTATTTCTAGATTTCTAGACTGAAATAATAATGTATTATATTATTTGAAATGGAATGGAATACAGTTTATTATAATTTATGGAATAAAAATGATTACAAATCGAAAGATTACGTAAACGTGGCTCAATCAAGCCTCATGTGGTTTCACATACGTTTTATTATAACCATAAACTACAAAAAACAACCATTGTAAAATACAAAATTAATTAAACAACACTCGTTCTTTTGTTAATAATTATAACCAATGAGTAGTACCATAATATGTTAAATTCTAGAACAAAAAAAGGAATATGGTAAAACAACTGACTACACGGTTGGCTTAGTAGTTTCAGTGGTTCACACCGCTTCTTACTGCGCCAAGAGTTGTAGGTTCAAAACCTACATGGGACAACACTTTGTGTGATCCATAAATCGTTGTTCTAATCTGGGTGTACTTAGTGCCAGTTTCATGTATGTTTGTAAAAGATTCCCGTGACACAGGAATGTATATTCCTAATACGGGAGTTGTATCTTTAAAAAAAAATCTACAGTCACAATAAAAATTTGAAAAAAGCAAGTTAATGTTTTAAAATTTATAAATTAAGATGAAGTATTTTTGGTTTCTCACAAACTCAATAATATACAACGCATCACAAAAACACAAATAAATTGCAACTGACAATTTAAATAAATCCAGGGTTACAAATATTATCTTTATAAAAACAATGCGCAAGGCCGTAATTTATTTCTTTCCTGCTTAATTTTTAAAACAAACACTAGGAAATTTCCTTCTTTAAGAAACTGTTATAATGCCACAGTTTTGCTAAATTTTATATTCCCTCATTCACACGTTACAAAGAAAAGAAGCCTATTTATTTTACAAGAAAACCGTATACATTATGCGACAATTCTCACGAATCGCATTATAAATCGAGGTGTACACATTCCAGTTCAGCAATTGAGACCACAAAAGAACCCACAAATAGGCACGCTACGTTTAAAATAATATAAAAACCGCAAACAAACTACCGTGACTGTAATTCTAGGAGCTAAATATACCTAAGTTAATACTTTAGCAAAAACGAAACGTTATTAATTAACGGTATTGTTGGAATAATAAAATTACATCGATAACAGCGTATGTTTGTTTTATTTGGATGATTTTATTGCCATGACATTTATATCCTATGTCCATATATTTTTAAGTAGCTATGTTAATTAGTAAATCATTATCGATAATTTTCTATAGGTAGGCATTGACCTATATAGATATTGCGCAATTCAAAGTTCACGATAAACATTTAGCGGAATCTTGTGTTTTGATGACTTTAAAATTCAGCAACAAGTTTCTACTCTTTTAGTTACATATAAAACTGCATTTTTTTACATAAATCATTAAAAGAGAAACTCAACATTCTCTGAAAGATGACTTCTATTGTAAAATAAAGTTTTTACTAACCGTAATTTTTGTCCTCAGGCCATAAAGCGCAATTTCCTTCGTCGCACCAAAGCTACAGCTCCACCAGAGGTCACGGAGACAACACCCATAGACAACACAGATACCACAACAAACAAGTACACAAGGCGCGGGAACTCCAAATTCAAATTACGAAAAGAATTACCGAAAATTGTAGAGAAAAACGAGATTGAAAATCGTGTGCAGCGGCCATCTTTGAATGGCGACGCGCGGCGTAGTGAGCGCTTGCCTGCTACTCGCAAGTTTGTCTCGCGCCGTCGATTTGGAGGGGCTAACAGCAACTGTGAGTCCGGTTTTAGCTATTTATGTTTATTTTCTGATTTAGTCAATGAGAGCCTGTATGGAAAGTTGGAAGGAAATTCGCAATAAAACTGCTTTCCAAAGGTTAAGTTTAAAATATGACATTGGTATTGATGCTGTATATTCGGAAATTTCGATTTTCGTACAATATGCATCATATCAAGTACGAAATGAAAGCCTCATTCGCTCGTCGGTAACCTTTGAAAATGTTGTTGTTGTTCGAGATTGGTGTAAAATGAACTTTAGTTGAGGAAAATCTGTCTCTTCGTCTTTGTTTATCATTAATTTCGAAGAATCTCACAGCCGTAAATACTTACTTGATTAACATCTTTATCTTTAGAAAATAATAATTTTTAAGCAGAAATAAAAAATATAACTGACTTTGACAAGTCAAATATAAGTGGTCAGTTATAACTATATATGGAGATATAGTATAATATCGTTTCTTAATTTTCTATCCTGGACGTTTTATTCTTCACTATAATGGGATAACCTATAACGTCATGACTGATAGTCGGCTAAACGAAAATCTCCATTTAAAATAGCCTTGAGAGGTTGCTCGGAAAGAGTGCTAATCTTATTTAAATATTTTTTTTACGACACTGGACTACTGGCATATATAAACTTGACCACAATTTACTGGATACTGATGAAATAAGCGCGCTCACAAACAAATGAAACATGTTAACCGTTCAGGCACGCATCAGGCAATTCGGGTATATTGATACAAAAATCTATATTTGTATATATATTGAATATATAAATGTGGTTTGTGTACGCTTCAGAAACTCAAAAGTTCTGCAAAAATTAATCTTGAATTTAGACTCATCACGTTTCAATCTATGATTTTTCACATATTTTTAACCATAAAGTACTACAGCAAATCCTTACAGCTACACCAAGTATTACAACGTTTAAAAATTTTGAATCTGATGGAACTTTTCCTTGTGTTCCAAGCCTGTGCTCTGAAAGTAGGTGCTTGCATTGAAGGTCATTTCGATTGATTGTCGTCACGATTTCATGGTGTAATCACGGCTTTATCAAGTATATGTTTTAGAAGGTACTGTTGTAGCCACCGGATCTGACAGCCACTAACTGTTCTTGTAAAATACTTACCATTAATCAAATCGCTTTATTTAGATAGTGTATGACCCGATCTTGCACAGCTTCTTAATATGAGAAGAAAAGAAATGATGAAAAATTCAATGTCTAATTCAAACATGTTTGAGTACGCACTAGGCAGTCATACAGGTAGACATACAGACAGTATGATGATATCCTGCTAATATTATAAACGCGAAAGTTTGTAAGTATGGATGGATGTTTGTTACTTGCTCACGTAAAAACTACTGAATGAATTTTAATGAAACTTTACAATAATAAAGCTTATATATCAGAATAACACATAGTCTACAATTTATAAAGGTACAATTCACACAATATCTTTGTACCGCGGGTAACACCGTGAGGCTTAATTAGTTTCTCAAAAATTCATGGCTCTCAAAATACGAAAATATGTTTGATACGCAAACAATTTATATAAGTCTGTGGGTTTATATAGAATATTATGATACAAGGGCTAATTCGTTTATAGTTTAAGTTAGCAACATCAACAGTCACTTTAGTAGGCCACTCCTTTACATAGGGCTCACTCCAGAAATATTTTTTTGGCCTACTATACCACATAGGCTGGGCATATTAATATAAGATTTTTTTCAAGTTTCCGGCCCCTTTGCAGTGATGTTGTCTTACATAATTTGCTCTCTTAGTCAATTCTTACGAGACCTACGGTACAAAAAGGGGTTGTAACACTTCGAATTCTACACAGACCAATGAAATAAAACATTAATACACTTAAAACGACATTTGTATACATAAACGAACTTTTGGAAGTAGATATTACAATATCATACCATCACGGGATAAAAGTTTCGTACAAATTTTCATCCCCTATTCTACTCCCTCACGGTTGCCATTTCTGAAAGTCCTTTCTTAGTTATCGCTTACGTTGTATAAAGAACCTACATGCAAAATTTCAGGATTTTAGGTTCAGCGGTTTGGGCTGTGCGTTGATCTCTGGGTATTTTAGTTAGTCAGTCACCTTCCTCTTTGTGTGATTTTCACATCACACTTCGCGTTACATTCAGACAAATCTCATTTGCGACAATTATCGTCTGAATGGGTTTAATCTGGCGCGTGTGAGATTACGACAATAATCTCCACACAATCACAAACAGCCATTAAAATTCGTGCAACGTGTTGCGATGTCGAATTTGTCACAATGAAATATACTCACACATTTCATGTGTGTTAGTAAATTGTGAATAAAATGTTTTTGACTTTTTCAACCTCATTAATCACGGGTTTGGATTCCCGTTCGAAGTAACTAGATATGAATAATGATTGTAGATAGTTTAACTGAACGAACGGAGTAGTGGTTTCAGCAATCGCCCCGCCGCTTTCTGCTGTCATTTATACAAATCCTAGATGAGACAAAACTTTGTATAATCCACAAATAATGTGCTCAGTCTAAGTTCTTGTGTCCGTTTCATATATATTTGTAAAGCCCCACGCCACTCTAAAATCTACTGCACCAGGATACTTAATTTCAGACCAATTTGGGTTTTGTAGGATTTATTTTTTATTTTTATTTATTTATCTTTATTGTACACACTTAACATATAGAAAAAAAGAAAAAAAAAGAATTACAACATACAAATGTGACAATTGGCGGTCTTATCGCTCATGGCGATCTCTTACAGACAACCTTTATACGGATAATTTGGTGACATTAATAAGGGTACCAGTGGTAGAGTGCACAAATATTAGATCTGTTCAAATGTGAATATTTACAAAAAAAAAACACCAAATTCAAAATATTCAACATTCATATATAAATGCACATCTACTCATACTACTCATATACACATACATTTACATAAATACATACACAAACTTAATATATATATACTATAAACAAGATATTACGATCAAAGATAATCAAAAATAATCCTTCACTAACTTTTTAAATACAGGCAAGGTTTTAGCGTGACGGATTGTTTCAGGTAAATCGTTCCAGAGTCTTACTGCTTGCACAGTAAAGGATTTATCTGTAAACAGGGTGGAATGTTTTGGCATTGCTAGTTTCAAATTTTTATTAAAAGATAATGAAGTATATACGAATGAACAAATTTTCCTTATTCATTAAATAAGGTCTGCACGTCCATGAATGTCTAAAGTAGGTTGTATAGATCACTAAATTTAATCCCAGATTTTTAAAAAAATAACAAAATTTTGAAATTAGTTAACACTTTTAGAGTGTTTAATATTAATCAAAGCACCTAATATATTAATATGAAACATGACCATTTTGTGGTACTTGTTGGTAGTATATTTACCCACTTATGTCTTTATTTGGAATTATTTCACTAATCTATGGCCATTATAAACTTAGTAACAACAGTATAATCTTAAAGATACATTAAAACCACTCTTTAGAAATAAGATTTTGGGCTACCAAACAACGCTAGACAGTATGATATTAAATAATATAAAATCATTCAAAGTCATCACTCTCACTGTCTTTGGAAAGTATTTGTAACTGCGCAAAAAAAACTACAATTTGGTACGAATGAAAGCTAGTCGGACATAGGCTATATAAATAAAATAGCCGACCCATGCAACTTCGTCTGCATCTCCTTTCAATCATACTCGACTCTTGATAGCCTAATCGTGATGTTCCCTTTTTTTTACGTGTGAAAACCCCCTCGGGCCTTCACCCCACCGGGGTTTGCGGCGGGGCGGTGTGTCGGAATCGAACCGACTAAAACCACACGGTGTGCCACTCTGCGCCTGAGACGGGAGGGATCCGGGAACCGCTTTCTTACGCCATCCGGACCCCTCCCAGCGCTTGAATCGTGATGTTCCCTACCCTATCTTAGGCACGCCAGCAACGAAGACATTAAAAAAAACCGTAAAAGTCGGTTAGAGAGTTTCTGGAGTTCAACGTGAATAAAAACATGACCTTAAAATTATATCTATATATAAATGAAAGAGCCTATACCACACTAAAGAGGAGGGTGACTGACTACGATATCCAAAGATGGGCGTTAGCCCAGACTAAACCGCTGAACTTAGAATCCTGAAATTTTTCATGTAGATTCTTTATATAACGTAAGTAAGCAGTAAGAAAGAAATTTTGCAAATACCATCCCCAAGGGGGTAAAATTTTAGATGAAAATATCTACTTCTGCGCTAGCGAAGCCGCGGGCAAAAGCTAGTATCTAATATTTTAATTTCAAGCAGTATGGTTAAGCATGGACTTTTATGTAATAATATATTTGTATCATAAATAGATATTGGTGTTATTGATTTCCCCATACAAACATCGACCCTCTTCTCGCCCCCTTAAAAAAATATTTCGAATTAAACTATGCTATATTTTCATGGCAAGCCGTTCAGCGTTATACCATGATCAAGGAAAAAGACATTAGAATTAAATTACTAACAATAATCCACTATCAAACATAGTCTTAAAAGTCGGGGAATAAATATCGTTTTTATAGCAAATGTTTTTCCTTCGGATAGTAATTTAAGAAGATAGAATTTAGTTCTACTGTGACGAATTTTATAAAACTATAGTAAATAATAAATTATTAAAAAAAACGCTGCGTCAATATCTGCCAACTTTATTAAATTCATTGAAGGACTAAATAGATAGAAAAAACTGAAAAGAAAGTATTTTTTTAATATTTTTTTTTGTCATACCCTGTGTCACGCTCACGATTGAGACGAATCTATCGACACCACCATTATCATCTTCCTAGCCTTTATTATTTGAGGTCGTATAAGATTATTTGAGGTCGGCCACTAGTTCCACCGGTCACAACTCGATATCAGTTTACACAGAGCGACTGTGAGCTGAATTCGAATGTTGAACTTGTTGTCAGTGTATTTGAGGGTACTGACTTGCCAATAACGTTTGCCATAGATGTTCATGACAACTGGGACCGATGGCTTAACGTGCTCTCAGAGGCATGGGCGGGAAACCGCCATCTTCCATACTCTCATAAATCGATTGACATCACCCACATATATAAATACGACGAGTCGTTTAGGCTCTAGTGCGATTGGAAAAACATAATACTTCTTTCGCAGTCGTGTAAAAAGCCAAAATCTTAAATACTCGGAGATCTCTTATTTAAAATATAAATAATTCATTAGCATTTTTTTATATTTCTTGTTGCATAACAACTGTTACTACATCTGATAAATTATGTAAAAAAAACCTATACCAATATTATAAATATTGATATTTTATTTTGTAGAACGTGCTTATATCAAATACTACCGACTCGAATTGAAGATTTTTTTAGTATAGACATACTAAGATATACCTGACAGCTTTGCCTGTATTGTTTAACTTAACAGGTAAACTGCCATTATGTTCTCTACTCAGCTCAAACTTACCTTAGCATGTGACTAGAATTAGTGTTGACTAGCCCATATATCAAAGAATGTCATAATAAGCTATATTACATCGCCGTATGACTGCCAAAAGGTACAAAAGAAATTTTATTTATTTAGAGAAACGCACGCAAAGTTGCGTGGGCTAGCTAATAGAAGATATACCAGTCAAACAAGAACCCATAATGTAACTTCAAGAATAAAAAAAAATATTATGAGTAACAATATTATGGTTGTCTGGAAGAAATCGCCGAGAGCGATAAGACCGCCAATTGTTATACATACTTTGTGACTGATCCTATTGTACCGTTTCTTACAATGTGTATACAATAAAGACAAATAAATATTACGAGTACATACAGCTTAAAAATACCTGTAACTCGAAACTAAACCATACCGAATATATCCATCTACAATCTACTTTAACACATATTCGAATTCCATATTATATGCCATATTAGCTGAACCCTGCGGTGTTATTTGAGGTACAACAACAATAGCGGTTAAAAACCGCGGCGCCAAATAAAAAAAATCCTATCTAAAAGACATCCTGTGTCCGATCTGGTTCAAGCTACCTCCCCAACAACTTTCAGCCAAATCGGTTCTGCCGTTCTCGAGTTATATATATATATAAATAGAGTAACTTACACGACATTCTTTTAAATATATAGATTATAACCTACTACAAATAATTCATATCCGTATCATTCACACCGATAATATAAGTCCTCGATACTACCCACAGACGTATTAAAACATGTACTGATGCCAGTACAGGCTTGCCACACGACCTAGACATTCTGGGGACGTTGTCCTCAAGCGAAGACCTCTACAGAGGTCGTATAACCACTTTTATAAAACGACATGCAAATACAACCGATCGCGGTAAACTGGATCTGATGTCAACGATATATTTTGTTTATTTATTTATTAGATACTAGAAAAGCTGCATTCGTATGCAGGTGAAACTATTTATATAATTCCCTGATTTCAAAGGACTACTCTGTTGCTGTAGTGATTTAAGCTGAAGCGGTCATCTGGCCGATTGCACATTCCTATTGCCACATGCGACGACACCTTGTGTGACCCACAAATTGTCATTCTAGATCCGTGGCCATTGGGTATTCTTTGTGTTTATATCATTGATATCTTCTATCAGTTCCTATATTACTTGGTTGTGGAATCGTCTTTTTAAAAAAGATGAAATGTAGAAGAAGATTTACCATAGATAAGGACCGAGTCCATGTTCCATTAGTATACTTTGTTTACTGATAAATATTTTTGGGTATAACCAGTTGAATGGAAGACTCGAATCCCATTTAATCTGTTTCTTTTTCTGGGTTTTATTTTATATCAGTTTGGATTATTTTTTGGCAGTAAATCTATATGAATCAAAGTAAATCGCCAAATGTGTTGCTAAACGCAAAACTCGTGAACCGCTCGACCAATTCGGTATTATTTTTAATATTATTCAGGTTCAGGTGCTAGGAAGGTTCTTATGGGGAGAAACAAGTTTAAAAAACAACACTTATAAATACATTTTCTACTGGATTGGACCAGACCAATAACTTTTGACGGAACGAAGTCCATCAAAGAAGCTGGTCAATTATTTATTACATGGATTTTTATGTGCCTAAGCATTAGCGTTCACCTATAATTTAAAGTATAATTGAACACCTGGGTGCCGGATGATCAATGTGTCTGCCAAGTTAAGCAATGAAAATGATGTAGTCGACTGCATCGTTTAGAATTCAATAATAAAATAATCAAAATCGATTTAAATACACAGTTGAAATCGACTAACGCAATTCGTAACTCTATAACCTCGTAAATATATCAATGAAAAGCAAATCGATTTTACGAATCAATGAATATTCAAATCGATGTAACAGCTCAATGTGGCTGGTATCTGGAACATCGGTGGCGGGCCGGAACAAATTTATTAGCGATACAAGTGCAAGATCACGCTAGGCTTATGACGAGAAAGATTAATTTAATTAATTTATAGTATGATTATAAGTTTATAGAAGTTAAAACACCAATAATGTACGTTGTATACCTATTATCGAGCTAGTAATCAAGCTAATAAATCACGATTGCTTCGAAGAAATTTCCTTTGAGCGATTAGGCTGGCACTTGTACTGACTTACCGTGGGAGAGCCATGCTTCGGCACGAATGGGCCGGCTCGAACGGAGTGATACCACAGCCTCACAGAAAACCGGTATGCAACGGCGCTTGCGCTTGCTTCACCCAGTGAGTGAGGTTACCGGAAGCCCATACCCATAATAGACTTGAGTATTTCATATGTATTTCAAATCTTGACAGACAAACGGACAACAAAGTGATCTTATAAGGGTTCCGTTTTTTCTTTTGAGGTGCGGAACCTTACAAACTTGTATTTTATAAGTACTAGTGATCACCAAAAAGCGGCGGAGTATGAAATTTGACATAGTGACAGTTCAGAAAGAAAAAAATAAATTAATAGAAAAACAAAAAACCCGACTGCTAAAAGTAATGACCCACCTCCCCCCTTTTTTACCACTTGCGGGTGCCATTTTTAAAATTTATATAGCCTATATCAATATCATGATCCTGATGAATTCAACGACACCTCACATGTAAAAAACTGACCAGCCGTTTGGGCTGTAGGAGGTGCCAAGGAAATGGATATACATATAATACATCCAAACGCTCGAATAACATTACCCTCCTTCTGACCAGTCGAGTATAAAAAAAGAATCGGTGGTCAAAAATCAACAAAACTTTCTTTTTTTTTAGTTTTCTACACTCCTCCATGTGACTATGTCAAATTTGATACTGCTACGTTCCCACAATTTTCATTTCAATGTTCATATTTATTTTCAGCTTACCTCGCATTTATTTAGAATTATTCAATAAAGTTTTGGAGAGTAACTCGAATATCTAATGGCGTTTCTAATAATCTAAAATGGGCATGATGACTAATTCTGAAAAACTGTTTTTAATGTTCGGCAGTATCTCCTATTGTCAAAAACAGTTATATTTCTACAAAAAATAAAGTGTTAGTAGAAAAAATTGTGATTTAAATTTTAAGTTTAAAATTCACGCCAAAAAGACACGACCTCGCCGTCTATCATCATATCATCATCAGCCTATTGCAATCCACTGCTCGACATGGGCCTCTCCAGTTTCACGCCACTTACTTCGATTCTAGTTGCCTTAATTCGAATCTATTAACCAGTGTTAATAGTAAATTTTAAAAAGAGTAATGCGATCGTCGATTTTATCCAAACAAAGTGACATTTATACATGCGTGACTTAACTCGCTCTGATTGGTGTTCAACTTAATATGGCGGATAGCTGTATTTTGTAGTTTTATTTTTGTTAATTAACTATTAATCTCTCTCTAAATATGAATACGATTTTTATATTCTATGAAGCCCATTTCATCAGATAAATACTTAATTTTAGTGGTTCTTGGTTACTGTTATCATGCCTATTAAAGATGCCCAACTATGAAAGTACCACCACAGAATAACAATAACACTTTCGCCACTTAAATATGATTCATGCCACTTTCTTCTAATTAATTTAATTGTTAAATTATGTATTAGAAGCCCTTCATTGTCTATTATTAAAATTTCTCGTGTCGCAATTAAGCAACAAGCCCACATTGAATTCCGAAACTACGAAACCGATTTCCATACTTTTTAAATGTGGATTTTGCTGGCGCGTCTAAGATATTATATAACTATACATACAATAGGGGCATGATTGAAACGAGAAACAGACGAAGTTGCGTGGGCCTGCTAATAAATTCTATTGAAGAAGAAATATTGTCAAAAAAACTAAATACACAAATATTAATGGGTCATGCTAAATTTTTTTCTTATAATAAGGATTTTAGTGTGAGTCATTCAGAGACAAGATAGATTCGGAAGGCAAAGAAAAACGTCAAAAAATAATAACTACACTAATAATTTTCTTACTTAGAGTAATAAAATGTCTTAACGTCATACAGTTTTGGAGGATATTATTAGACAGAATGATATATTTAATTGTTATATTATCATTAGGAATCTGCCCAGGAAATGCATTTATAACTGAACTCGCTGTTTCCCGCGGTTATTGTCGTAACTGCGAGTAACGCAGCGGGCTAGTCTTAAAAAAGTGGCCTAAGTAAATTCTTACATCGTCAGCTATCTGCCAATGAAAGTCCCGGCAAAGTTAGTATAGAGATTCCAGAGATTTGCCGAACAAACAGAAGGACAGACAAAAACTGAAAAAAAAAGATATTTTTGTATACGTACGGTACGTTTCATATGAATTTAGTATAAAGCGGATATTTTAATATTACAAGCAGACACTCCAATGTTATGTATTTATATACATTTAATATCTGTCTGNGTAGCTATACATATTTTTAGTTTTAATTGACGATCGCGAGAAGACGTCTGTTATTTTTTATACATTTTATGTGTATTTTATACAGTGATGGGAATCAACCAGGAGCTGTTTGATTCCCATCCTATGCAAATTATTTTATGAGTACGAATGTTTGCTCCAACCTGAATATAATTTATTTTATTTAACTAAAAATTTATAAGTACTTTATTAGCTTATATAGCCGTGTATGGTCAAGAAGTCTTATTTTGTGTTTGTCAAAATACAAAAAAGGAAGTATACTAACAGTTCCCTTCACCCTTCACTACTTTCGCACAATAAAGTGGATCCCATGTTACGTCACCACAAACGCCTAACGACGTCAATGAGCTTTGACCCACAACTTTCTCCTGCCAAAGAACAAATGTACATTTATCATGTACATTAGGTAAATAATACGTAATATATAAGAAACCAGTACGGCCGGCATGGTATAGGCCAAAACCTCTTTTTTAAGGAGAGGCCTTTGTCCAGCCGTTGGCTGTTAAAGCTTAATGATGATGGTACAAATATAGCACTATATCAACATCATCATCTTCCTAGCCTTTATTATTTCCAAGATTTGGGGTCGGTTACTAGTTCAACCGATTTTACCTGAATATCGGTTTGTACACGGAGCGACTGGCATCGGACCTTTGCAACCCTGAGAGTGAACTGAATTCGTAGGTTGTCAACTAGTGACAGTATATTTGAGAGCACTGACTTCCCAATAACGATTGCTATAGATGAGGAGTGAGTGAGGATACCGGAGGCCCATAATCCAACCCTTCCCCTCATCCGCCAAGGCCGGCAACGCACTTGTGACGCCTCTGGTGTTACGGGTGTCCATGGGCGTCGGTAATAGCTTACCATCAGGCGATACGCTTGCTCGTTTGCCCCCTATTCCATAAAAAAGATGCTCATGACAACCGGGGCCGACAGCTTAACGTGCTCTCCGAGGCACGAGCGGGTAATACCGCCATATTCCATACTCCGGGCTGCTATTAAGAATTTATTAAAAGAAAAAACTCAACAGCAGTCCGACTTCGGCATCGAACCCGAGACCTCTTGATCTGCAGTCGGTTCCACTAACCACTAGACCAACGAGGCAGTAGTACTATATAAACAAGATACGTTAATCATTTTATTTCATATTAATAGCTTTCAATAGTAAAAACTTTCAATATTATTATTATTATTTATTATTTTAACCCACCAACCCCGCTGTATGAATTATTCCAAGTTTCTTTTCAAAATGTTACGAAAATCTTACTAAAGAAATTGCTGTCCTAGCCTTATGAATATTTCCTATGTACAAGAAATTTTGACAGTTGATAATCTATATATACGACAGTTGTGTTAGTTACACTATTTATAACTAAAGAACGGCTGAGCTAATTTGGCNAGTCGAATAAGATAATATTATCACAAATTAGTGGTATTAATTTATTAAAAATACCAATAATAATATCCGCGAAACTGTTAAAACTGTCTAAAAAGATTTTATATGCTTCTAAAATTGTTAAAGAAAGATAATTAGAAATGAATTGTGGGAAGAATCATGACAGAGAGCCTTTATTAAGGAGTCCGACGACCTATATGTTAACCTGCCATCATGCTATGTTTCAAAATATTTATACTTTTCGACGCAAATATTGGAAAGTCCTCAATATTTTTTTATTACGGTAATAAAAATACATCATATCCTGTAGTCATGCTGAGTATTCTACTTAATAACTTTATATGCTTCTTACAATTTAATTGCTACGTAATTTAATAATATTTTACTGTTTTCTTAAACACTCTCTTCCGCTGATGTTTATTTAGCATTAAATTGTGAGTTAATTAAAGAAATGCATTTAAATCGAAAGTAACCACTTAGCGTTAATTTTGTGACATAACAACGGTTATGAAGTAAATTATTTGCGATTTAAAACTAAAAGGCACTGAAATATTATTTTTTAATTTATTTTAGTAATCTAGTAGTATTTGACTGGCCTAAAGGTTCAAATGGTTGCCACACTGCTTCCTACTGCGTCAAGTGTTATGGGTTAAAATCCTACATGGGACAACACTGTGCAATCCACAAGTTGTTATTCTGAATCTGGGTGTACTTTGTGTCCGTTTCATGTGTGTTTGCAAATTTCCCCGCGACACAGGATGTATATTCCTAATGCGGGAGTAGTAATTTTAAAATAAATATATATATATAGCAGGTTTAAAGACGTTAGCCTGTTATTACGTTTCTTATTTTCTTTTCTCGTCTAGAGGTTCAATTCCAACATAGTTTGGGATCTAGCTGTCGCGTGTGAAGTTGTTATTATTATACAGCGTAATGTATGCGTTGGTTTTTTTATTTTAAATTACTTTAGGCCATGTCTTTTCATTGACACTAAAACTTTGAAATCAAGTCCCATCATATCTTGTGACGGAACCTCTATTACTTGGTTATATAGACAATACTACTTTTACTATTAGAAATATTGACTGCCGATCTGGTGACAACATGCTGACATATTTGTGTCATGGTGTTGGCAAAACCTTGACTAACACAAACAAGCCTATGTTTGCTCAACAATATGATCTAGTGGTAATGCGTTTTGACATGTGAATACCATGAGAAATAATTATGTGTTTGATGTTTGCGACACCAGTTTCTGGTGGTTACGGATAAAGGCCACGCAGTATACACTATTGTAATCTATAGAAAGAGGCCAGGCTAATATATTAGTAAAGTCAAGTAAACTTAAGGTAGTAGAGCCACGCTGATTGCAGCACGAATGGACCAGTACTACCCTCGAATAGAAAATCAACGTAAAATGACAGCGTTCGTGCTGTCGTGTTTCGTTGGTGAGACGAGACCGGAGGCCCGATGATGTAGAAGCATTACTGTGCCGTAATGGTGTGGTAAAAGAAAGTGTAAAGCAGGTTACAGGAAATAAAGGCTGTTTTTATTTTATTTTATTAATGGTGTGGGTCACCATGCTGCATTGTTGCATTGTCTGCATTTGCAATGAGTAGCGTGACCATCGCTCTTGGATTTTGCTTATGCTTTTCATCTGGCAGAGTAGTCATTTCGGCAGAGCCATACACAAAAAGAACAGGCCACACACACTCCCAAGTTGCAGGCTTAAAGAAGATCCGTTGACTGATTGGGCTAACTTAATAGGCTGGTATATATACTTATGGATAGCGTGGTGATGGAATAAGAATACGGAGTTTCGCCACCCTTATTCAGACAAAGTCGACTGAGGCAGCTAAATAGGTAGAAAATTAACAGCACTGCAAGAAAAATTTAACTTGCGACAAATCCTATACCCACCCATCTGTACAAGCTGAAATAGTAGGCATAACCCTCCTTTCTAAAGAGAGACCTTTATCCAACAGTAGATGGTTAAAGTATACCGGTAGAAACTGTATAATATTACTTAAATATAATAAACAAAAGATATCGCACTCGGAATCTTAAGATAACCAAGAGACAAGAATGCAACAACTGCTTAACAGGTTCACTTAAGACAGATAAATCAAGTTACTAAAGCAAAAGGTTGTCTTTGATATACCTCATATGACGAGGTGTTACACAGAGGAGGACCAACGCCATTTGATTTCAGCTCAATCTCTAACTAAATCCTAAAAAGTCGAACTAGGCCCTATTCCGGCATCATTAAAACTAACCAATAGTGTCTAGATCTCCCACCGTCTTCGTGTACAGAGATCGTCTACTAATTTGCTGAATTTTTTTATCTGTAATAAATTTTTGATTTAATAGAAATAAATAGAAAAATAATAAAAGTGAAGCAAACTAAAGTCTATGAACTGAAACGTATGCTCCAAGAGGTCATATTTATCATGTACATGTGAATACAGTCAAGGTCATGCATTTTTGAGCAACAAAGCTATTGATTAGCGAGTATTCATTGTAACGTTCAGTATACATTACTATTACGAGGTTAGGAAACTTATTTGTCAGATAACATTCCAAAATATACGAAATTATTTGTACTGCTTAAGTTTCTGCTCCTTTGTTTTTAAAAGATCACCAGCCTTTAATAGTCTACTGGTGGGCATAGGCCCCTTCTTAAGATGTTTAAGGATTAGAATAGCCCTGGCTACAATGATGCCGATACAAAAAATACCTAGACTAGGGTAACTTAACAGTCAATAACTTTATCCCATGTGGAAATCGTACCCATAATACTCGGTACGGTGGAAAAGACTTATGTTTTACTATTGTGAACGTGCAATCAAATTATTTTAATAAGGATGATTAATATTTAAAATTCCTGTTTATATAAGTCTTCGTGTGTAGATAATAACAATAACAGTTTGGATACATTTCACAGACAACTGTCTGATTCGAAACTAAGCATTAGATGTGCTTTCTTAATGAGACTGCCAAATACATATGTTTTAAATATTCAAATAAATATCCTACTAATATTATAAATGCGAAAGTTTGCAAGTATGGATGGATGTTTGTTACTCTTCACGTAAAAACTATTGAATGGATTTTAATGGAACTTTATAATAATGTAGCTTATACATCAGAAAAACACATAGGCTACAATTTATAAAGATACAATTCACACAATATTTTTTTACCACGGACAACACCGTGGGGCTCAGCTAGTACTTTATATATAAACTACATCAAGACACAAGACAAGTGATTGTGCTCAACACACAATTCTTCAGGAATTCACCCCACAAACTCTGTCTCTGCTGTTACTTTAACTAACCACGAAATCATATACGTATGCTATTACTAGCAAATTGAACCAAAAACCATAAATGCGCCAAACATTGCCATGAAGTAATAGCTACAGTTATATGACTAACCAAGCATTATTTTAAATGTTTTTAAAGCAATTTGCAGCAGTAAAATCTCCATTGTCTATCCGTGACGATTTATATTTATAACAAAACATCTTTATTTGATACACTGCTCAAAATTTACCATAACGTGTCGGTAGTTAATACGTACTTAGATATTTGCACAGTAGAACAAAGGAATTATATTGCATTTTGTTGAGTAATTTGTATCTACTGAAATGACGATTAAAAGGTTTTTCGTGTTTAAACCCCTATAGGTCTTACGGTGCAGTAGTATATTGGAATCGAACTGACTAAAATAGGAAGAAAGGGAACACACGAATGGAAAAAAAATACAGGGATTCGGAAATATTTGGTAACCCCGATATGCGGTTATGTGTGGGTTCTGCTACCACTTGCTGGTATGCAATTGTAGGCAATTTCAAACAAATAAACATACATTTGATTATTTTGAATAATTAGAAGTATTTGGTTTATTCGATTATATGAACTGTTGGTGTGATCAGATGATAACGTCGTGCGCAGCAAAGGCTAGAGGAATGCTTGACAGGAATCGATGACTACTTATTTTGATGATAGCATTAGAGCCAATTATTTTTTTTTACTTTCTTATACACATTTGTTTGAAGCCTACAATGTTCTATCTTAAATCTTGTAAATAATACGCAAAAACCGCGATTAAATTAATCGACATTAAAAAAAACTGCAATTTTTGATTAAATTGGTCCACATTGCATAACACCGACAATTTTTCAGTCCCTTTCCAAATTTAGTGGTTTGTGACATTTATAATATTTCTAAACATTTTGCCAAGTTTTTTATCGTCGACCTGGTAATCCTTATTTGGGATTTAATCGTCAACGTATGACGTCATATTAACTTTCCGAAGGATTGTAGGACGACTAATACCTAATCTGGTCAAAATTACACGTGACTTCACAGACTAAGCCGTATGTAAATTTTTCCAACTTGGTTCCTTGAATAAAAGATCACAAGTCATTTTAACTTTTGAAATATGAAGTTCCTTTCCTGTTCTATATTCTCTACATCTATGGCTTTCACTACTAATCTCATGTTGCGATATAAGAAAGAGTTGTAAACTCATCATAATCGCAAATATTCGCGTGTAGGTAATCGACATAATTATATCTTCATCTGAGCATTTCCTACCTCTTATTATTTTCGCGAATATTAAAACTTATTGCGTCACTATAAAAATATACAAGATTAATAAAGATTCTGTGTTACATAGGTACCTATTCTGACGTGTATAATAAACTTTCATTGTCTTTTACGTTTCCACCCTAAACAGCAGAATAACTACCAAAATTGTTTTACTCATTGTTTAGGAAACCACTGAATTGTGGGAAATTATTGCTTTTAGGTAAACTACACCAAGACACATCAAATGATGGTAGGTAATTACGCTACTATTAACCTGTTTGGGAATCAAACTACAGCAAATAGATTAAATTATCTGGATGACCGATCTTTGCTCGGTATTATATTGTTGGTAAATTTTCTAAAAATTAATCCTAGCTGGGTCGATTTAACGCCCCCGAAACCCCTACATACAAAATTTCATGAAAATCGCTGGATGTGTTTCCTAGATTCAGATTATATATGTATGTTATACAAGAATTGTTCATTTAAAGGTATGAGAGGCATGCATAGACACTATCTGTACTTTACGTTCATTTTATTATAGTGTAAAATGAAGTCGCTTACTCTGTTTATTCGCTTAAATCTTTGAAACTACTTAACGGATTTTCATGCAGTTTTCAGCAGTAGATGGTGTGATTCAAGAGGAAGGTTTATAAGTATGTGTAATAGATGCATATTATGGGAGAGAAAATTTGAAAACAATTGCAAAGTTTTTTGTGAAAAGCCGGACCGGGTCGCTAGTATTTTTTTATGGTTAACAAACAAACAGACAGATCGGCTGATGGTAAGCGATTACCGCCGCCCGTAGACACCCGCAACACCAGAGGCGTCATAAGTGCTTTGCCGGCCTCTTAAGAAGGAGTACGCTCTTCAATTATATGTTCAGTCTTCAGTTTCATATTCAATAAAATAGAAGGAAACGCAGTTTAATATTTAAGAATAAATTAATTTATGCTTTTTTTAGTGATAATATCTAAACTTCCTTATTAATTTTATAAACCAACTATTTAATTATTAAATTAAACTGTTACAGGCTAGATAATTAAAATATTAATACTTTTGTTTCATATGTAGGTGGTTTGTCTTCCTGGTGTCTGCTTTTCCATCCCAGCTGGGGTCCATATCAGCACCAATCTAGACTGTCTTAGACCTTGTTATAACATCAACGCTTTAATGATTGAATTTAACTTTTAAATATGATTTCTATACTAATTATCTTCCTTCCTCCTTTCAAATAAAGACTTATATAGAAAAATATTAAAAAACTATTAATAACTTTTCAGTTTTTATTAGCTAACCTTAGAAATCCTCGGAAAGAAGAATGAATAGGCTATCAAAAGTATATTCTATAGATCTCTCTTCCTCCGAGCTTATTTGCCTGAAAACAGAACAGTAGTTTTAGCAGTCTATTAACATAGGTATTAATGTTCGAGCATCGTAACCCATAACATACTGAACCGATTTTAATGAATGAGGTGTCAATAGATTTGTAATAATTGTGCGGGTAACGTAGGTTGTACAAATTGTGTCAAAAGATTTTTTAGTTTTATTATCTTTTTATTGTTCACAAACTAGGTTGGGGTATGGCTTCAAAACTTATATGATACAGCTTTTGTTTTTATCTTTTGGATAATAGGTACAATGAGATGTGTCTCATGATTATCTGATGTTAGGAGTTAAAAGCGTCACAAAAAAAACACATATTTTAATACAATCAATAATATATTGTTTTACAAACATATCATTTTTAAATTCAATACATATTCAAACCGCTCGTATTTCAAACAAAATGCTCATATCCATCACAACAGTTGAAGATGAGTGAAAGTCGTTGGTCAAGTGTAACATTCTCCAATAGCAGCGACCACTTTCGATATGCATACGTAATAACTATTACGTCATAAACATGACGGATGAGTATTTAAAAAAGTACACATTAAAAAATTTAAGACCTATGTACAGTTATTATGTCTAGTGGTTGATAATCTTACTGCTAAGCTCTGATAATCGTTGGTTTCGTTCCTAGGACATTCTAGGGATAATAATTGTGTGATGATTACGATCTTCGATCTGTGTATACACAGATCAGTGAAATTTATCTATAATTGCGGCTCTTTACGGAAAATATAATATGGCCTATGTTGCCCCGAGAAGATTTTTGGCTTATTTTTTGCCGAAATCTTATACAAATTTCGTTTTATTTTGCCCAATATACTCAAAAATTTAAAAAAAAAATGCAAGAGATTTTGTGTTTATCGCGAACAGATAGACAGACGCGGTGGAGGACTTTGTTTTATAATGTGTGTATGTTTAACAACAGGCTAGTCTCTTTTTAGTTTGGACGAACCTATATAGTCCAATTCTTTTTTGAAGTGAAATCTTCTTCTTGAATGAACAAAAATCATTGAATTCGCGTCATCGTTACCGAACGCTTTCCATGGTATATATACATCCTCCATTCGTTAATAGCATACATTAAATATATGCAAAGAGTATCTCTGTACATATATATCCATATATGTAGTGCACGGCCTTTTCAGTTCTACGGCAGTCCCCAAAGACTGCTCCGCATTTTTAAGACAAACCTCGCATTAGGAATAATTCTTTTGTAGCGGTAGACTTAACAAAAATACATAAAATGAATAAAAAGAACATCCAGACTCAGAACAACAGCTTGTAGATCATACAAAGTATAGTGTTATATCACACAAAGTATGGCGAGGCGCTCATAGCCCAGTTGCACTCGGTGATTACAAACAATCACCGAGGGTAAGCAATGACGTCGCGGTCGATACCTGATTGATGACCGCAAAATCGGTCCCGGTTATTGTCATAGGATAGCAGTCGTGAAGCTTAGTTGGAGGCCTGTGGGAGGCTTAAAAACATCCAACGGCAAGATTATATGTAGCCACAACGTTGTCTTGCCAATTCCCAACCCGAACTTGGCAGCGTGGGGACGTATGGCCTTAACCCTCTGCTGAGAGAAGACCCCCAGCCCAGCAATGGGACATCATGGGTTGTTGATGGTTGATAATTGATGATTTTGTTAAATGGGATTTGAACCTACAACAGTCACCGCGGTAGAAAACGGTGTTGAGACGTAGACGTAGAAAACGCTTATACCACAATGCTGTATATGCATTCAGTTTAAAGCTAAATAAAATTTTAGTAACGAAAATATTAACTATTCTGAAATGTATGTTACCAATTATGAAGGTATTTTAATAATCAAATAAACGCCACGAGATAAAACCAACAAACGATGCAATCTGATCGAAACCAGTCGTGCAAATGAAAATATAACCACAATTGTGTTCCGTCTTACACATCAAATATGCATACAAGTCACGACACTTAAAAAACAATCACAACAAAATATTCTAAGTGATTTAAGTGAGGATTGCAGATAAAATCTAATCGCGATCAGCAATCGGCTTCTGAGCGTAGTCGTCAAGCAATTAATGTGATAACTGCCGTGTTGTACCGCTGACATTGCTGACATTTTTATGTTCAACATAAGGTATAACTATATAGAATAATATGTTACAAATTATTTAGTTAATTCGTCTAAACGAAGTATATAATGTTTAAAAGTAATAAACTTTAAAACCGATTTGTAAGAAAACTGGTGATATTCCGCGGTTCCGCCCTTGTGTATGACGCTTATCACTGTAAAAATTAGTCGAAAATTAGTTGATTTTTAAGGAAGGATTCCTTAAGAATCAACGTATCTTTGTGCGAAATTTCATTGAAATTGGTGCAGCGACTTAGCCGTGAAAGCGTAACAGACAGGCAGACAGACCGAATTGCTATCCAACTCATAATATTAAGCATGGATTTATTTTAATATAATAAACAAATTTAAAATACGTTCAAATTGTTTAAAATATTATGTTCATATGAAAAAAATACATTTGTACATAAATTTTACTTCAAGTAATAAAATTTCTTTTTATAAAAAAAAAGTCAAACCCTTTGCTCTACTAACTGTACTTCACTTATTCAAACTTTTTTTTCAAAATCGAAATCTATTGTCTTTATTGATTGCCGAAAATTGTTGAGTATTAATTATAAGCTTATCCACAATAACATGAAGTATATACCACTTTCTTGTTATGCAGTTTTGTTTCTAAAAAGTAAGTACCATAAAATATTACAACCAGCTTTCTAACAAAGATAAACAGACAATTGCCTTCTGAAGACACGAATTTAATACTTATCAGTAATAGCAGTGACGAGTGACGAATGAAAGCATATTTTCTGTTACCTCCTTTAAAAACGCCCTCAAATTATGTATGTGATTAATTATTATTAAACGTGCATGACATGAAATCAAAATTATCTATATTAATATATTGTAAATTACTATATCATCTGTACATACAACATTTTCAATGTAACAACAGTTGTTTGTAAAAAGATGTTGTTGTCTATCGTGGTGTAATATTTTAATTTTGTTAATTTGTTAATATTGTACATTGAGTTGAATGACAACTGGCTCTTAGATTTTCTTAAATTTTCTACATATTGTTTAGTTTAATAAGAACTAAAAAATAACCAGAATTGTCGCAAGCTCTTGCAAAACAGACGTATTTACCCCAAGGTCTGCTTACGCATAAATGCTTGAGTCGCAATCGTCCCATAGACAAGAGCATTGGCGTGAGAAACTATACCATTGCGCTGCACATTACATGTGCTGATATGCCTTTACCTTATATGCTAAAGAAGATTGCGAAAGGTAAGCTGGTGACAATATGTCTTGGGAGAAACAATAATAATGTTCTAAACTCATGCAACATAATTTAGAAGCTAAACAGACGTTTAAATAATCAAATTTTCAAATAAAAGGTTTTTTATGAAATAAAAGGCAAACGCCACCCATGGGCACCTGCAACACCAGGGGCGTCACAAGTGTGTTGCCAGCCTTTGGGTAGTGGGGAGGAAAGTGTGGGAAGGGGCTGGACTGTAGTCCTCACGGTATCCTCACTCACTTGGTGAAACACAGCGCAAGGTCTGTTTCACAACAGTTTTCTGTGAGGCCCTGATGTCACTTTGGGGACTGGCAAGACAATGTAGTGGCTAAGTAATCTTGCTGTCAGATGTTTTCAAGCTGCCCAAAGGCCTCCAAGAAAGCTTCACGACTGTTATCCTATGAGAACAACCGGAATCGACTACTTAACATGACTTCCTAATCACAGACACGCTCATGGTATCATGCCACCAGCGGTCATTCATCAAGGTACTGACCGCACCGTCGTTGCTTGCCCTTGATGATTGTTTCTAATCACCGAGTGCAACTGGGCTCTGAGCGCCTCTTCGCCTTACGAGCGCGTTTCGAGACAGCTACTCTTGTTTTCTTCGTATTTCATTTAATTTTAAAATATATAAGTAACAGAATTAGTGATGCATGTTGAATTTGTTGTAAAGCATAAGTTGAAATTCAAATATAACAAGAATACTCGCTCACACAGCGGTCAAGTCAATCAGCACTGTCATCATCAGATGATATCGAAACTGTTATAAATAAGATGATTTTAATTTAAAACCATCTACGGGTAATGAAACCACGGCATCAGGCTTTGTAGTCTGTTATTTTGTAGTTATCCTAACTACTAGACGCACTGCAAGTTTTTCTAAATACATATGTAAATGAGTCCTAGATTTCATTGCTCACAGCGTCATGCGGGAAAGTATATAGGATAATTTTTATTCCAGAAATCATCAAAGGGGCAAAAAGGGTGTGAAAGGGTATCAATGGCTGCTGAATCGATTTAGATGAAATTTTATGTAAATACCATAAACAATAACAACAGAACGATACCTTCTAACAAGGGCTATTAACATATAGATATAACATACCTATCACTTTGAGCGTACTTTAACAATTCCCACGCTCCAGTTGAGTCAACTGCGTGTGTTGAGCAATCGGCGCTAAAATGTAGCTGCTTATTTATCTTGAACGATTTAATCACGATCCGGATTAATAATATAGTATTAATGATACAATTTATATATTTAACGATGAAAGGTGGTGTAATCAGAACGATGTCGAAAATAAAAAGCTCAATCAAAAAGATTCTATGTGTGCTTAATATGTTCAATGTCGTTTTGTACTTATACCATACTTCAATACTAATATCACGAATCCGAAAGTAACTCTGTTCGTCTGTCTGTTAAGCTTTCAAGGTTGCACCAATTTAACATAAAACCGGGTTGAGCCGCGGGCACAATACCTATGTATGCCATAAAGTAAGGCATAAATAAAAAAAACTTTTAACTCAATCGAATGTTTATATAAATCTATAAATATTTCCTTTATTAAAATTATTGTTTAAGTCTGTGAAATAAATTTATTTTAATTAAAATATTATATTTATAATAACTTGAATCTCTATTGATGTCATATTAGATTTGTCACGATTAAAATCCGAAGTACGTGTCAGAGAATAAGGTCTCGCAAGAAATACTCACTCTACCGCGCTACAAACTCCTCTAGATCCTCATTATCACATTATTATGAGATCACATACCACTAGATTACACCACAAATATTACATTAATAATCAACAAATTTGCCAAACTTGCGCTGTTTCACCGAGTGAGTGATGATACCAGATTCCCATACCCCAAGCCAATCCCCCAAAGGCAGGTAACACACTTGTGACGCTTCTGGTGTTGGGGTTGTCCATGGGCGGCAGTAATCGCTTACCATCAGGCTATCAGTCTTCTCGTAAGCCTCCTATTCCACAAAAGTATAAAATTTAATTTAGGAAATGTAAAATTCTTCCCCAGCGCCATTTTAGCGCACCTATTATTATGTTAAAGCGCGTTCTACAAGCAATTGACATTAATTAACAATGCAGTTAATTGATAACGAATGCCTCCAACAAACTTCCCATGTCAACTATTTTCGACTAGCAATATAGGAAACATACTACAACAATACGTGTGCAATTTTGTTATGTAAACGTAATTCTTTATGGAATCCTTTTAAAAAAGTAAATCAATTTTGTTTTACGTATGTTCTCGTTTTGAAGACACTCCCTTATTTGCCTCAGCCAATGTTGGAATACATGGTGTCGGCATATTGAGCGGAGTCCAGTTTCGTTGCCATTTGGAGGGTAATCCAAGCCATCCAATCCATCCAAGGTAATCGAGGCCAAATTGGCCTCGAAGAACCTCGGTGTGCCCAACAGGTCGAGAGAGTATTTCACTCCAGCCCACTGCCTTTTACTTTATAAGGCGCAGTTCCGGCCTCACATGGAATACTTTCCCCATGTCCCCAGCTCCTCCCGTTGGACCGCATTCAACGGAGAGCAACTCGAATCGTCGATTGCCAAGAACTTTTAATTCGGCTAGACTCTTTGGCGCTGCGTAGAGATGTGGCTTTGCTGTGCATCTTCTACGGCGTTTACCATGGGAAGTGCTACGAGGAATTGTTAGGGCTGACTCCTGCCGCCTTTTTCCGCCATCGACCTACGCTACAAAAAAAATCATCCCCATCATCTAGATGGTTGGCAGTCCACAACTGTGCTCTTCCAGGAACTTTCTGCCTCGCATAACAAAACTATGAAATGAGACTGCCTGCGGTTTTCCCGAACCAATACGACCAAACAACAAAAAAAGAGCGTACTCCTTCTGAAAACGTCGACANCCGACGTTTAAATAATCAAATTTTCAAATAAAAAGTTTTTTATGAAATAAAAGGCAAACGCCACCCATGGGCACCCGCAACACCAGGGGCGTCACAAGTGTGTTGCCAGCCTTTGGGTAGTGGGGAGGAGGGTGTGGGAAGGGGCTGGACTGTAGTCCTTACAGTATCCTCACTCACTTGGTGAAACACAGCGCAAGGTCTGTTTCACAACAGTTTTCTGTTAGGCCCTGATGTCACTTTGGGGACTGGCTAGACAATGTAGTGGCTAAGTAATCTTGCTGTCAGATGTTTTCAAGCTGCCCAAAGAAAGGCCTCCAAGAAAACTTCACGACTGTTATCCTATGAGAACAACCGGAATCGACTACTTAACGCGGCTTGCTAATCACAGACACGCTCATGGTATTATGCCACCAGCGGTCTTTCATCAAGGTACTGACCGCACCGTCGTTGCTTGCCCTTGATGATTGTTTCTAATCACCGAGTGCAACTGGGCTCTGAGCGCCTCTTCGCCTTACGAGCGCGTTTCGAGACAGCTACTCTTGTTTTCTTCGTATTTCATTTAATTTTATAATACATAAATAACAGAATTAGTGATGCATGTTGAATTTGTTGTAAAGCATAAGTTGAAATTCAAATATAACAAGAATACTGGCCCACACAGCGGTCAAGTCAATCAGCACTGTCATCATCAGATGGTATCGAAACTGTTATAAATAAGATGATTTTAATTTAAAACCATCCACGGGTAATGAAAACACGGCATCAGGCTTTGCAGTTATCTTGTAGTTATCCTAACCACTAGACGCACTGCAAGTTTTTTTAAATACATATGTAAATGAGTCCCAGATTTCATTGCTCACAGTGTCATGCGGGAAAGTATATAGGATAATTTTTATTCCAGAAATCAACAAAGGGGCAAAAAGGGTGTGAAAGTGTGATGGGGAATCAATGACTACTGAATCGATTTAGATGAAATTTTATGTAGAGTGATATTCGACATACATGCAGGCGCAGCAGCGAGCGGAGCTAGTTTACATTAGGAAAGTAAACTGTAAATACCATAAACAATAACAACAGAACGGTACCTTCTAACAAGGGCTATTAACATATAGATATAACATACCTGTCACTTTGAGCGTACTTTAACAATTCCCACGCTCCAATTGAGTCAACTGCGTGTGTTGGGCAATTGGCGCTAAAATGTAGCTGCTTATTTAACTTGAACGATTTAATCACGAATCCTGATTAATAATATAGTATTAATGATACAAATTTAATGATGAAAGATGGTGTAATCAGAACGATGTCGAAAATAAAAAGTTCAATTAAAGAGACTCTGTGTGTGCTTAATATGTTCAATGTCGTTATGTACTCATACCATACTTTAATACTAATATCATGAATTTGAAAGCAACTCTGTTCGTCTGTCTGTTGAACTTTCAAGGTTGTGTGGAGGAACGGGAAACATGTTCCTCCAGCACAAAGGGAGGATCCTCTGACCAGGCGAGGTTATCATGCCTGGCGGGCCACGGCCCAACGGTTAATGTTGGGCAGTTGTATATATGTTAATCGGCGCAAGATCTTCTAATGCGCATTGCAGGATTGGTAGCTTCTTTGTGCACTATGTTACTCCGTAGTTCAGTGTATCTTCGGTGAATGGCGTTGTCATATATTTATGTTGACGCTGTATGTGAAAGTCGCCACAGTTGCACCAATTTAACATAAGCCCGGGTTGAACCGCGGGCACAATATCTATGTATGCCATTGAGTAAGGCATAAATAAAAAAAACTTTTAACTCAATCGGATGTTTATATAATTCTTTAAATATTTCCTTCATTAAAATGATTTTTTAAGTCTGTGAAATAAATTTATTTTCATTAAAATATTATATTTATAATAACTTGAATCTTAATGATGTCATATTAGATTTGTCACGATTGACATCCGAAGTACGTGTCAGAGAATAAGATCTCGCAAGAAATACTCACTCTACCGCGCTACAAACTCCACTAGATCCTCATTATCTCATTATTATGAGATCACATACCACTAGATTACACCACAAATATTACATAAATAATCAACAAATTTTTAAGTGTAATATTTGTTTGATAGTGTAGTCCCACACTTGCGCTGTGTTTCACCGAGTGAGTGAGGATTCCACATTCCAATACCCCAACCCCATCCCCATAAGGCAGGTAACACACTTGGTATTGGGTTGTCCATGGGTGGCAGTAATCGCTTACCATCAGGCTATCAGTTTTCTCGTAAGCCTCCTAATCCATAAAAATATAAAATTTAGTTTAGGAAATGTAAAATTCTTCCCCAGCGCCATTTTAGCGAACCTATGATTATGTTAAAGCGCGTTCTACAAGCAATTGACATTAATTAACAATGCAGTTAATTGATAACGAATGCCTCCAACAAGCTTCCCATGTCAACTATTTTCGACTAGAAATGTAGGAAACATACTACAACAATACGTGTGCAATTTTTTATGTAAACGTAATTCTTTATGGAATCCTTTTAAAAAAATAAATCAATTTTGTTTTAAGTATGTTCTCGTTTTGAAAACACTCCCTTATTTGCCTCAGCCAATGGTGGAATACATGGTGTCGGCATATTGAGCGGTGTCCAGTTTCGTTACCATTTGGAGGGTAATGCCAAATTGGCCTCGAAGAACCTCGGTGTGCCCAACAGGTCGAGAGAGTATTTCACTCCAGCCCACTGCCTTTTACATTACAAGGCGCAGGTCCGGCCTCACATGGAATACTTTCCCCATGTTCCCAGCTCCTCCCGTTGGACCGCATTCAACGGAGAGCAACTCGAATCGTCGATTGCCAAGAACTTTTAATTCGGCTAGACTCTTTGGCGCTGCGTAGAGATGTGGCTTTGCTGTGCATCTTCTACAGCGTTTACCATGGGAAGTGCTCCGAGGAATTGTTAGGGCTGACTCCTGCCGCCTTTTTCCGCCATCGTCCTACGCTACAAAAAAAATCATCCCCATCATCTAGATGGTTGGCAGTCCACAACTGTGCTCTTCCAGGAACTTTCTGCCTCGCATAACAAAACTATGAAATGAGCCTGCCTGCGGTTTTCCCGAACCAATACGATCAAACAACAAAAAAAGAGCGTACTCCTTCTTGAAACGTCGACAACGGACTTGTGACGCCTCTGGCGTTGCGGGTGTACATGGGCAACGGTAATCGCTTACCATTAGATTCCACTTTTCACCTTTATATAATGTCATTTTTAATACAAGTCCAAGAACCTTCCAATGTAGCTCTACTCTGCCTGATGGAACTCATGAGCAGAATCTAAGAGTCACCATACTCATTACAAATCCAGACAATGCAATAGTGCAACATGAGATACTTCTGCATTATCGGGCCTCCGGTCTCGCATTCACCAACGAAACACGACAGCACGAATGCTGTTACTTTAGGTTGGTCTCCTATGAGAGGGAAGTACCGCCTCGGTCTAGCCGGACCAACCGTACTAAAATCAGCATTACATAGAGTTATCCAAAACTGAAATACACTTATTATGAAAAATGTGTATAAACATGTTTAGATACCCACATTTTTCTAAGCACACAATATATTACCAACCAAACCTAAACCAAACATAAAACCAACACAAACGTATAGTCGAAAAACTATTCAGTGACCCTTAATCTTGCAGTTGGCCTTTTCTCCACATGCATATAGAAGTCGACACAAAAACACAGTTCCAAGACCCTTTAGTGACCGACAAATGGTGTTGCACGCGATGACACAGTCACACACTGATCACACTATCGCTAATCAACACGCCACGGTTAATAATTGTTGTACTTTTACAACAATGACCGCAAGCAATACCACGGGACAAGGCTAGTCTAAAACAAAAGTTGCTTAAATTACTTCTTATAATATCACCTATCTACCAGTCCAGTGAAATTCCCGTCAAAATTCGTCCAGCCGTTCCATAGATTAGCCGGCACAATAATAATATACTTTCATACACATTTACTGAAAAGTAGTTAATTTGAAAATACAAACAGACAATCCAATTTTATTTATTTGTATAGATTGCGTGTACATGCCACTGTGCGTGTAATAGCCGTTACTTGTCTATGGATTATGAAATCACTTGTCAATGGATAATTTTGTAGTGTCTAATCGATGTGACTCTTTGTAAAGGTCGGCCATTGACCAGATAATTATCGAACGCTATTGATTGTAAAAAAAACATATACATAGACAATAACTGCACAGATAGAGTAGTCATTTAAACCATCCGTCGCCATGCTGCTTCTTAATGCTCTGAGTGTTGTAGGTTTGATCCTATGGGACAACACTGTGTGTGATCTAAAAATAATTGTTCTAAGTCTGGATGTGTTTGTAAAGTCCCCCGTGAGACTGAATACTCTTAAAGCGGGAGTTGTTTTTTTTGCCATATGAAAATGAATGCAAATTAAGGGTTAATTTGATTTGGCATTGAGTCGCAGATTAAATACGATTTAACTTGTTCACGATATACCGACAATATTAAAATTATATATTTTTATATACCTTAAACAATTCGATTAGGCTTCCTTGACCGTGTTTACGGTCTGACCATAACTCAAAGTCACTAGTCTAAACAATATGATTCGAAAAATAAACAAAATATCTGTACATTAAAACGTGAAGTAAAAATTTCGCAACCTTATTTCCGAAAGTTATGCGAACGGAGATGTATGAAATTTATAAGAAAGCTGAAAGCTAAAAATTAAAAAAAAATGAGTTATAATTGAATTACGATACTTCCTTGGGTTCATAATTGCCTCTTTCCATTAAGTGCAAGACTCATTAGTTCTGACGAAATCAGCTTCTTGCCACTTCAGAGTGCTTATTCTCTGAACTTGTTAATTATCGGATGCCTTCCTGACGAAGTTTGCTCTACAAAGAAACTGCAATCTTGTCTCCCTCCAATACCTACTGTATTTCGTTTAATTAGCTGACTGGCCCCGTTATCAGTTTTTACAGGTATATAATACTTGATAAACAATGAAACAAAATTATTACTTTTCATTATTCAATAAAAGTATTTATTGTTTTATACATATGCTTAAATAATATAAATCTGTAACTATTGTTGACTGCTATTATTGTCGAGTGTATTTACTTAATACCAATACATAATGTGATGTTTAACAATAACGATCTTCACCCTATGATTACTTGCGAGGTATTTTAAAAACAAGTTTTTCTAGATAGACCACAACTTCTAAGGAGTTGAGTCTAACACTTAACTCTTGTTCCTCCCATTATTATTGTAGTCAAATGAATGCAACGCAATGCTTGCTGTCAGATCAATGCAAGGAAACTAAGCTACAGATCGTTTAGACTTGCTCAACCAGAGTTACGATACGTATACAAACTCACAAGAAACTGTATAAATGATGATATATATTAGACTGAGCCCTTTCCGGCGACGTTTCATCATGCACCTTATATCAATCAAATCCGCGCCCTGTCTAGGTTACCTATACGGCACGCCCGTGACACGGTCTAGTTTTCTTAGGTCTTTCCTTCAGCAATTCTTTAATTGCTATTCACCGAAGGAATGAGTCCTTTAGAGGTCTAAACTCTTTCCACCCCTCTTATTCAGTTTAGCTCGTTTGCTCTGATACCTTAAAAAGCTTTCATCCAGGATCTTAAAATATGTGATAAATACATATTTCAAGGGAACTTTCCGCTCAAAGTAAAGCCGTTGTCTGATTCTAATGATACATTGTATATCGGACAATGTCCAACAATTTCACGGTCCTGCCGTTGAACAATAGTCCACCTTGTTTGTATGGATGATATGCCGACATTTGGGACCTTGAGATGTACTGCATATCTTGTATCTACAGTTCGGTAAAGGGTGTATCTACTTATGTTATGATCTTATTTATTCTCACTTGTCCCTCATTGGTCACTCATTAATTAATACTTTATTACATGCAAGCATCTATGGTTTATACGACGTAACCTTTGAAACCCAATTAAATCGAGGTTTTATCAAATAAATTCTTGCTCTCAACGTCTTGGGTACTACAATTAATACCGTTGAATAAGAACGTACAAATATTGACTTATCTATAAAACTTATCCATAATAATCTAATTTAAAAGAAATGAATTGAAATATATAAAAAAATGTCAAGTGATTTAACCGCATACTTACAATGTGTGTAATTGAGCATTCATTCCACAGCGACTGTACCAGTAGCAGCATCAACAACTACTGCTGCTCCAGCTACTCGCCGTATCAACCGAATCATCAGTCGCCGCCGACAATCAACCACGACTTCAACTACAACGGAACCAGCAAGCACTACGCTATCAACCACCAAAGAAGATGAATATTATGACACACTTCCGGATGTTGGAGACACTGGTAAGTTAAATTAAAACTAAGTAATAATTACTTAATTAATTTTAGATACAAATGTTGAAGGCGTGGCACAAATAAATCAACTCGACTGCAGTAATTCCATGCTTCACTGCCAAACTAATGTTGAACAATTTTTCGTAGCATTTCATGAGGTTCAAAAATCCAGCAAAGCATTTGTTACTCTTGAATTGTATTTATCTAGCATCGTCATATATTATATGATAAGTTTCCATCAGGAGACATATATGGTAGTTTGGCCCTTAAATCAAATAAACCTCATAGGTAATTAAAATCCTAATCGAAACAAATCGAAAAATAGTAAGAAGTGCCCTATATTCGACAGATGCTGTTGAAGATCCAACATTAGAACCCAAAAAACGCAAAAATTCTTCTAAAATACAGCGTCGTCCACTAGTTTTGAAAGAGTCAGAAAGCGATCAAAACCCGTCAGCAACCAACGAGGAAGAAAATAAAAGGCAAAGTAAGAAATACAGTGCGAGCATCAAACAAATCGAACTGGATGATTTGGTAAAGAAGGTTCAAGAAGAATCAAGTACGGAGAGACTGACGACTGTTGAAGGTAAGGGATAAGAACATTTGAGTGTTGGATTAGAAAAGAGTGATCTGTGTATAAGTGAATAAATAACTTGTTGGTGGTCTTGAGAGTCGGAAAAGCCATCATCCGGATACACTGTCCACTAGATTGCTACTTATCATTTCAATAATATACTGTAGCTTGCCTCTTTATTTTCAAATATTTCTGTAGATTTTTGTGTTTAAGTCTTTCTGTAAATTCAAGTGATTGGGTGTCAGAAGTTCTAGATATGTGGTTACTAATCTCAGATGAGAGCGTATCCGGATGAGACTTGGTAGTTATATTGTAAAATCCAGTTATATTTTACTGTCTTAATTGAGATATAACTGAAAATCAAAGGAATTTTTCGACATCCCTGCTAAAATCGGAATTATTTCACTTATTATGTGCACAAAATTTCTACTGGCAATCAACTACATTTTTGCCAGTAAATGATATTAAAACTACCACGGGGGTCGCTTTAATTTTACGCATGAGGGTTTTTTTCAGTAATATACGTGTTTTGTTTGGCTTCTTCAAACAAATCCGTTAGAGCACATTTTTTTATCTTGTAAAAATGTCTTAATTCATCTTTTAACGATGTATTTTGAGAACTGTATACGTAAACCTTCTCAAACTGACATTAAACTCTACTATGATGCACGACATTTGACTAACTCTTTCCAAACTACTAATTATCTTTCCAGATATTAGTCCAGAAACTGCAGTGGCAATAGCTGCTCACCAACTTATTACAGCACCCATACCAAGCATAACTGACTTTGAAGATGATGATATCAAACCGACCAGAAACATCCAAACTACTGTCGAATACAAATATACTAGTCGAGAATATAATGAATATACTAATACAGATAGTAAAACCCCATCTTACGACGATGATCACAGCACACCTATTTACAAAACCAACACGTTAGGAAATGACGATACCACAGTTTACAAATCCCAAAATGATTTTGATACCACAGAAGTCTTTAATTTCGATTCGACCAGAGCTTCCGACTTCAATATTCCAAAAACATCGTCCCAAAAATACATAACAACACCTGAATATAAAACTATAGATTATATCCACACCACTTTAGGTAATTCTTATGCGGTTGATATTGATGCAGATAAGATCTCAACTTATGACGTTCCAAAAGCAACAAATTCTCCCAATACAATCAGTAATCCGGACTACGGTCGAACAACTACTACTGATTACAGTGAACCTGAATACGATTCTCCTAAAGTTATTTCTACCACCTTCCCGTCCAAGTCATCTTCATCGCAATCTGCAGCAAATACGATAACAGGTCAATCTTTGAATACTGCCATCGATGACTCATACACTAATAACCCAATTAACTTTGCTTCTAGTGTGCTAAGTTACCTTCCAAAATCAGACTATCAACCAGATTCAGTAACTCAAAATTACGTTCGTAGCACTAATGATTTACCTGAAACGTCAACTGAATTCTTATCCAGAATTTCACCCTCTTTTGGCACCAACTTTGCTTCTACTACTTACTCCAATAAAGAAACATTTGACGATACTGTATTGGAAGAAAACTTACCCAGAAGTCGGATCTCAACTACTTTGACTCCTCCTCAGACTTCTAGACAAGCCTATGAAAGAACGACTGCTAGTGAAGGATTTAACTCTCCAAGAACTGCAAGTTCTTTCTCCCCTAGGTCTACTGAGGCTACAAAGCTTAGGAATGACTTTAGATCCAATCTAGCCACAAATGCGGTGACTACTGGCTACTCCGGTATCCAAAGAGGAACAAGTAGGTTTAGGAATCAGAAGTTGATACCAGTGCCAGTGGAAAACTCTAGATATACCACTGTAGGGTACACAAGATCCGGCCAACAACCCTCCTACTTCACTCGAGAATATTTGCTGGAGTCACCGGTGACTAAGACTTACGATGGTAAGTAAATTGTGTAATTAAGAGAAGAGAGAGAAGAAAAATATAGGCCATGAAATTTTGAACATAACGAGTTTTACTCGACATTTTTATCAAGTAAATAATCGAACTATCCAGTTTACGTACTTTACATATTCATATTACATTCATAGTAATTACAAGAAAATTATTTTCAGTGTATTCAGGAGTATTCTAAGGTATTAGATTGTTGATGTATACCATCTTCTCTCTTTCTTTCCTATCTGTGGAAGTATTTTTGTGTTTTGAATTTAAGGGAGCATGTTCAATTTAATTTGATCCATGATCACACACATTTTACTCTTTTAAGTGCTGTAAAACTCGCCTACTTGTTAATCTTTTAACTCGTCTTACTTAATGATTTGTCGCATGAACGACCAACGAAAATAAATAATTCTTAAAGATAAAGTTTCTGCAATATGACATTTGAACCTTAACTCTCATCTACTCATAGTGTCATGCTTTGCGTTTTATCTGGTTGCTGTGCATTTACATACACATATGAATCAAAAATAATAAATTCTTCTCTCAAAATAGATTATATTCTCTTTCGCAGAAGAATACCAGTACCTGCAACCTATCACGACACCACAAACGCCGTCATCCCCTGCGACTAGAAAGATCATTAGAAAGAAGATTCACCGTAAGATCTCAACCACACAGCTACCGACCACAACCCCATCACCGCCTATATCGAGCACGACGGTCAAACCACGCAGGGTTACCGCTAAACCATTTGAAAAGGTTCCCAAACAAAAGAAGACGACTAACAAACCTATAGCCAATTATGATTATTATGATGACAGTGATGAGAAGGTTGTGAACTATGTAGAAGGAACGAAGGTGGTTATGCATGAAAATGGTAAGTTTCTTTTTTTCTTATTTAATAGCTGACAAAATGACTAATCTACCTGAAGGAAAGCACGAGAAAGATCCGATACTGGTGGTCGCCATCATCATTGCGAATATGGACATTGCAGCATAGTGCCTTACAGTGGCCCAGTGAGATGTTTTTTCACGTTCACGAATGATGAGATGAATGAAAACCTAAAAATGATATCTAATTAAAATATAAAGCAACAGTACCTTTTTAAAATTTAACGAAGTTCCTTTTTAGATTATTTTTAGTAAATACGAAAAACGTATCTAAGACTTACATACTTTTTTTATTGATTATTAGACCGATTTACAGGTATAATAAATAATATCAATATCTCTTTTCTAATTCAACAGGAACCATAAAATGTCTGGACATCGGTAATTTCCCACACCCGACGTCTTGCAAGAAATTCATATCATGTGCCCGTATAGAGAACGGTTCCTTACTAGGATGGGATTATATCTGTCCCAAAGGGCTCAGTTTCGATCCTGTAGGAGGCATCTGCAATTGGTCAGCGGGATTAGGCTGCAATGAGCAAGACGCTTGAAGGAACTGGTCATAGTAAAAAATGGAAAATTAAAGAAAATCTAATTCAATATTGTATAGAACAGTAATTTAATTTTCAATATGACTCAATTTTATTTGAAAAATATGTCTTGATTTCAAGTTATTTAATGATTTCATTTTTATAAAAAGGTGATGTAATTTTTGTATAACTTATATGAATATGAACTTGATAAAAATTTTAATATATAAAACATCATGACGCATGTAAATAAAATTCATTAATTTCATTATATTCGCTTACCATTTTATATTTTCATTATTTTATACATTGCTTTTTTCATTATTTTATAATTAAATATCTTATTTATCGATATTTTAAAAATCATTAGCATGTGATATTATTATTCTGTATCGTTGACTGAACAAAATTTATTTTAAAGCTTAATAATAAACATGTTTGTGAAAGGAGAATGTAGCTAAAACGATACTTAGACAGAATTGTCCAATGTTTTGACAGTATCTAAAGCTATCAAGAAATTAGTGCAGCTGTGCGAAATATTGCGAGCGCTGTCACTCATTTTGACAGCATCTGTCAATAATGTAGCTCAATTTTGTCGGTGACTGACATTATAAGACCTTTGGTTTCTGACAAAATAAATGTTTTATAAAGTTTGTTCTCATGTTATATTTTACCTGTAATTAATAATTCTAAGTCAAACTGATACTTTTGTATCTTAATACGAATACTGCCAATATTATACTCGTAGCACAAGTACGTATTCGAGTATGAAGGCAAAATGAGATCCGGAATGTAGCCCACGATGGGACTTTCTCATTCCAGAATGTGCCTTAATTATTTTACAATTAGTTTTAAGTTTATTGTGACAATAAAGATAATTATAATGTGTATTTCAACTTTATTTTAACATAGAACCCACTTTACTCTACCCATGACAACTTGTACATATGCAAAATTTTGTAATGAATGGATGGAGTACTTTTTAGTAGGAGAAAATCTAAAGAGTTCGAGTCGCCGACATGCTAACGTTACCGACATATTGACGTCACTGACATGCTGATGTGACATTTTCGAAGACATGCTAATGTTTTAGATTGATAATTTTAAATTAAACATTACGACATTTCTTATTTTATTTTCACGCATTCAAATCTTACATATTTCATTTTCCAAATAACATTCTAAGTTTTGGGCATCTATCGGCAGTTCTTATGGTGCCAATTTTTTTTTATTCAGAATTAGTCTCGCTACTTAATTCAGAATTGAATAATAACAATTCTTTCCTTTTTCTTTTATTAAAAAGACAACTCCCGCATTAGGAATATACATTCCTGTGTCATGGGGATCTCCACAAACATACATGAAACGGACACAAAGTACACCCAGATTTAGAACAACAATTTATGGATCACACAGTGTTGTCCCATGTAGGATTTGAACCCATAACACTTGGCGCAGTAGGAAGCGGTGCGGCGACCACAGAAACCACTAGGCCAACCGTGTAGTCAACGGTTGGGCTAGTGGTTTCGGTGGTCGCCTCACCTCCAATTGAATAAAATACGATTGTGTATAAAATATTTTATTTACAAAGTTCTCTTACTAATATTGACATAGCCTATACCAACACAAGTCATTTTGACCTTATTAGTCGGTGTTACACTTTCATCATCTGAGTCTTCATCATCATCTTTTCTCATCACCTCCAGTTTGAACATCACACCGAAAAATTCTTTCAGATGTTGTAGGAAGGTTATTGTGTAGTCTGAGAGGGGTCCCACCTGCAAAAACAAAATAATTATTTAGATTTTTGTCATTATGTAAAGTAAAAATTAAAAAAACGAGATTTTTATCCTAGCAAGAAGCCACACGATGCCATTCATGATAAGTTAAATTAAGGTACAATAACAAACCATTGATCTTATGCGGCACAAATTTATTAAAGTAAATTAATCAGTCAATGAAATATAACGAAACTAATTAAGAAAATAGAATGAACTAAGAACGAAGAATACTATTTACATTAATAGCTTCTTTAGAAACCCCTGCTGGATATAAGATGTCTTTACTTAGAGAGGGTGTTTAGAAGTGATTTTCATCTCACAACAATAATAACGAATAATTACGAATCATATCACATCCACAGCTTCTACTTATTCTACTGCTGAATATTGACAATTAACGACGATACATGCATAGACCAGAGTACCAGTACTGCTTTTTTTTTTATATATATATATATATTTAAGCTGCCAAAATGACTCTGCCCCGCCTGATGGAAAGCATGAGCAGAATCCAAGAGTGGTGGCCACCATCCTCAATGCGAAAAAGAACAATGCAGCATGGTGACCCACACTATGGCAGCCTGGGNGGCCTGGGGGGAAGGTGGATGGTGAGGGGGATAGGGGGCGTTGGATTGGGGTATGAGCCTCCGGTATCCTCACTCACTCGATGAAACAAATCGTAAGCGCTGTTTCACACCGGTTTTCTGTGAGGCCGTGGTATCACTCCGGTCGAGCCGGCCCATTCATGCCGAAGCGTGGCTCTCCCACTGTCATACTAATACATACATACTTACTAACAGATAATATTTTTTTCCTTATTTATGAAGGAAAATCGAAATATAATTAATACACTGTTAAAATTTACAGAAAACTTCATAAGATTCAAATCTATCTTAAGTACTTAATCACTACGCTATACGGTGTTAAGTGTATCACGTACTAGAGGGCATAGTTTATTCATACAGAAAAAAATGACCACCTTGTATAATCACACAATTCATTGCTCTGTTCTGAATCAACTACTGTACTAAAAGTTCTAAAAGAACTAGAGAACCGAACTAGATCTATTGGCTCCTTACCAAAAAATATTTAATGTAAACTTTATACATTGTTACAATATTCATTATGTGTATTTATATAATATACTTACTATGCACTCGCTAACATCCTTTTGACCTAACGCCATCCACAGCGCCAGCAGCCACTGGAACGAGGAGTCCAGCGCCCCCCCGCGGTATATCTCATCTAGGAGACGTTGTGCACATTCTTTGCCAATATCTTCTGGTAGACTTATTTCCCCTGATCCAGGTTCTGCAGATTTCTAGAAAAGAAAAAAATATTTTTTGTTAGTGTTTCTAGTACACATTGAACTTGTTAGATAATAATGTGATATACAGGAGACATTATACTGCGCAAGTGCGTGCGCAAACACAGGTGCTCTCTCTGTTCTCACACACTCATAATCCGATGGGACAGCTATCTGACACGACCTGGGAACAAGTGCAGGAACCCAGGCTTTACGTGCTGTCCGAGGCACAGTCAACAAACTTCCAAACTCCGGACTTTATTAAGCATTTCTATAAATAAAAAAAATACGCGTGGAACACCGGAACTGCCGCAGTAAAGCTATTGCATAGCGTTTTTTATGATAGATACCTATACGCCTACATACTTTTTCAAAAACAGCTGCTTACGTATTCGTCCGATTTCGGAGGAGCTCGTCTCGACATACGTCTAGTCTACACGCATACGTCCAGTCGCACGCACACAAACACCGTGCCGAAGTCTGCTGAACTGAAACGACGTTAGACGATGCACGGCTTTCAATGCCGCACCGTTGTGCCGCTCGGAGTGGGGGGTGTTAGGTTTATTTTCGTTACGGAATTTCTTGACTCGGTCGCCGCGCTCAAAGCCCGCCAATATAAAAATATTGTCCCATGGTGGGTTTGAACCCATACCACTCAGCACAGTAAAAACGACGTGGTAACCGCTGTAACCACTATACTATTCGTGAGCTATCTATGAATTATCTACTTATAAAGCTTTTTTTTAATAATATTAACAATGTATGCACAAGTACTAACCGCTTCAGCACAGTAAAAAGTTTTTTCATTGGTCTCAGCAACCAGGCTGATACCGAACCCAGGACTCTTGCCGGCGTTGGAACCGCGACACTGGTCCGTGTTTATGTACACATCTGGTAGGAAGTTTAACATTACCTGGAAACACAGAAGGTAAAATTAGTAAAAACTTATAAAAGTGATGATTACAACAAGTAAAATTATAAAAAAATATCCGACTGCGTCAGTATCTGTCATGTTTATTAAATTCAGTTTTTTTAAAATAATAAATATATATATTCGTAATCACCGTTAAAAAATCTCACTTGATGTATTCGGGGAACATTTTCTGATATTACTCTTTGGCGCCAAAAAAAACCCTAATTTATTTTTATTTTGATTTACTCACGACTACGACGAATCTATTGACACCACTCACACAAAAATACGACAAGCCGTTTAGGCTCTAGGGTTTAGGCCAAAGAAAAGAAACATATATTCATACATAAATACACTCGAAAAACATAACCATCCTTCTTTCGCAGTCAAGTAAAAAAATAGTCAAAATTAGCCAATGTCTGATCAAAGACATCTTCTATATCTTTACGTCTATACAAATAAATAAAATCGAAGTTTCCTTTTGAAATTTAAAATTAACAGCAATTCAATTATTAATAATCTATTAGGCAACTTTTTTTTAGGTTGCATCCAGTAGTCTTTGTTATTATAAAGGTTGTTGTTATTATAAAGGTTGTTGTTATTATAAAGTTGTTGTTATTACAAAGGTTGTTGTTATTATACAGGTTGTTGTTATTATAAAGGTTGTTGTTATTACAATGAATCAAAAACATATCTAGATATGAGAGCTATCTAGCGTAGATGCACTGCTAATCCTGCATCGCGATACGAAAAGTTCGCATGGCGCATAAAAGTTTGTTTTGGAGACATTAAACATCGTCAACAATTAACAATTAGCAATTTAATATTCATAAAAATACTTAATACACATCTAGTTCGACGCAAATAGTTTATACATACACATGTTAAAACTTAAACTTATTCAAATTTACCATTTTTATGCTATTCCTTTTTGGTAGAATAATGCAGTTCTTTAATTACATTTAAAAAGACAACAACAAGATTATATTACGGGAATTATGACAATTGAAGTCTGTTTAGTTTACCAGATAGAACATGTTAAAGACCTTACCCCCTTAGCTGCATCAACTATTCTGTTTGCCATAGTGGGTGACACCCGAAGTGCATACACAATTCCCCGGATCCTCTTCACAAGTCCCCATTTCGTCCATTGTAGTGGCCGCAGGTGTCGTCTGATTGGGCATTTGAATACTACTTCACCACCTCCCAGGGGTGCAGCACCTATAAATGAAAATATAAGCTCTTGAATATTTGTAAGTTAATTATTCAACTCTCTGTGCCTCATTGGTCTAGCGGTTGAAGAATGGGACTGCCAATCAAGAGGTCTCGGGTTCAAATCCCGGATCGGGCCAAAAGCTCCGAGAGCACGTAAAACTGTCGGTCCTGCGCCTGATCTCTCCCCGATCGTGTCGGTTAACCAACCCATCGGATTATGAGAGAGAGTGCACCTGTGCTCGCACACACACTTGTGCGCTATATAATATCTCCTACATTGTTGGCTGGTCTCCCTTGAGACTGGCCGCCGTAGCCGTAATCTAGCCAGGCTAGGAGAACATCATTTAAGACTGTGCAGTGACAGATAAAAGTATGGTTGCCACCACCCCATTCCGTGGGTGTCGTAAGAGGCGACTAAAGGCGCAAACTACGCAGGCAACATTTTGCACAGGGAAGGAAAGCTTAAAAAAACTGTATAGCATACTAACCTATCTGGCTGGTATGGTATAATAAGCCAAAACCGTCTTGATAAGGAGTGTAGGCCTCCCATTAGAATGAAAGAAAAATATTTATTTTGGCAACAAAGGGTAATGCCAATAATGAACCCACTCCAGCATTTTGTCAGACAAAACCTCTGACTTTAGTTTTCAATTGATATTTTACATATCTATACCATAACACATACAACAACAAAAAAACAATGATTACACACACACACAATATTGCCACATTCTTAACATACTTTAAAATTGCAGGGCTCGCTCACCAGCATTTCGGTGCGAAAAAAGTGTGAAGCGATGTATATTGATATTGGTCTAGGCTATATATGAGATGTGTTTACATTAAGCATATTCAGTCTCCTCAATCTGTTTCTTTAGCTGTTTTGTTAGCTAGCAGGTTTATCTATTAGTGGACTGTAAAAGGCTGTCAATATGTTGATGATGTGATTTTATAGTGATGCTGTATACATAACAGTAGCTTATTGGTTTTGAGTAATATAGTTTTGTGCATATCTCACAGACTTTAGAGATCTAACAGAGATTACCCAAAGTACTGCTAGTCAGGTTTTGCCAGGGCTAATGAACACACTAAATAGTGTGTTCAACAATATTTTCTTACAGGGTACCTGTGTACATGCTACATCTAAGTCAATCAGGGGTAGGTGAGCTTTGGGCTCCATTAGCCTCACACGTTTGAGTATACTGATCACCATGTCCATCTGGGTTCAGATAATATTACAATAAAATTCATCTTACCTCTTCTCACAACTTTAAGCTCCAAGCCATCATCCACCAATATAAACTTTAGCAGTATAGGTAGTGCAGCTGTCTTGATTTTATCCACAGACACATCCAGGTCACTGTGTGTTACACCTTGCAGCACTGCATTCATTGGCTCTTTACAGAACGGACCCAAGGCCAACAGGATTTCTAAATAATAACCTGGAAGATGAGATATATCATATTTTAAATATTTGTTTCATAATAAGTTTACACTGTGAAGGTTTTGATATTCATTGCCATTTGATGTGGCAATGCTACCCATTCTTTAAGAGTGCTACTGGTCAGATGATGATATCAGATGATACAGAGGTTTTATAACACTTATATGAAAATATTTTAATTAGTTATATTAAAATTTAAATATTTCAGTCTTAAAATGTTGGGCATTGTCACCTATTGGTTTTTTAAATCAACACAAGAAGGTAACATATAGCTTGACTCTTTGTATTTATGTATACATACAAGTATTTATTCACAGTGGTTATCACAAGCAGACATATGGCAAAGTAGAATATTAAAGCACAAACAACATTTTTCCAGTAATTTGAAACTCCATATTGGAATGTTTTGACTGATTTTACTTGAAGACAATCCAGCATTAAGGCTACCTCATGCTATGTAAATGCAGTATATATGTTAGTTAAAAATGAAAGAAAATAATAATAAATACCACACTAACCTATTCCTCTTTGAGTGCTACAACTATGATTAACATGGCCACCGACCAATATCCCTGGCTGGAAGTACACCGACGTGCCCGTAGGACTCAACTCAACCCTTGTTCCATTAGTCACCTTGTCCAGCAACCGTATTAAGCTCACTTCATACTCCCGAAGTCCTGGATCATCGTGTGTACTCCGAATATCCTCTATCCTAACAGAACGGCCACTAAGTGTGGCTAACAATAGTCTTTGACGGAAGAAATTACTGCCCTTAAATACAAGTACATCAGTATGTACTGTAGCTGGCATTTTTACTATGTAATTGAAATAGTTTAAATTGTATACATGAGCACAACAAACACGTGCATGTGACAGAAACGATATTCAGACAGATATTGATGGCTGGCTGTCAAAAGTCAAAGGCAAGGGAAGTAGGGATGCACAAATCATTGGCAATTTTGTGGTCATACCATAGAGCCATTAAATCAAAAGTTGAAGTTGAAGTATGGGAATAGCTTTTCGATCACATTTCGTTTTTAGGAAATTATATGTTTGTCGTATTTATAAACGACAGTTAAATGAATTATTTGAACATTTTCCAAATTTTTCTTTAAATTTTTAGTCCTCTGTTCCTGAAATTGAATCAACAATATTTCGTATTTCTGTTTTTATTAGCAACAGATTTCTGTAGAAAAACATTTTTCATCTAACTGAACTTTAAGCTTATTAGCTTACAATAGCAAAATTTCGTTCTTAGATAGCTTTTAAATTTCGAATATAGAGGCGGGCGTATAATCTTTGCCTAAAAATATCGGCAATTCTAAAATTAATTAAAATTTATCCGTGGTAGCAAAAGTCCATATACAAAATTCTTCTTTTTTAAACAAACGAGACCCATTGGCTCATTATGTATGTAATATTGTCATTAATGTCAAAACAAATGAGGAGGTTATATTTTGTAAGAAATCACAAAATATTTATATTAAACAGTAAGTAAGAAAGATCATAAACATGAAAGTCGCAGTTGGAGAGGTAGTCCTGCCAGGTGATCAATGTGAAGAAATTGCTCTCGTTGGAGAAAAAAGTAAAGTTATACTCGGCCCAGGTTTACGGAAAGAAGTTGATGGTATTTTCATCACTAAAGCTGGAACTTTGAAAAAGCGAGCACCAAATACGTATTGGGTTGACAATTATCAGAAGCGGTACATTCCTTCTCGAGGGGAGAACGTCATAGGAGTGGTGGTCCAAAAAGCTGGCGACATATTCCGTGTAGATGTTGGCGGCAGTTGTTCGGCGTCACTCTCCTACCTCTCCTTCGAAGGTGCCACAAAGAAAAACAGACCGAAAGTTAACATCGGTGACATAGTTTACGCTAAAATGCTCGTAGCTAGTAAAGATATGGAGCCTGAAATTGTATGTGTCGATTCACATGGGAAAAAGGGCCGGTTAGGTGTTTTGGAAGAAGGTTTCGTCTTTAAATGCTCCTTGAATCTAGTTAGAAAGATTTTAAATCCCGAATGTCCATTAATTAACTCATTAAAGAATGAGTGGCCGTTTGAGTTAGCTGTGGGCTTAAATGGCAGAATTTGGATAAAAGCTAAAACTATGAGGGAAACCATTGCTGTAGGGAATGCTATCTTGGGTTGCGAGTATTTTAACAGTGATGAAATCAAAAGTATGTGTACCAATATTGCAAGTATACTGGCTGGACATATTTCATAGTGTACAAGCATTGATAACAATAAAATTATTTTTAAGGTTAAAAATTTTTTTGATGGTATACTCTTCTGTGCTAATCCCAAGTCCTAAGTCCTACTACTCTACTCCTAAGTCCTATATTTATTACAATTCTATACAAAGTAGGTTTTTTTCCTAGAATAGGGGAAAACAATCAAACAAATTGCCTGGTGGTAAGCAACTGTTACTGCCGCCCATGACAACAGCAGAGGTGTCACAAGTACTTTGCTGCCATAGAGCCAGCCTATTCATGTCAAAGTGTGGCTCTCCCACGGTGATGATTTGTTATATGATAACTTGCGATGCTACTTCACCTAAAAGCGACTAATAAAGCAAGTCTGTTGAATATTAAAATACCTTTAAAATCAAACTAGAAATGTTTGGACTGTCTGAAGAATTTCTTAACTATAGAGTAGTATTTCATAATTATAAAAATTTTGTTTTGGTCTCATATGCATATAATTTTATGAATTTGAATAATTTAAGATTTGACAAAAAGAGTAATTATTTTGAAAGGTTGAATTTATTTAAGGTAATAAAATTTTCACCTGGTAATTTTAGATCCTATCTTCTTATATTAATTTGTTAAAATGATGTTTCATTAAAGATAATAAAATAAACACACAGATCATGCAATAGTTGAGATTGCCTTAACTTTTACGTATTCTACTATGGAATAACACTGTGTCATCCAACAGTTCTTGTTATAAGATTGATGTTTCTAAAGTTCCCCTCAAAGGACATAGTCATAATAGTTAAAAAAAACACTACTAGGCTACACCATTGCTGCATTTCAATGATAAGTGTTTTGAACCTGAAACTACTTTTGCTGTTGCTGAAATTGACCTCATTTCATTCTTATCCCACAAAGTCACAAACCCACAGTTAGAACAAAATAAAACAACAAAAAACAGTGATGGGGAAATTTATTTTGGCAAATGCAACTAACCTAATCATTTGAATCTCAATACATATGTAAAACTACGTCCATCTGCAACCAACCATTGTTCTGTCTAATAAATAGATGTATTTATATTACAAACGAAGCGGGTAGACCGCACTCGAATCTATTTGTAAAGGCGTCACGCCAGCACATATATACAACTATCTTAATAGGAGTCGAGTGACCAGAACAATTTTCATTATAATAATAATTTAGTTAAAAAAATAAAATAATGGGCTGTTATTTTTTTTTTTCATTTTAAATGATAATTTTCTAACAGACGTGTAACATGAATACCTATCTAGCGAGTTTGAAACTTGAATCCTATAAAAAATTCAACTTTGGAATCTTTAAACGTAAATTAATGGCGCCAAATTCTAAACACAAATCATTTGACAGTTAAAAAATTCCGTCTAGTTTCTGGCTCTCAACCATTTCAAATGTAAAAAATAAACCTACCAGTTTTAGACCCGCTACATGTGCAAACACGGACAGTATTAAATCAGCCTAGACTAATAATAAGCCTCTTAGCAATGTTATAAGAAAATTGGTAACTTTTAAAAAGATACAAACAGATGCACTTAATTTGAATAGTAACTATCAAGTTTAAAACCTCAACAACCTACTAAAAGGAATGTTATATTCTTTTATTTACAAAATGTCTAGTGACAGTGGTCTCCAGTAAATTGGAAGTCTAAATGTACAATAAGAAACAAAATAAATGTGTGAGTGTTCAAGTTTGAAAAATGTTCGGCTAAAAAGTTGTAACAAATGGAAAAACAGAAGCTTAAAAACTATACAAACATTTCTATCTCTGGAGCTTGAAACATTAAAGTAAAATTCAGTACATATAACAGAAAGAAAAACTAGCTAAAGATTGCCAATTCCTTGAGAACCACTATAAAATTGTAAAATATTAAATAAATTCGTATGAAGTACCACAGAGGGAACTATTTTAGAACTTTTTAATACGAAATCCTGTAAATATAACACATTAGTTATGAAAGATGTCAACTCTTATACTAATAATAAGACTGAATACTTCGTATATTAAATGCACTGATTTTTGTATTCAAACGTAGCTGTACAAACAACACTGTATTCCATATGCAACATTTAAAAAGTCACTTTAAAGGTTTTGTTTTGTTGTTGTGACTAAGAGTAGATATGAGGAATTCAAGTAGGGATGTAAGAATGAGACTAGTTAAGTGTGTGATATGAGAATACTCTAAAATTTATTTAGCATGAAATCAATCACGAGCGAATGAAAAACTGTATTGTATCTGAAATCAGATTCCCCATTTTAGGTGGGCATTGTCAAACCACATAGCGCAATTGGAAAATATCAAATAGTCACTAAATAGAGATGAATTCGTTAAATCATGAGCTTTATTGATTTGGTACAGATGTCAAATGTCTCTGCTACCATTCCATTTTTTTATTTATATGTAAATATAATTGATGATAAAAGAGTTTTGCCTTTGTATATAACCCGTTTAATAAAAGTGTAATTATGTTACATTGTCGTATACGATAAAAATCAGTGCATTAATGTAACAATCACAGCAAAATCGTAACACTGTACAAATATTTACAATCTATCAACAAAGCAGTCATTTTTCCTTTTTTTCCTCTTTTTTTTCATTGTGTAATTAATTAATTTTAATTATGAAAATATAATTTATTCTATCGGTTAATTGGAGATCAAGATTTTACTTACAAGAGACGTACATATTAACATAATTTACAATTTATTATTATATATTACACTAAGTAGCAAGAACCCGTTTGTTATGTTCTACTGAATAATATAACAATAATTGTTATGTCAAACAAATTGTTTACAGTATGGGGATAACAATTTATTTAATTAATTGTCAAGTTGTCTTTTATTTCAGTACTAAACATTTTTATATTTATTTTAAGCATTAGTCTTTGATGTGATTTTTAATTGTATGCTTCTGAACCTATTTAAAATATGTTAATTTAAAAAAAATATTTACAAAACAATACTATTTCGAATAAATTAATACATCAAAATTCGGTACTGAAGTCTTGTTTAATATTAAATAAATAACTTAAAAATTAATCGAATGAAAACTTCACATCCAATTCGTGGCTAAAACTTATAGTAACAAAGCTTGATAACAAATAGATTTTAATTATATTTCGTTAATGTTGCATCGATAATTTTCTCTAATTGATTTAGAGTAAATTAAACAGAATCTATGCCGATCATCGACAACCTTAACAGTCTACTATTGTACATAGGCCTCTGTTTAGAAAGGAGGTAAAATATTTGCTTGTTCGTTTTAAGACACACTTGCTTCACGGCAGATTCGCTTTACGACAAAAATTGTACAGTCGTGTACGAATTTGCTTTATGAGCTTGCTTGCTATGCTTCAAGTGGCTTTTACGGTAATGGTCGTTGGGTTACGAAAAGAGACAAGCGAATTTATCTTAAAGCGATTATATCTTAAAAGGAACAAGCCAAGTATTACAGTATTGGTTTGAATAACGTTTCGTTACACGAATAATTACTTCCACGTGTAAAGTATACTTAACTACTCACGACATTGATATATTAGCATCGATGGTCAGCCTAATTACTTCTGTTTCGTTATAAATCGATTCTAGATATCGAATAGTAATAGTATAATCCTGTGTAAATAATCACAAAATTTTATTTAAATTTCGAATATTTTTATCACTGTTTTAAAATGATTTGGAATCAAAATCATTATTCTACCTCACCCGTGCAACTTAGATATGTTTTTGAAAATAACTTATGAATTGCTTGTGTGGATCATTTCTTTTATTTGTGAAGTTTCTCTGAACTTCTACAAGTATTTTAAGATGATTATCAACCAAATCGGTGCAGTCGATCTTGAGTTTTAGTAAGTCTAACAGCATTTTGTTTTTATTTGCAAATTTTAATGACAGAATCGACCGTTTTCAATAAAGATATCTCTAGTTAAAACTGGAGATAAGTTTATGAAAACGGCTGTTATACGGTATCATGTTTTTTATACTTTTAAGAAGGGTTTTTGGATTTCCATGAGTGGTGGTAGTGGTATGTGGTGTTTAGAAAACGGAGTCAGCGGATCGCGAGAGATGAACAGGGTGTGAGGGGGAGCGAGCGAGGCGTTTCCGCGGCAACTTCTGCAGCGTGTTCAGCAGCGCGGGGAAGTCGGGCCGCTCGTGCGAGCGGTACGACCAGCACAGCATCAGGATGTCCTGGAACACCGCAACAAAATATCAGTTACGGCGACTGAATGAAATATAATTCACTTGTTCTGTGGGGCTGACGTCGCATGTCGGTTATCGCCTATTAAAAAGTAGCCTATGTCCTTTTCCAATATTTTTCTATACAGTCAGGGTTTTATAATATTATGTATAGATGCCAGAGTACATTTTGAATACTACAGATCGGGCAATTACTCAGCCAAAACACGTCCGTTGTATCCATGGGCTTCCCCCAAGGTTCAGCATAACAACCCGTCTTAAGCGGACCGCACCAGGTTGTCATATGTCATTGTCTTATTGGAGGAGCGTACCGTCGTGTACTAGGATCGAGATGGCGCGGCGCCTTGAGACGGCGACCCATGTCGTGCGGCGTTCCACAGGAGTGGTCCTAGGACAGACCCCGGACCCGGTCCGGTGGGGTACGACTGGGTCCTCAGAGGGCGTCTCACCCCCGGGCTGGTCGTAATCTGTTACGCCGATGACACGTTGGTCACAGCCTGGGGGGGCGAACTTCCAGGAGGCGGCGTGCCTGGCCACCAGGGGAGTCTCTCTGGTGGTCGGGCGCATCGAGGCGCTGGGCTTACGGGTGGCCCTCGATAAGACGGAGGCCCTGCTATTTCATGGGTCTCGTCGCGGGCCCCCCCTCAGCGCCTCCATAGTGATCAACTTGGTCCTCGTACCGGTTCGGGCCCAGATCAAGGATCTGGGCCTGATCCTCGATGGTCGGTGGCTCTTCGACGAGCACTTCCGGCAGCTTGCTCCCAAGCTGGTCGACACTGCCTCTGCCCTAGGGCGACTTTTGCCCAATCTGGGTGGAGCCAGTGTCGCAACGAGAAGCCTCTTCACGGGGGTGGTCCGGTCGATGGCGTTGTACGGCGCTCCGGTGGCCGCTTTGGCCGGAACACCCCCGTGGGATTTGGAGGCGGAAGTGCTCGCCGAAGTTTATCGACGGGTGGCTGAATTCCGGGCGGAGAGTGACATGCGCCCTCCGCCCGAAGAGGTACGCGAGTGGCGTGAAGCCGCCCGTCGAGTCACGATGGCTCGTTGGTCTTCGCGGCTGGAGGCTCCACGTGCTGGCTTCGCCACCGTGGAGGCGCTCCAGCCGGTCATCCTCGAGTGGGCAAGGCGGCAGCACGGGACCCTTTCCTTCCGACTGACGCAGGTGCTTTCCGGGCACAGTTGCTTCGGGAAGTACCTGCACTCGGTCGCGCGGAGGGAATTGAGTCCCGCCTGCCACCACTGCGACTGCAGTGAGGACTCGGCCCAGCACACGCTGGCGGTGTGCCCCGCTTGGGCGCCGCAGCGTCGGGCCCTCACTGCAGTCATCGGAGAAGATCTCTCGCGGCCGGCTCGGCTCCATGGCCGGCGACGAGAGTAACTTTACCGCGGTCGCGACCTTCGGCGAGGAAGTCATCTCGCAAAAGGAGGCGACGGAAAAGGCCCGGGAGGATGACCTCCACTCGGACCCGATCCGCCACCCGGTTCGCCGGCGGCGGAGGCGCGCCTACCAGCGCCTCATGCCGCCCTGAGTGTGGCCGCGGATGGGCGGGACGGGTTTTCCCTCCATCCGCTTCACAGGCCAGCCAGCATAAGAAAGCGGTTCCCGGATCTCTCCCGTCTCAGGCGCAGAGTTGCACACCGTGTGGTTTTAGTCGGTTCGGCAAACCCCGGTGGGGTGAAGGCCCGAGGGGATTTTCACACGTAAAAAAAAAAAAGTCATTGTCTTATGGGGAATACGGTTAGAGCTAATTATGCATTTATATTTTACATTATTTTACTATCATCCACCTGTGGATCTATTCTTATTACATCAGTTATCTGTCAGTGAAACTCCCGTCAAAATCAGTCCAGTCGTTCTAGAGATTAGCCGGAACAAACAGACAGACAGACAAAAATTTTAAAAAGTTTTATTTTAGGTATGTATACCGTGTACATACATATGTATTTTCAATTTTATATATTTGTATAGATGTAAAAAGAAGTTCCATTACCTTGATATCTCTAGACGCCTGCATGCTGGCGAGCGACTGTTTGACGCCCTTGCCCACTTGCCAGATCACAGCCTCCGGTGGTTGGCTCTTGAATGGGTATTCACCGCACAGCAACTCGTACCAAACCGTCCTGTTGTTATCACACGACAATTATTATTCAGTTAACAAGACATTTCTGAACGCTATTTCTCAAAAATCTTATGACTCAGATAGATAGATGGCGATAATAAAACAAGAGTTCAAGAATAGAACCAAATTAAAATGAGACCACACGAGAACCATTAGCTTTCAAATGAGAAAAAAAAAACATCAAAATAGGATCACCTGATCGAAAGTTCCGAGGTAACAAATATAAAAAAATACAGTCGAATTAAGAATCTCTTTCTTTTTTAAAGTCTATACAATGAGACACCGCATGGTAAATAGCTACACACCATATGTAACTTAACATGCTTGTAACCACATTTTGAATCCTTTGGTTTAGACTTTTGGTAACTCACTCACTCGAAATTTCTTAACAAAGGTTTTCGAACCAATCCATACTTATAATAATAATAATTTTATTGATATAATACCAACACTACGACAATAAAATTAGTTTTCAAGAAGGTAGAAGATATGAATTACCAAAAAATGACTATTTCGAAATATTTTACTTATAAAATACAAAAATGTAGTAAAAAGGTATTATGTGTTTACATTTACTTGACTTTTACTTTGGTATACACAAGTAAATTTTATTTTGATTATTTACGATATGTGCGGTTCATCTAAAATGACTTTAGAACTGACGGCGTCAATATGTTATGTGCATTCGTAATAGGGTAGATGACTGAATCGTAAATAAATACCGATGTCTCCTTCATTAAATATGTTTTAATAATATCGAAAAATATAATTATTACAGCTTTGCATTTCCTTTACGAATTTTAATCAAATAAACTTGGAAATATATTACTCAATCGAGTAGTCTAAAACAGTGACGTCACTAGTTTGTATTTGGTAAATTTTTCATACAAAGTGATCTGTTTGACAGATGATAAATAGTAAAAAAATAGAGTGAGGTGTGTGAAGTCCCGTGTCCCGTATACTGACCCAAAGGCATAGACATCGGTGGCTTTGGAGAAGGGCAGTATGAGGCTGGCGTGCGGCGTGAGCGCGCGGCACAGCTCGGGCGCCAGGTAGCACAGCCAGCCCGCCGGGATGCCCAGGCTGTCGCCGCGGAGGCTGCCAGTACACACTACACGTTATCCTATATACTAACCGACAGCGACACAACTATTTCCTTGCTCCCTATTCATTATGTCGTGTCTACAAGGAGACAGTTCTCGAGTACAGTAGTTCAAATGTTGTTTTAATTTAAAGAAAACGATCAAAGAACTGTGGATGTTCGAATTTTCAATGACATTAAAAAAGTGAAAAAAAATTCGAAAATTCGTCCAACATCGACCATCGATTTTGTATTTGATAACTTGATAACATACATAGACGTGTGTTTACAATAATTTTCATTTAATTTTGTATAAAGGATAGTCACAAAAACATTATATGTTGCTAAGATTCTTGCAGAGTTAGTTGTCGGGAATGTATGTAACCGAAACAAACACACATTTTATATATTTAATCACATTATTATCCTATTATTTTTTCCGTTACACCATAGAGATGTTACAGAAAATTGGTAATACGTAACGATGTTTTTGTGTTGATTATTTCTGTTTATATATAAAGAAAAATGAATCAATAAAATATATAGTAACATAAAAAATGTGTGTATACTTATTGTGCACGCGTTAGAAGTTATACTTCTTTGGCGTAACGAGATAAAAATTTGAAAAACTAAAACGTTGACTATAGCTAACTTCAGGGTGTCGGTTTTACGTGAAGGTGTGCGCGCGCGCATCGTAAAAAATTATTCTCATCATGTCTCCCTAACGCACTAAACAACAAGTATAACTTCGCAAAAATGTGTGTTTGTCATTGTTTATATTATTTATTATATTTGTAATGGTTTATACAGAGAATAAAAAAAAACGGCTGTGTAATGTTTTCAACTGTACCATACACCCCGTGGGAAGTTAAAGCGGGCATAAGTACGAAAACAAGTATTTCGGAAATTTAAAAAATACGGACAAAAAAAATATGGCAATACGAAGTCAACCGGGTCAGCTAGATTGTAATATCAAAAAACACTCACTTATTCCCAAAGCAAAGTTTTGTGACGCTAAATAATCCGAAGTCAGTGATGACCACCTTCCCGTTCTCCAAGAATATGTTTTTCGTCTTCAAGTCCTTGTGGATGATACCACGCGCGTGCAAGTAGCCCATACCCTGGAAACAAATACTGATTTAGAAATAATTTTGAAGTGTATAAATAAGTATAATTCGACTGCACGGCTGGCCTAGTGGTTTAAGTGGTCGCCACACCGCTTCCTACTGCGCCAAGTGTTGTGGGTTCAAATCCTACATGGGACAACACTTTGTGTGATCCATAAATTGTTGTTCTAAGTCTGGGTGTACTTTGTGTCCGTTTCATGTATGTTTGTAAAGTCCCCCGTGACACAGGATGTATATTCCTAATACGGGAGTTGTCTTTTTAAACAATAAAAAATAAAATTGATAGGACGACATGGTGAGTGTTTCTCATGGAACTTTCAAGAGAAGCTTTTTTTGGGAGACCTGCCTTCTCTTTACTACCCTAAAGCGATATTTATGTGTTCGTAAAATGTGTAAATAATATTTGTTATTTCATCTCTCTGCGTTGTAATGTGTTAAGAAAATGGAGCATTACTATTTATATTTCTTTTATTACATTATATTATATATTTAATTGAATTCAAGAAGGACAATTGATTGGGGTCACTCTCAGGACGCAGGCTTTTAGTATTTGTTTCAACTGGCTGCCTGTCTGTATATCAATAATTATAATATGAGACCTATAGGTTCGTAAAAGTAATACAAAGTATATCATCACTGGCGACTGCCTCTGTGGCTCAGTGGTAGCGAATGCGACTGCTGTGCTAGAGGTCTCGGGTTCGATTCCTGAGTCGGACCAAATGTTTGTATGATCTGCAAATATTTGTTTCGGAGTTTGGGTGTTTTATATATATAACAATTCTGGTGTTTTATATAATACAAATATGTATGTATTTACAAAAAAAAAGTATACAAGTATTAATATCAGATGTCTAGTATCCATAGTAACAGCTGTGCTTAGTTTAGGACTAGATGGCGTTGTGTGTTAAAATGTCTGAACATATTAAAAAAAAATATCAATGAAATCCATATAAATAAAAATGAATCACCGAAATGTGTGTACGCGCATAACTTCCGATCGGCAGCACCAAATTGGATATTTTATTTTTTCTATGAGTTCGTTATTGTTGGGACAAGGTTTGTGTGGAGGACAAACTAAAAGAAAACCTGTATTTTTTTAATTTTTCACTATCTGTACGAAACTAAAGCGGGCATAATTACTATGAAATAAGTTTTTCAGAAATATATAACACTTTACGAAATAAAATTATGGCGGTACGAAGTTCTAATATTCGTATAATAATGCGTTACCTGTGTGTAATTTACCCCAAATTTTGGCCATTCGTCGGCCGATTGTAATACTTACATACTTTGTAACTCATCTTTTGTACTATTTTACTTTGTGAATATGAAAAGAAATATATATACAGGCAAGAAATCATCAAATTTATCTTTTAGGAAATATGCTTAGCAATAAAACTGACCAGAACGAGTAGGCAGTAAAATGTTCACCATCATCAACAAATTATAAATAGTCCACTACCAGCTCCTCTTTACACTGGAAATAACCTTCTCTTTAGAAAAGAGGTTTTGGCCTACAATACAACATTAGCCAGCAAACTTATCAGTAGAGACCCATGTACAGATACACACTATTCGTATATTTGATATTATGACGTATATTTAGAAGGTAAAGTGGGTGCTGGGTACCTGTGAAATTTGTTGAGCAACGATGACACTCTTGTTGGCGGTGAACTTGTCCTTGCGCAGGTGGATGTGCGTGTACAGCGTCATGCCCTTGCACAGCGACGTGACGATGGCCAGCCGCGGCGGCTTCATGCACGCGCCCATGAACAGCACCAGGTTCTCGTGCCGGGTCTTGCGGAACGTCGCCACCTGCAAAAGACCGATCGAGCGTCAACTCTCGGGTTCGATTCTCGGCACAAACCAAATGTTTCAATGACCAATCAATTTCGATACAAGCATCATCGTGAAATTGATTTTTAAAACTTGAATCTATTGCATGTGAACCATCAACTTAGTTTATAAAACTAAACTAAAAATAAGTATATTATGCATGTATTAAACATTAACAAAAAAACAGTACCTAACCCGCACTTGGCCAGCGTGGGGACGTATGGCCTTAACCCTCTCCTGAGAGGAGACCCGAGCCCAGCAGTGGGACATTCTGGGTTGTTGATTGATTGATTGAAACATTAAAGCCGTGAATCACTTAAATATTGCTGAAAATTGCATTAGAATCCTTTGAGTAGTTTAAAGTTTGCTTTTTTTCTATATCAATGCTACAAATCGTCTATAAAAGTTTCTAAAGCAGCCAGCTTATTGCCAATATGAAAACACCTGTGTCATAGTAACCATAATCTCACCCAAACGAGTGTTGTAATGTTGTACTAAATTTCATAATGCAACTCCTTTTTCAAAAAAAGAACTATGCCAGGTGCGCGCTTTCACTACCACAGCGTTGTATTTAAAAAAAATAACTGTTTCGAATTCGAATTCATGTCGTATCCCTCTATTTTTGTTCGATATTATGTTGATGCATAAATATATATTTTTTCGGCGGTAGGTGTTGAAAACTAAAGACGTTTCGTAAATCTCGAAATTTTATATTAATTATATTTATGATACTTTATGTCTTATTTTATATATTAGAACAACTAAATACGATTCGAGTGCTGGTGTTCACATTAGATGAACATTTAATGTGACAATAATCCACTAAATACACACCACCTGCCAGTGCATTGCTATATAGTGATTTATCATTTAATTGAATAAAGTAATCATCGAGGATGTCACAAGTCGGTGATATATTGACGGCGCAGAAGACCCTGGAGGAGAATTTTGCAAGGAGGATGGCTGATCTTGAGGCACAAATCCAAAGCGCTGGTCCTGCCAAAGATACAGTAGCAAAGGTGGCGGAAGAATTCAGAACTTTCCGGGAGTTGGTCTTCTCCATGTTGGGCCTGCTCCGAAAACAAATAAGCGAATGTTCTAAGCAGCTTGACATCATGGAAACAAGGCAGCGGCGTAAGTCTCTTATNGTGGACTATGTCAAATTCATTTAACCAAACAGTAGTGTCCATCGGTCAAAACCTTACTTTTCGACCAATCATGTTCCAAGAAATGATTGTTTCTCGAACCTGATAGGTTATGGGGCGGGGCTCGATAGGTGCATCACTATTTAGTTAGCGCGAACGGAGCATAGTTTCCGAGAGCGGGTGGTGGGTACCTCGTGCTTGAAGGTGTCGAGCGGCACGCAGTCGTCGCTGAGCGAGTGCACGTGCAGCACCTTGACGGCGACGGCGCCGTGCCAGCTGCCGCGGTACACCGTGCCGAACCGCCCCGTGCCGATCACCTCGAACAGGCGCAGCTCGTCGTACGGGATGTCCCACTCTTTCATCGATAGCTGTACCGTGAAAGTAGATCTATGACATCATCGTATAAAGGACCAAAACTACTAGGGAATAAAAATAATTTCAACATATGATTACATACACAACTTTTTAGTTATGAAGCGTCACACGATTATAATCTTCTTTCTAAGAGAGGTTTATGTCCAGCCGTGGACTGCTAAAGGCTATTTCTTCCAGAGAACTTTAAGACAGACCAGTATTTTGTAAAAAAGAAACATAATTCATTCGGATTTTCCTTTATCGCTTACAAATAAGTTTTATAACTATATAACTAATTAATCAAATTCTAAATATAGATACATTAAAGAGAAATTATCATTTGAAATTTTGGAAAATTAACAAGTGAAAGTAGATAATGTATGAATAATATATACGTAAATATAATAGTTATATACATACCTGCAAATACGTAAATACAAATTATACGTCATGAAATGTATGGATATACTCATATTTGTTGTTGTGAAAATATACCAAAAGAAGCAAGAAATATGTTTTAAAGAACGATCAAGCTAATAGTCTTCTTGCAATGGTCACATTTGTACATTAAATCTATATTTTAATTTTGTTAGGTAGGCGAATGTTCCTGTTTTAGTTCGTTCTTACAAGATACAATGCAAAAACTGGTTGCTTACTTCTTCAAACAATTGTCGTCTACGTATGAAAACAGACATCTTGAAAAACTTATGTACACACCAGATTATGTCACGAAACCACTAAAGTGCAAAACACATTACAAGTATTTTTTTGTAAAAACATAAAATACACACTTTTTCTTCAAACTAATATAAGCTCTATGGTGAATTGAAAAGGGTACAATTTCGATTGGCAAACCACTTTTTTAAATTAATATACTGTTTAGCTATTATAACGTTCGAGATGTACGAGAAATAAAAGCTCGAATGCGTTACACTGATAGTGTAAGTAATAATGACATTAATTGTGTTATCGAAAGGGAAGGCGCCCTCACAATACCGCTTGTTATCGGCGGTTCATGACCATTGTTGTCTGTGTTGTTGAACAAAAAGGTACAAGGTTATGTTTCATTATTGTTTAATTGATTTTGGAATACCAAGAGCATTAAATACTCTTTCATTTGTAATATAGCAATTTTGATTAGGTATGAAGTGTAAATTTATTTTTTTATGAACCTGTGAACCTGCAAAATGAGTATTAAATATAATAAATAAATAAATATTTCGGACATCTAACACACAACGCCATCTAGTCCTAAACTAAGCAGAGCTTGTATTATGGGTACTAGACAACTAATATGAATACATAAATACTTTTTTTGTAAATATATACATATTATACATAGAAAACATCCAAACTCCGAAACAAATATTTGTAGATCATACAAACATTTGGTCCGACCCAGGATTCGAACCCGAGACCTCATGGACAGCAGTCGCGTACGCTACCACTGCGCCACCGAGGCAGTTATTATTGTTATTATTATATTATTATGTCTAAGACGAGAATGTGCATAACTTCAGAGCGTAACATCCTTTTTTGATACAATGGTAGGGCATATTACTCACCACATACGATGAGGGACTTATGTCCAGTGCTGGACTAATATCTGATATTATGAATGTCTACTCACGCTGTTCTGCCTGGGCCAGCGCGAGTCTCCCTTGTTGGAGAGGTCGAGCGAGTCCCCGCGCTGACACCCGCCGCTGTCCGTCGAGCCGGAGCCCGACAGAGACTCGCCTGGAGAATATACTTTACAGTTAAAACACTGTAATTGGGTAGATGACACTTTAGTCAAATTAGTTACTTTTTATCATCTGTCAAAATGATCACTATATCAAAAATGTACTAAATACAAACTTATGACGTCACTGTTTTAGACTACGTAATTAAGTAATATATTTCACTGTTTATTTGATTAAAAGTTGTAATAGAAATAAAAACTTGTGATAATTATATTTTCCGCGATGTTTTGTTATATTCTTTTTAATGAAATATATATCGGTATTAATTTATTTTATGAAACAGTCAACAAAAAAAATATGGACTGTTATGACTGTATATGAATGACTATTTGACGAAAATAAATGATCTAACAATAGTTTAGTCTGAACAAACAAAAATCGTCTTTGTTGTCAGCCACTAACCAATATGTGTTATAGGAATTTGATCACTTGATGTCGTACATATGTAAGAACACGTTATCCACATAATGAGCTGTATTATAGTTTATGACAACCTTTTAAATTCTACCCCCATTGACCTAATAATTTCGAATGTCCGATTCATTATTTGCTGCTGTAAATTTCGTTGATTATCTAGTTTGTCATTGTAACTAACATTGTTTGCAGTGACAAATACCAGTGTTGTTATATTTGGTTTTTTCATGGTGGCAGTCCCAATTTTTGAGAAAACCCCGGCCTGCTTCTGCTTAGGGTGACAGGTGACCTCACCTGTCACCCCCAGGCTTGCGCTTACGGAGGACGGAGATCGTTTTGCGAATACTCACCGCTCCTTACGCTAGCGTTGAATTCTTCTTTATGTTCGTGTTGTCTCGCGGGAGACTGCACGTGTATGTGGGTGCCTATTGAGTGATTTGGACTAGATACTATTGGCTTCAATTCTGGAAAATAGAAAAAGGTAATAACGATTTAGTGTTCATGTGTATATTTTTTTACACAACGCCATCTAGTCCCAAAGTAAGGAGAGCTTCTATTTTAGGTACTAGACAACTGATATAAATACACACAGGACAAATAATTACAATGGGCACGGTCATTTGTTCTGTATATGTGTAACTTATCTATAATATGTATTTAAGTATGTATATCAGACCCCAGAATAATCCGTCTCCAAGTGGTGACGGATTGCTCAGTGTGGTGACGAATTAAGAACACTGAGTGTCACTAGAACTATTCATCTTATTGGAATCGTATATGAGCTGGTTGAAGAAGTAAGCTACACAGTAAGACGGCACCGCAAAAAGAAAAACAACCCATCAGTCTAGTAGACCAAAACCTTGCAAGGACTGACCTATACATTTTTTTTTATGTTTTGTCCTACCAAAATGAGTACTCGGGAAAAAAGAATCCAAGAGTGGCGGCCACCGTATACACTGCGACTAGCAACAATGCAGCATTGCGACCCACACCATGATGGCCTAGTGATGCTTCGGTCTCGCACTCACCAACGATTCGAGCACAAACGCTGTCATATCCAGCAATGGTCTGTTAACTTCTGATGATGTGATGTTTATCAGTCTAATTACTACAGTAAAGGGTTCACCTACTTTGGAACCTCATTATCAGGTTTGAGATACGTGATACGTTTATTATTATTCAACATCAGTCAATTCAAAATCAAATTACTTCTATTTAAAAAAGTTTCGTAAAAGGGTCTAGACCTAATATTTCAATTGATACAGTAGGTTATATTGAGTTTATGCTCACCAGGAAAGTGGAATTGTTGCTTAGTGGTGGGTGGGTGATGAACGTGGTGCTGGTGATGAGGGGTGATGGGCGGCGCCAGCGCAGGCGATGAAGGCGTCGAACTATTACACGATGAGGTATTCGATGAGGAGTCGGGGCATTGCTGAAAGGCAATTGGACAGTTACTAACTGTTGTACAATACATCGTATCGTGTATCGTTTAATGAAAGTGTTTTAGTGATGATTAGATGTTATAATTAAAAAGTAACACTGTCTGTTAGTATGATATATTTACCACTAAACTGCTGTATCAATTGGGATGAATTTCGGTTTGTATATATTTGACTTTAGAGAATGACATGGCTTACTTATTGTCGCATATAACTCTCCTCATATTCCTTTGCGTGTCCGTGGTAATGTTTAAGTAAATTTTCATAGTGATAAATTAAGTTTAGAAAATGTAATGAAAAACATGAATATTTCTCTCTCTGTGTGAGAGAGAATGGTAGTATGTGTGTGAGTGAGAGAGTATGCGTATGTCACTAAAGATTCTCCTGTATTAACAATATACACCCTGCATCGCAGGGGACTTAACAGACTTAAAGAACTCTTAGACTCAGAACAACAAATTGTGGATCACACAAAGTGAAGTCCCATGTGGGATTTGAACCCACTTGGCGCAATATGGCGACAGTTTAAACCACTAAGCTAACTGTGCAGTCATGTGCGTTGAGTGAGAGAGAATGTGTATTGGCATGTGTACGTGTGTGTGTGTGTGTGCGTGTGCGTGTGCGTGTGTGTGTGTGTGTGTGTGTGTGTGTGTGTGTCGGTGCGCTACTCACGGCGTGGTGCGAGGGCGGGGGCGGGTGGTGGCGGCGGCGGTGCGACAGCGACAGCAGCCCCGCGCCACGCCCCGGGACCGGCGACACGTACCCGTAGTAGCCTGCCCAACATATACCAACCATCAGACCACGCTCGCACACAGACAGCATACATTCAAATCACACAAAGAACATCACACACGCCAACATTAAAACGTGTGAGGATTGAACCCACGATAGGGTGATTGACACCTTACTCAAATTACATACTAAATAAAAACTTGTGACTTAACTGTTTTAGACTACTCAGTTGTCATATTTTTAAAAAGGTTATTCTGATAAAAATTTGTAAGAGAAACGAAAAGCTGTAATAATTATATTTTCCGAGATATCTTGTAATATTATTTTTAATGAAATAGAAATCAGTATAAAAGTATAAACAGCTCTCGCATTTAAAGTACATTCATTCAAATCAAACAAAGAACACGCCGTACGTTATCATCAGAACATGTGAGTACCCACACTTCTTTGTACATGACACTTCCTTCCATCTTTTATATTTATGCGTGGAGTGTATTGTACACACAAAGAATAAATAAAAATACAATACATTTCCCAGAACAACAGAAAGCAAACCGCTGAAACCACTAAACATCTATAACGTGATATAATAAAACCTTACCGTCTTTATGGATCTTCTCTTTGAAAGCGTCTACAAATTCCGGAGGAAGACCACACGAAGGGGGTACTTTGCTTTCACAGTCTCTGTAATACAACATTGTAAAAATTTGTTACATACAAAAATTAATAATCAGATGTTAATATTTTAAAAACATACAGAGTATAGGGCAGTATAAAAGTTTGCGATAATACTAAATTAAAATAGTTAAAAATTAATTTGCGAATCACAAGCAGTTAAAAAACCCATAACCAGACTATAAAACGTTAATAAAATTTATATAGTCTTTGTTTCCAGTGTGGCGACTTCCACATACAGCGTCAACATAAATATATGACAACGCCATCCACTGAAGATACACTGAACTACGGAGTAACGTAGTGCACCTCGCCTGGTCGGAGGATCCTCCGACCAGGCGAGGTGATCATGCCTGGCGGGCCACTGCCCAACGGTTGATGTTGGGAAGTTGTATATATGTTAATCGGCGCGAGAACTTCTATTGCGCGATGTAGGATTGGCAGCTTCTTCGTGCACTACGTTACTCCGTAGTTCAGTGTATCTTCAGTGGATGGCGTTGTCATATATTTATGTTGACGCTGTATGTGGAAGTCGCCACACCAGGTTTCTATTGCTTTAATGAATCTCTTAAACAACATTGATTATAATCAGTTCTGTAGTTTACGGTAGAACATAGAAACGTCGACTGGCAAAACTATTAGTTGGAGATCGTTTTTTGTTTTTTCGAAAGTTTTTGTTGTTTTTTCATGTCATCCACATTTTTTATAATTTTTATCATTAACTCCATCACAACGAAGACTTGAAGACTCGAAATACTTGACATTGGCAGAAACAGCTGCTCCGGCTGATTGCCATATCATCAAAAGAAGAAGAACTATTAGTTTTTCCATTTGATTCCGTTCATTTTGGCAAATTGCACTATAAAAAAAAGAGTTGAAATATAAGTGTGCGAGTGAGTACCTGTGGCACTTAAACTTGCATTCCTTGCATTTAAGTCCAGAGCCGAAGAGCATCTGCTTGTCGCAGAAGTCGCAGGTGGCGATCATGTTGAACTTCTTGGTGAAGCGGTGGGCGATGTCGTGCGCCATGCAGCGGCTCACCGTGGGCGTGCGCGGAGAACGCGGCGCGCTTCCCACCGCCTGCCGCACCACACAAAAGCGTCCCACCATATCGTATCGTAAGCGTATCGCACCATAACACTCTTAAAACTTACTTGGGAGGCCTTTAATCGGCTTGAAAACGTCCAACACCAAAATTATACAGCCATATCGTTGTCTCGCCACTCCCCAACCCGCACTCTACCCTATGGACGTACGACCTTAACCCTCTCCTGAGAGGAGACCTGAGCCCGGCGATGGGACATTATGGGTTGTTGATGAATGTATTAGAAAAATATGTATCATATACATCAATCTAGCTTTCAAAGTACAAATAGTACAGATGGCGTCGTGTATCAGATGTCCGAAATATTTAACTTCTAACTTAATTTATTGCTTTACGGTATGCAATAATTTGTCAAAATTCATTTATTACAGATATTAAATTCTTTCATTATTCAGTTATTGCTTGTTAAAATTAGTATCAATTTTTATATTATTACAAAAATATATAATAGTAGTAAACAAAAATTAGCAGTATAACACATATGCTATTAGTTTAAAGTTACTGATTGGCTTCAAAGTTTGGTATATAAAGAAACTGAAGAAGTTCTAGCAGTGTTATCGTAGTATGTACATATAAAGTTTTAATTATGTTCATCTTAGTGTATATTATTTAATACTCATTTCAACGTTTTACTACTCTCCTATAAATTCTCACCTCCAAACAAATTCACATCCTCTTAAACACACACGTGCATACTCACTCCCACGTACACATACTCCCACATACACACAAAGAAAGGTTCACGCTTTTCATTTTGTTTTTCCTATTTTAGTATTATTGTACTATCCTTTATATTAAATACTAATTTACAGTACTGCCTCGCGCTCTCTCTTTCGCACGAAATACTAAGTCCGTAACTACACCGCATTTGTCGAACGACGGACAAAACACAACACATGTAGTGTGCGAAAGAGACAACGCTCTACAAAGTCGAAATTAGCCGAATGTCTCTTTCTAGAGGTCGATGTCCATTATTTCTTGCTCAGTACTGTAGTTGAAATTTCCGCGGGGAATGGCGCCATAAACCGAAATACAGGTTCGTACATAGTTTAGCAACGAACGGTTTCTCATATTCGATTTATTACTCAAAGTAGTTTTAAGTTGAACATATTGTATCACATGATAGACACAAATAATATACTTACATTATTATTATAATAAGCAGGCGGTCGATGCGAGGGGGTGTTTTCAGACTCGGTTTCGTGTGGTGAGGCTGGAGGTGTGCCCTCTGCAGTACCCACTGCTGAGGATTGACTATTATCGCTGCAAATTATATAGATAATTTTATAGATATGATTACAAAAAAAGAATCTTGTACTAACTTACATACAGAAATGAAGAGTAGTATAAAAATACCTATTCAGACAAAATTTGTACTGAACAAGGATCAAACGTGTTTCAGCATGGCAATTGAATTCACGACTGGTATTTGTATACATATATGTATTAAAATGGTTAATGTATAATTATTACTTGGGTTTCTCTTCATAAAGCATTATACTTATTACTTTAGAAATTCCCAAGTGTCTACAAATTTTTACTTGTTTGATGTACAACCCGCTTCAAACATTGTTTTATCTATTTTTTCATCAATTTTTCCCCTTTTCTCATCAATGCAACCATAGTACTAAAACGTAATGAATGGGGTTAATTTTTAGTTTTATAAAATACAAATAAATTAAAAAAATATTAAAGTCATACATACCTGAGGTCAGAAGCATCTGGTCTCACCGAGAGTTGAGACTCATGTGAGCGGGACTTGGTGAGGGCAGCAGGTGGAGGAAGGGTAGAGTTCTGCTGCTTGCGCTTGCTCGCTGGGGTTGGGGGTGACTTGCCACCTGCTACTGCAATGATACAAACAAGAGATGTTATTTTTAAGTGATTCACAATCATGTTTACTTTGAAAAGATTTAGTAGAGTCATGTTGATTTCAGCACGGTTGGAATGGCTCGAGCGGGGAGGTACTATCTTCATACAGAAGGTCTACGTAAAATGATAGCGTTCGTACTGTAGTGTTTTGTTGGTGAGTGCGAGACCGGAGGCCCAATGATTTGACGCTGAATTGTTGCACGTCGCATGAAATAGGGTGATCGCCACTCCTGGATTCTGCTTGTGCTTTATATCAGACAGAGCAATCACTGTAGAAGGACCATACATAAAAAAATTGTCTATTCCCATTTAGAAAAACGAAACGCATCAATTAAGGCCATAATTTTTTACCGATACCAATCAGTAATAGTGTAAAGCTTAGATAATGGAGTGTTAATAATGACATTTGCATTAAATAGTCCATTTGATATTCTTGTCTATGTTACAATTTTATTTTATTTTACGATTTCTTGTCACATTTGTGCACTCAAATTTATAATAAAGGGATGATGTATCTCTATCCAAAGAAATAATATCATATTATAAATAGAATGGTGGTAAATCTGTTATTCAGATAGTCACTAAATTAAGTTCACTAAAAATGAGTTCTGTCCTGTCAAATATTTATTTATTTATTTATTTTTTTATATTTAAGCTGCCAAAATGACTCTGCCCTGCCTGATGGAAAGCATGAGCAGAATCCAAGAGTGGTGGTCACCATCCTCAATGCGAAAAAGAACAATGCAGTATGGTGACCCACACTATGGCGGCCTGGGGGGAAAGGGGATGGTGAGGGGGATAGGGGGCGTTGGATTGGGGTATGGGCCTCCGGTATCCTCACTCACTCGATGAAACACAGCGTAAGCGCTGTTTCACACCGGTTTTCTGTGAGGCCGTGGTATCACTCCGGTCGAGCCGGCCCATTCATGCCGAAGCGTGGCTCTCCCACGGTAAAATAATATTTATTTTTATTTTAAAACTTCATGCACACATGTACAACGGCGGGCTTAATGCCCAAGGCATTCTCTACCAGCCAACCTTTGGGTGGTGTAGAAATTAGTAACAATCTAAAATTAAATTAAGAGATATTAGTCATATAAATGCAATTTACCTTTCTTAGAGTTGGTATTCTGGTGTTCGTTATTGTGCCTCGCTCTGGGCGCCCTAGGGCTGGCTCGCACGTGCCGTTCCCACGAATCCCAGAACAGCTGCAGCTCAGCATTACCCTCACCACGGCCTAGAGCCTCTGCGTAATATAAATCACAAATGACCTAAAAATGTTAGAACTAGTCATCTATAAAAATAAATAAAATTGAAGTGTTCGTTTGTCATTTCAAATTAACAGCTTTTCACTAAATGCATGTAAAAATTTATATGGTACTTATCATAAAAAACAATATAAAAAATGTTGTCTATTTGTTCTGGCTAATCTCTGGAATGGCACCAACGATTTAAACGAAACTTTTACTGGCGAAAAGCTGATGATATACGGAGTAATTTTGTTAGTTTACATATAAGAACTGTATGAAGTAGTCAGTAATAGTAATAAAAATTTTACTATTTTTTTTTAAGACAACTGCCGCACTTAGAGTATATCCTGTATCGTGGTCACTTAACAGACATACACGAAACGGATATGAAGAACACTCAGACTTTCTTTTCTTTTAATAAGACAACTCCCGCATTACGAATATACATTCCTGTGTCACGGGGATCTTTACAAACATACATGAAACGAAAACAAAGTACACCCAGACTTAACAAAACAATTTATGGATCACACAAAGTGTTGTCCCATGTAAGATTTGAACCCACAACACTTGGCGCAGTAGGAAGCGGTGTGGCGACAACTGAAACCACTAGGCCAACCGTGTAGTCATAGACTCAGTACAACAAGTCGTGAATCAGAATAAGTGTTATCCAATGTGGGGTTCTCATTCCTTATCCTGGATACTCCACATAGGACTCTTATTTGTCTAACCTTAAAGTCCATTATACAGTGACCCACTTACCGATGTAAGTTCGAAGGCGGTGCATCGCTCGACAGAGCCGAAGTACCTCCTCATCTCGTGCGCCTGCCAGCAACGCTCGCATCTCGTGGTCAGACCTTTCTCGGAGTGACTCCAGTGATGCTACACGGGACACTACAGCCTGGAGACAATATAAGGATTCTTTTAAATATACTGCCTCGGTGGCGCAGTGTTAGCGTAAGCGATTGCTGTGCTAGAGGTCTTGGGTTCGATTCCTGATTCGGACCAAATGTTTGTATGATCTGCAAATATTTGTTTCGGAGTTTGGGTGTTTTCTATGTATAATATGTAAGTATTTACAAAAAAAAGTATATAGGTATTAATATCAGTTGTCTCGTACCCATAGCACAAGCTCTGCTTAGTTTGGGACTAGATGGCGTTGTAAGTTAAAATGTCCGAAAACATTTATTATTTATTTATATTATTTTATAGAGTTTGATAATACCGTTCTCTATAGTATAACTTCAACTTCACTACGACTTATATTAAGATTTTTATATTTCGTCTTATAAAATTTTATCTATTGTACTGGACTGAGTCAATTATTCAATCGTGAGTCTCTGAAGGAGGAGGATCTGAGGAGTTAATTGGTATACTTCTAGTAGTAGGAATCTACTGGAAGACTTTTCAGTATTCTTCCAGTAGATTCACCTTTCGGTCACAGTACCATATAATGACATCACAGTCAATGTTAGATGTCTACTACAAGGAGAACACTCTTTATTTTTTAACCGACATTAAAAAAGGGGGAGGTTCTCAATTCGGCTTTTTTATGTTTGTTACCACAGAATTTTCCACTGGATAAACCGATTTTGATGATTCTTTTTTATTTAAAAGCAGGTGCTTCCCGAGCAGTCCAATTTCAAATCGGTCATAAGATATATCAAATCATATATATAAGTCCATTCGTATAGATAGTGACGATGCACCCACACGTAACTGTAGTTATTTTTACGAAATATTTATATATAAATCTTCTGTGCGCGTGTATGTGACTAAACTCCTCTAAAACGGTTGAACAGATTGTAATGTTTTTTTTTTGTGTCTATTCCAGAGGATTCGAGAGAGGTTCAGATTAAAAAAAAAGAAATTGAAACTACCCGCGGCGTTACCTGTGAATGAAATTATACCGCGGGTAACACATGGGACTTCCCGAGTATCGTAACTCGGTGTGTTCGTGGGTTACTGCTGCTGATCCTGGTGTACAGAAGTTACTATGGTGGGCGTGTAGGCGAAAATAGCCCCACTAAAAAGGCAGTTACAAACTCATTTGGTTACAACCAAACTGTTGACCTTCTAATAATATAATGAATGTGTAAGCGAAATCAATATCCACAGCCGATATCATTGAATATAATGTTTAACATGTGTTGTTTAAGCGCTGACGTAATAAATAATTCGTCATGTTACCTCGTATTTTTGTTATCTCGTTATTATCTCGATAAGCACTTGTCACGGGTATATATTTTGTACAAGTGCTCGCATCATCTTCACCCATATTTACGTCATCACTTTTCTATTTACATTACCTCAATACACATTTGGTTTGGAGTTTTATTTTTTTATGTATAAGCCTGCCAAAGTCGATAAACCCGTGGGAGTGCCATGCTTAGGTATAAATGGGCCGGCGCTACAGGGGTGATACTACGACCTCACCGAAAACCGGTGTGAAACAGCGCTTGCGCTGTGTTTCACCGAGCGAGTGAGGAAACTACCACCACTCCCTTCCCCTACCCCAGAGGCCGACAGCGCACTTATTACCCCCTGGTGTTGTGGGTATACATGGGTGGCAGTGTAAGGTTACCATCAAGTGATACATCTACTGGCTGTTCCATAAAAAAGTGACTGCTCCGCCTGATGTGAAAGCATGAGCAGAATTCAAGAATGGTAGTCACTGGGATTGTCTGCGAATGCAGCATGGTGACCCCCACTATAGCGGCCCATTCAAAATCTTCTGCTTCATTGGGCCTCCGGTCTCACCAACGAAGCACGATATAGCACGTATGCGATCATTTTTAAGTTGGTGTTCTGTGAGTGGGTAGTACCGCCACGGACGGGCCAGCCCGTTCGTGCTGAAATCAGCGTGGCTCTGCTACCTTTTTTCTATGTATAATATGTATATATTTACAAAAAATAGGAGTATTCCATCAGTCAATCTAGTTTTCATAGTTTACAAGGTCTGCTTAGTTTGTGTCTGGATAGTATTGTATGTCATAGGATTTGAAGATTTATACAGCTACCCGCCCCCTATAAAACTAGTAGATAATATTTTCATGCTGTTGAAAAATTGTAACCTGTCAGCCGATAAAAGTGATGTGCACAGTTTAGTGTATTTGCAGTAGGTACACGCCACGATTTACTGTATGTGATATTTTTAACCACTTACAATCAAGTTTTGTATGTTTACGTATAGAAATACCAATTATCTGCCTAAAGTTTGCGGTGAGGTGGTGTGTATGTATAATTGAACTAATACACACAGTGTGCAACAACACAAAGTAGGAAGAATTCGGAAACAGCTGTTATTAAGAAATCCATACCCCGTGGCAAAATTAACTACTTTAATACTGTCTTAAATTTGTACATATAAAAATTATTTGCCCTGACCTACTGGTAGATTCATCAAAAATCCAAACCGCGGGAGCTAAACATGTAATATTTTTGCCCGCAATTAGTTTTTACGTAATGAGCACCCAATAAGGATTTTAAGAAATTTCAATTCTAAGAGGGTGTGTGTACGATTTCACGCGAAGTTTGTCAATTAAGGTAGAAACAAGTAATACTAAATAACTGTGCTGCGAGCTAGTGACTAAACCAGACTGGGATTTAAATAGCAAATTGAGCCACTATAACCTCGCAATGCTGTAATAAACGATAATTCGTGGTCACGGTACCCACCAGGTACCGTGACCACTCTGATCATCACAGTGGTCATCGCTGCGCTTCGCGACTTCTAAGTGATGTCTGATGAGCCGACATAGACATACTAAACGTTTGGTCACAAGGTTTCATCGCACAAATAATACGATGTCACGGTTGGTGGATTGTAAAAGTGGTCTGGATAGTTTGACGAGATGAAATATAGCGTTAGATTTTCATCATAAGTCCGTAATAAAGAGAAGGGTCAGAATTATGTTATGTATTAGTCAACAACAACAACAACCCATAATGTCCCACTGCTGGGCTCGGGTCTCCTCTCAGGAGAGGGTTAAGGCCACACGTCCCCACACCGGCTGAGAGCGGGTTGGAGACTAGCAAGACAACGTTGTGGCAACGTAATCTTGGCTTGGATGTTTTTAATCCGCCCAAAGACCTCCAACTAAGCTTTACGACTTTCCTATGACAACAACCGGGATCGACTGCTTAACGTGACCTCCGAATCAGAAGACGCTCATGGTATCATGCCACCCATCCATGTACTGATTGCGCCGTTTTTGCTTACCCTTTGTGATTGTTTCTAACCACCGGATGTAATTGGGCTATGAACGCCTAAGATACCTATTATGTTAATATTATTACAAATTATTAAGAAACACTACTTTGGAGTTCGTAATAAAATTTCACGAAACTTCTGTAGTAAGGTAAACGACAGGTAAACATTTGATGTGTTGCCCCTCACCCCCGAAACACTTACGATGATGAGGAGAGCAGCTTTTCAATAACCATTTTTGTGTATGTGTGGAATCCCCCTTGCGGCTTCACCCCACCGGGGCTTGCGGCGGGGTAGTGTTGTGGAATCGCACCGACTAAAACCACACGGTGTGCCACTTTGCGCCTGAGACGGGCAGGATCTGGGAACCGCTTTCTTACGCCGTCCGGAGCTTTTCACTAACCATATCCCTACCACTACACTATAACTACTAACCGTACTCGGAAAATAAAACTTGCTAATTAAAGGTGCATTTATTTTATCACTCACCTCAATAGAGTCGGGAGAGAGCCCTACCACTCTAAGCCACTGCGCGAGGCAGGGCACATCGACGAGTTCCCGTCGCAACTCTTCACGAAAGCTGGCCTTGATCACCAGCTGCTGGGAGAAGTGCTTCACTAGTTTACCCTGGAATTTACAAAACAAGTGCTTAAGTGTTTATCGATAACACTGGATTAATTGGTAAAAGAGTCTTTAATTTGACCCTCATCATCAGCAACCTTTAATGGGCCACTGGTGGACTTAGAAAGGAGGTATCGGCCTACTACACTGTCATCTAGACTGTTTTAGTTTTCCTTTTCACAGTACTGTTATCCTGCGTAGTTTGCCTGCGATTATTACAATGCCCACGGGGGATTAACAGAGATTGTAACATTTTAAAATCATTTAAGTTAGAAAAATTTGTGCTGTTTAACCATTAGTCTATAGTGGACTGTTAAACGAAAGCGCCAACAGTTCCTTTTTTAGGCAGTCTGCATCCCACCCTAGCAGATGTAGGCTCGAATGAAGGCGCGGACACTGCGGGTTATGCGCGCGGGATAGTAACGGGAACATCAGGGTTCCCACACAATAGTGGGTCATCTACGGACCGTAGGTAGCCCAAAGTACGACAGGGTTCTAGGGTTTTCCTTGCTAGGATGCACCTGGTTCCCCGGCTACTGGTACACGAGACGGCGTGCGGTGCTAATTAGTTTGAGTCCGACATGCCACCAGGAGGTGGTATCCGAGGCGATTTCTGCACGAGGAAAAAAAAGCATTCCGCATCCCTCATTTAATCAATGACGAAGCGATATTTAAAATGTGTTTTCTTTTTAATTTTTCACGCGTAAATTGAAGAAATCGATTGACGTCACGGTGACACTCGATCGGCTTGACGTCATATCGGCGTAGTAAACACGTAATTTTGCGCAATTTTCGCCAAATTAAAAGTTATACTATTCTTTATAAGTGATGGAGCTATAACATTATATTGTATATTGATACATATTCGTTTCCTTATTTGCCAAACTAGCAGACAAATCAGCTGATGTTACGCGAGACTTGCGACTTATCTAACAAGTGTGTTTTAATTCTTAAATTTGTCCTCCCTCGGAATCATGGAGAGAGAAATATGGGCCTCGGTAACCTGAAGAAACCTGAATGAGGTTTTGTAACCTGTGAATGCGAAATTTATAACATATTAAAAAAGTCGTCACAAATTTTACAACTTATAGTTTTGTATGACGTGATGACGTAATATTAGGGTGGCTTATTAATCCAATGGAACTAAAACTTTCTGATTGGCTATAGCCAACTGTTTTATACGTATAATTTGATAATAATAGAACATCCATTAGAAGCTAGTATGACAATAATGTCCTAAATGTTTTTCCTTGTATTTAATGAGCCTTTTTATTCTTTTTCCTAAATATGACATTATTATTTTTCATGAATAAGAAAAGTGCATGGATTTATGTCGTCCATTTTTTTCAGAGCTTATCCAGTTAGGAATATTTATTTAATTTCATTTCACCGACTGAAAATTTTAACATGTATTTCCTTAAGTTTCCAACTTAGCTCATTTCAGTTCCAAACTATATGGAACTGCAGACATGCGATGCTTAAGGGGCCGTCACCTCGAACGAGAAAATCGCAGCGGATCTATCCGCGCTTCTTGTGTGATTTCGCTTTGCTTTTTCTCGGAACTTAGCTAACTTGCCGGGTGGTCTGATTCATAAAACGCTTTGTAATTAAAAACAAATGATAACCTTTCTCGGCTTTGATACCGAGATTCTATCTATGCATACTCTCGCCAATTTTGCCAAAAAAGTAGGCAGAAGGAATCAGTCATCATCAGAAATGTTTGAGATCAATTATACGAATAAGATAGAAAAATTGGAAGTATATAAAAAGGAAATATTGGTAAGAACAGAAGGCAGTAGTTGAATATTGCTCATGCAGATGGTTTGGGGGGTATATGTAGTAATTCAACAAAGCCAGGATTGTACTACCTGTTACTCGAACCGACTGTTACCGGAATTCGAGTCCTTTCATCATCAATCAGCAACATAGGCCTCTTTTTATAAAGCCTAACATACTAAGATGACCTGATGAATTAAAACAGCGTTTGTTTCATTTTTTTATCTTTTTATTGCTGATGACCTGCGTAGTTTACCTTCTCAGTCGACTCTTACAACATCCACAGGATTATTATAAAGTACTATATGGCCAACGTATCTTGACGAGTCGGAACTTCGCGCAGAAGGTTGCGCAATAACTTTTTTTAGGAACAAAAGGGTACGGCACCCTCAGGCACGCGTATTGGACATCCCTCTTTTGGTTACTTCATATTTATTGGTTACTTCGAGTGTACATGCTGCTAAAGTTCGCAGAGCCTATGTTCAGACTCGTCAAAATACGTCGGCGTTATAGTGGGTATATATAATCGGTAACCACACGTAATGTCTTCAAATTATGCTTATGTAATCATTACATACTATAACATTATGTCTCTTCTGCTGTCTGACGCTTAAATCTTTTAATCTTTTCTACTCTACGTCTTTAAATGCGGTTTCCAACAATGAATAGAGTAACTCAAGAGAAAGGTTTATATGTAAAATACATGCATATTATAAAGGAGGAAATCCGAAAATATCAAAGATTTCTGTACGAAGCTGGCGCTGCTAGTTATAGATAAAGCATTTGAAACAAGTGCAATGAACAGTACTCTGTTAAGACATTTGCTCTAATTGTTTATGAACAATATTTATGCACCCCGATCTGTTAGTAAACTATTAATTACAAACAGTATGCATATACATTTTAAATGTTTGACAAGCGTTCAACGCTAATTGAGAAAACCGACGGTAACTTAATGACTAATGGCTCTTTAAATTGCTTAGTTGTGCTAATTTGCAGTAATTGGACAAAGCTAAAGAAATTCGAATGCAAGTGGAAGGAAGTATGCCTTAAGTTGGTCTTGCATCACAAGTATTTGCACAAATACTCAATCGAAAATGTTGATCAAAGGATTTAAGTTCGCAACCAATTTTCGGATCTTGGGAATCCATTGGGATGATGTTGAAATGTATTCCCTCCACGTAAATGATAAGCCTGCGCCGCCATATGACGTAAACCAGTACCTTCTAGTTCAAGTTCTGAACTCGAATAGAAATTCTGCGGACTTTTAAGGATAAAAACGTTTAAGAGAATAACAACTGTACGGTTCGATTTCTACTACACATGGGACAACACTTTAGGTGATGCACGAATTGCAGTTTTGGGTCTAGGTGTTTTTTATATCAGTTTCATGTATGTTTGTAAAGTCTCCAGCGATACAGAATACATTTATAATGCGAAAGTTCTTTAAAATAAAAGAGAAACCATAATACTCGAAAGAGAAGATTAACTTATCAATTCGCTTGATCTAGACGACGGCAGCTGGATATGCCGTGCCGTGTTTTGACAGGTGAGTTGGGTTTGTTCATGTCTAGAATACTATTTGTTTAAAAAGAACGATTTCCACACACATAACTAGTCGCGTAACTATCATTGAGTTCGAACTCTGTGCTCAGTCAAAAAGATCCAGACAGTCAACCATCGATTTAGCTCATCCAAGGACAGTGTTTGCTGAACTTTACCAATCTCCGAAAGCCGATTGATAAAGAGTTCACCGTGCATGCATGGGCTGGCTTGACTGGAGTGAATTTACGGCCCCACAGAAAACCAGTTTGAAATAGCGCCTGCGCTGTGTTTCACCGAGTAATTTACAGTATTAGTAGTATACAGATTTAGTATATTTAGGATACCGGAGGCCCATACCCCAACCACTCTCCCCGTCCTCCAAAGAAAGGCAATGCACTTTTGACGCCTCTTGTGTTACGGGTGTCCATGGACTTATATAATCGCTTACCATCAAGCGATACGTCTGCTCGTTTGCTCCATATTCCATAAAAAGGGCGGTTATCGTAAAGAGGTAGTTGATGTTGATAAATTTATTCTAGGCCTAGTATTTGCTAATCGCAATGCCGAACGCTGTCAACGTGACGATCGAGTAGACTTGAAGATAGAAACTCACACTAGGCCCACAGAAAATTTCACCACTCGAAATGCCAGATGCGGTCAACAATACAATACAGCAGTACAATAATGTACCATGTGCATCATACAAACTGATATTAAAAGACTTTATAATGTGACCTGGATATCGATCTGTAACAACTTAGTGCCCAGTTTGAGGAAATTACCTATGAAAGAGCTCAAACTCTTCTTGACAATTTAAAGAGTAACGCATTTACATTTATTTATTTAGTTATTTTTCAGGGCCCCAGATAGATTGAGTTACAATATCTGTTTCAATTAATATTACGACGCATCTTTCTATTAGCATTGAATCACTCTGTTGAAGAGCCCTGCTATTGTCAATAGTATTATGGCACTGATGACACACTATCATAGCTTATGACACACATTTATAGAGCATAAAGCTTTGATTGTTCAAGACTTAGGCCTTTTAGTGTGAGTCATATAAATACAAGAAGCCCACAACATGTCAATACATCAGAGTCATACATTAAAACATTTTCTTTTAACACCCATTTTCAATAACCTATCTCTAGTTAAAACTGGAGATTTAGTACCGTGGGAGAGCCACCGAACTGGAGTGATACCACGGCCACTGAAAATCGGTGTAGTGAGTGAGGATACCTGAAGCCCATACCACAAACCATCCCCACATCCCCCAAAGGCCCGCAATGCACTTGTGACACCTAATCGCTTACCATCAGGCGCTTATGTCTGGTAGTACACCCACGTTTTGCACAAAAAATAAAGATGGGTTATTGAAAAATACAAATGTGATATGCTTTAAATGAGGAGTTTGAATGCAAGACAGAGCTAATTGGCTCAAATATGGACCTTAGTTGTAAAATTGGAGATAGGAGGGGTAGTTTGATACTTAAAACCATTAACAACATTTGATAACATTGTTTTTAAATGTAATGTGAATTGTAACAACCCAGGTCTTCAGTTTTTCCTTTGTTTCATTTGTTAAATTAACCTCAAGAAAATAGTGATGCATTAATCAAGCCCCACCTCCTGACCAATACTTGTAAGTTTTGTACATAACTAGCAAGTACTCGGTTAACATGGAAGTGTTTAGGATTCTCCGATTTCCTCTACTATAATATACATGTATTACACATATAAATCTTTCCCTTGGACCTTCCCATTTATTGCTGAGAACTGCAACTCTATTTTATACTATGTGAAATAATATAATTGATAAATATACCTAGCTGATAAAGATCCAAGATAGTAACAAATAAGGATGTTCAAAACTCTTTCCCATTGAACATGCTTTGCTTGTTTCATATAAGACTAACCAAGTGAGTAAATTAATAATTTTGAGTGATGATTGTGTGATGAGTATTGATTAGTTTTTGAAATCAATTTTTATTAATATATTTTTCTAGCTGAGTACTGCGATGTTACCCTCATTTTTTATTGTAACAGCAGGCAAGTCTGCCAGGCTAAGCCAGTCTAAAAATACTAGCCTAAGTTACTCCTTATATCATCAGCTATCTGCCTTTCCTGTGGAAATGCGTACAGCCCTTCCAGAGATTACCCAAAACAGACTAACAGACAGATAAAACTAAAAACTGAGATATGTAGTATGTTTACATATATGCAATTAGTAAAAAGTGGTTACTTTAATACAAACAACAAAGAAAAAAGCAGATACTTCAATTTTCTTTATTTACATAATAGAAACATTAATAAATTCAAAATATTTTATTAAAAAGCAGTTTTAGTAATTATATCAAACTACTAAAAAACAAATAACTTTTTTTCTAAACTCCATATAGATGCTACACATTTCCGAGCTTGTTAAGGCCACTGCTCTATTTACCATAGAAATCCTCTTTACATTTATGTTTTTTCTTTATTATAATGCACTTATATCAATGCAATGTGTTTCTTATAATTCACAAATCAGTTTCTACTTTTTTGAAACTTCATATTCATTTTATTATTTCAATAATATATTGAAAGTAATTTAGCTTGCAAAGAGATTCCGTTTCCATGAATTAATTAACTACAGTTGGAATTATTAAGCAGAGCATGATGATATAGATCATAAACTAAGTTGTATAAATTAACACTCAGAGAAATGGTGTCTTATTTGAATTTTTAATTTAATAATCAATTTCTCTTTGTGTTCAACAGTATTTGAGAAATTTTACAAATACTATAGTTACCTAGTATTTACAACTAAATACTAATAAAGTAATAATGTCAACTTCTTTTTTTAAAGTACATAATGTAAAAAAGTAAAAGTATTTTTCATCAATTATAAAGTTAAACTTAGAAATTGTTGTTTTTATTGATCAAACAACTCTCTCCTTTGGAATGTTTTTTTAATCACCTAAGTGTATTTCTCTGCAATACCTGCTAATACATCACATTAAACCTGCTTTTCAGATATTTTTTTCTTTAACCAAGTTATTTATGTCTAATAATCGAATACGATTTGAAATTAGCAGAAAAAATAAAACAACTAATCCTACAAGAATCGTGTTTTCATTGCTCAAAATTAAAAAAGTAAACACTCAAGGTGAGAGGGAGCGGCGCTTGCGTATGCCAACGATTTCCACTACGGCAATGAACTACTCACCCAGTCCTTGAGTGCAGCAAAGTCCTTGAATCCCGGCCTCTCGGTATAATACTTTCAAGGGCATTACTTATTTCCCCTGCATGTTTAGCAACTTGTGAAGGATAGCACCCTTACCTCCAGGGTCCGGATCTCTTGCTGCGTCAGCTCGGCACTCGTCGAGCATTGTGTCCTCAGGCCCTCGAGTCTATCAGCTGAAACGTCGATCATGGACTGAATAGTCTCTATCGTTTGAATTGCATCACGAACTCTCTTTCTTTCGTACTCGTTCTCTGCATCCATTACAATTATCACAGCACTGTACACGGTCCGCTAATCACTATACATAAGTAAAAAACACTTTATTCATTTTATAAAAATGAATTTACAAAACATTGCAGATGTTGTATTGCCGATACAGCGGCCATATCCGAGGAAAATCTATATTTTTGTCTATGTTCAGGAAGCCATAGAGAATAGATCGAAATTTGACAGTTGTCACAAAAATGAAATGTCACTTTGGCATGCTCAGTCACATCACTGTTCTTCCACCAACAAGTTTCTAGAAGTATTTCTCCTCTCTCCTTTTTTTTTAAACAAATAGAAGAAATTTGAAATAAAACAAGTAACAACGATGTAGAGAGTGAAAGTATTTATAAAATAAATGTAAACAAAATTGTCTATGGTGTTGTTAGGTCACTATAGAGACAATCGTACTCTTGAAATCAAATTAATTAATTAAAATAAATGTTATTAAAAAAACATTAACTTGGTGGTTTCTTTGTATAACATTAAAAGGCTACAATAAAATCTTGATACAACAATTGCGCGGTTAATCCTGCGGGTGAAAATTTATTTCTTATATAGCAATAGTTTCCCAAATTTGATGTAAAGTTAAAACAGTATCTAGCAACATAGCCGTAAATGAAATAAAATTAGTCTATGCCTTTTATCAATGGAGTGAAGACGTATGTTGTGGGATTTGTTTCCTATTATTTCGCCTTCCGTCATATATTTAATTCTGTGTGATGTAAAGTATATAGATAGTTAAATAAATATTTTTTACTTTACAACAAGTATAGTTCCAGAATATTTTTTAAGTGTCTAAATGTAGTTTTAGTATAATGTTTTTCGAACGTATATTGTTGTCTGTGTTCTACCTTGGAATAGAAGGTAAATAAATGACTTACTAGCAAACGATAATGAATAAACGTTTTTCTAACACTATAAATATAAAAAAAACACTAAAAGTATTCAGAGATATTTCATTCTTTTTTTTAGCATTTTCACTCGCTCTAGCCGAGGAGGTGGAAATTCGGGATGTAGGTGCAGATAAGGGTATGAATGTAACAATACCCTGTGGCGATTTAGCTACGTTAACTTCGCCAAATGTGCAATGGGTGCACAGAGGCAACAAGACACACCATGAAGTACTGGTAAGTCCTAGTTTACTATAAGTAGACAACGTCGAACCAATAGAAAAAAAAGGAATAATTAAAAAAAAAATAGTAGTAGACAATCAATGCTTGTCTAACTCAACCTTGACTAAATTAATAGGCTTGGTTTAACGAGGCACTTCCAAAACGTGTATTTATCTTTTTAAATTATGACATTAGAACATAATAACATTTGTAGTAACTATCAAATAAATATTGTTGGTGTTGACAGACTTTGTTTATTTAACATTTGAGATGCTTTAGTAAAATATACAATAAGAGGATATTACAAGTCACGGTTGTCTGCCTATGGATCAATTGTTTTGTTATTTATATTTAATTATCAATTTACACGCGAGATTTATAATAGGATTCGAGACAGTCTGTATATCAGCCTTTCGCTCGGTCAAGATTACAACTACCAGTCCTGGAGTAGAACAACAAGTATGAACAACTAACACACGAAGTACCTACCTCTAAATAAAAAGAAACCTTATAGAGAAGGGCTAATAATCTTCCAACAACTAAAAAAGTATTTACAAAAATATATAGATAGACTTTTTAAGTACCTAACAATCTTTTGTAACTTTCAAAAACGCGCCGTTTGTTTCAGAGTTCATATGGGTACATATCAACACACGTCAATAATAATTGTATTAGGATCGATCTATTATCACGGACATTTGATTGTAGCCAATAAGTGATATGTTGGAGATAGATCGATTATAGCGCCGCGCAATGATTGTCGACATTGCCGTTCCTCATGACGAGAATCTCGTAAAAGTTGGAAAAGAAAAAACAAATGAAATATTTGTGTTTATCTCACGAGATTGTCGATATGTGGGATGTAGATTCGGTGATCATTGTTCCGATAGTTGTATCTTTTCACGGATTGATAGCCAAGAGCCTCGGCCAACACCTTAAGAGGCTCGCGTTAGACGGCCGGATCAAGCGTCTGATGCGGATGGCAGTTCTCCTAAATACGGCACGTATAGTGACGAGATTCCTGTCTTTGGAGCCCTAGCCAACATTATGAACTTAAAATTAATTATGTTGATAACACTACAAACAAACATGTTTTTTATGGAATAGTGGGCATACGAGCAAATGTATCGCATGATGGTAAGCGATTACCGCCGCCCATGGACACCCGTAACACCAGAGGCATCACAAGTGCGTTTGCCGGCCTTGGGGGATGGGGAGAGGGATGAGGGGAAGGGTTGGATTATGGGCCTCCGGTATCCTCACTCACTCGGTGAAACACAGCGCAGGCGCTGTTTCACACCGGTTTTCTGTGAGGCCGTGGTATCACTCCGGTCGAGCCGGCCCATGCATGCCGAAGCGTGGCTCTCCCACGGATCTGCCACCTTTTGATTATGACGGTTTTTAAAAAAACCCAACCAACACTTTTTCAAGTGTTACGCTCTTTAAAATTAGGATTTATAACCTGCTCTTATTCCTTTTGTCGAATGTGAATAATTAAACGTAATAGTATTGCATTTACTACAACGAGAAACCAGTCTCGCGAACTCGCTCACTGCCAAGTTGACGATTAATTTTTAAAACACGTGCACTGCTACCAACTTGATTATAATTAGGTATACCTACATAAAATTTTACATACGTACGTATGTATTGTATACGTATAATACATTGTCTGACAATCAAGTTGATAACCCGTTTTCGAGTACAAACACCTGTGTATACTATACATTTGAAATGTTGTTCGTAAATTCTCTTTGCGTATGCATATTATGCAGATTAATACAAAAACGTGCTTAAAATTTAAGTTATAGTTCTAATTACGTGATACTTGTATTGAAACCTCATTTTGTATTTCGAGCTTGTCATAATCATCGCCTTTTCATCAGCCACTGTTAAGTACATACTACATGTACTAAGCTCAAGCTCCTCACTTCACTCAGACTTCATACCAACGTGTCGAAGAGTGTTCTGCACTACGTTTCCAAGAACTATTTTCATATTTCAGATTATATATATCCTCTGCTGACAATGTAGCCAACCCACTAACACTTTAACTTCGTGTGACCTTGTCGCCCAAAACATATTAGTCTCTTAAAGAGTTTATGAAAAATAAAACCATACCTGTCTGCGAAAAAACAAAATTGTATCATACTTGCATCCTTCCGTGTCTCACATACGATTGCCAGACCTGGCCATCCACACGAAAGATTGAGAAAAAATTAAGAGTGTGTCAAAGAGGCATAGAAAGAAGTATGCTGGATCTACGACTAAAGGATCAAGTTGATAACCCGTTTTCGAGTACAAACACCTGTGTATACTATACATTTGAAATGTTGTTCGTAAATTCTCTTTGCGTATGCATATTATGCAGATTAATACAAAAACGTGCTTAAAATTTAAGTTATAGTTCTAATTACGTGATACTTGTATTGAAACCTCATTTTGTATTTCGAGCTTGTCATAATCATCGCCTTTTCATCAGCCACTGTTAAGTACATACTACATGTACTAAGCTCAAGCTCCTCACTTCACTCAGACTTCATACCAACGTGTCGAAGAGTGTTCTGCACTACGTTTCCAAGAACTATTTTCATATTTCAGATTATATATATCCTCTGCTGACAATGTAGCCAACCCACTAACACTTTAACTTCGTGTGACCTTGTCGCCCAAAACATATTAGTCTCTTAAAGAGTTTATGAAAAATAAAACCATACCTGTCTGCGAAAAAACAAAATTGTATCATACTTGCATCCTTCCGTGTCTCACATACGATTGCCAGACCTGGCCATCCACACGAAAGATTGAGAAAAAATTAAGAGTGTGTCAAAGAGGCATAGAAAGAAGTATGCTGGATCTACGACTAAAGGATAAATGGAAAGCTACAAAAATTAGAGAAATAACCAAGGTGGCTGATATAGGAATAAAAACAAGGTCATTGAAATGGAAATGGATAGGGCACATGTGGAGATCGCAAGCAGAGAAATGGACTGGAGAATGGACATCCCAGGTATGGGAAGAGACATAGAGGAAGACCGGTAAAAAGATGGAAAGACGATCTGCCAAATGAATGGAGAAGAACTGAGTTAGACCGAAACAGAGTGAATTAGAGGAGGCCTATGTCAGAAGACAACCTGACCTGTTTGCCGTTAATGCTACTTGCTCAGATACCATTTGATTAATTCTTTATTAAAAAAAAAAGTGTGAAGCAGGTTACAGGAAATAAAGGCTATTTTCATTTTATTTATTTTTTACTGTTACATTTCAAGTCGCCCAACCTCATCTAGGGCTTCAATGGATCAAGGGACAAGTTAATTATCGGTAGACACTTTCTTGTCCTTTGGAAAGTACCTGATTGCTTTCGGTTCCTCAATTATACGATCAACAGAACGAATTTCAATTGTGTTTTAGTACTTACTACAACAATTAAACCAGTCCACAAGTACGTACGTAGTTCTTCAAATACTGCATTGTCAACGAGTCGAATCGAGGATGGTGATTACTCTTGGACCCTACTTATGCTTTTCATCAGGCAGTGTCATTTTAGCATTTACAAAAGAAACCGTGTCTTCGTCATCATCACGTGCTGACATTGTATTATCATCAGAAATAATTTCGCAAATTATAAGTTAATTTATTTATGTATTTAACATGAATAAAAACCGAGTCTCATTCAGAATTTACCATATACATAAAAAGACTACTATGTGGCTATATTAGTATGTGGGCCAGCCAGCGACGTTAATTTACGAGGGCGGTAGCGTAATTTAATGTTCGTAGAGGAAGTTAGCTTAGAATTAATTTGCATAAAACGTGTGGACCATAAGTTACTTCTAGTAAAAAAGCGCAAGGTGCGTCTGGTCAGTAATAAATAATCAAATAAATATGTTCAGACATTTTATCACATAACGCCATCTAGTCCCAAACTAAGCTGAACTTGTACTATGGGTGTTAGACAACTGATATTAATACTTATATACTTTTTTTTGTAAATAAATACATATTATACATAGAAAACACCCAAACTCCGAAGCAAATGTTTGCAGATCATACAAACATATGGTCCGACTCAGGAATCGAAACCGAGACCTCTTGCACAGCAGTCGCATTCGCTACCACTGCGCCACAGAGGCAGTTAAATAGATAGATAGATAGGAAATAGATTTATTATATACCAAGTGCCCCACCTGGTCACGGTTTCACCCGCGTAAGGCCTGAATTGTGATAATGTGTAACGTTTTTTTACGGGCTGTAACACCAGTAGAGTGTGACGGAAACTGAAAGCACACGATTTGCCCTTTGCGCCTGCAATCGAAAGAAGGTATTCAAGAACAGCTCTTAGTAAGGCATATGTAGCCTATGTTGAAGCAAAGATCCCATATATATGTGTACCTTCATACAAATTTTTATCCAAATCAGTTTAATGCTTCGTGGTATGGCACCGTATAAGTGATTTACTCAAAAAGAGCTCTTTGTATGGGTTCATCAACAACCCATAATGTCCCACTGCTGGGCTAGGGTCTCCTCTCAGGAGAGGGTTAAGGCCATACGTCCCCACGCTAGCCAAGTGCGGGTTAGGGACTGGCAAGAATACGTTGTGGCTACATATCTTGCCGTTGGATGTTTTTAAGCCGCCCGAAGGCCTCCAACTAAGCTTCACGACTGTTATCGTATGATAACAACCGAGACCGACTATTTAACGTGACCTCCGAATCACGGAGACGCTCATGGTAACATGCCACCAGCGGTCACTCATCCAGGTACTGACCGCGCCGTCGTTGCTTATCCTCGGTGATTGATTCTAATCACCGAGTGCAACTGGGCTATGAGCGCCTTGTATGGGTTAATAAATTTGAATGAATTGAACACAGAACAACTTACATCTGTTATATAAAAAAATCTTACTAAACTAGGAAATCGTACAAATTCAGGAAGAGTTTGAAACGCCCGGTGATATGCCGAGGCCATAGATAATAATTATTTATATATTGTTGGTATTGGTTTCAAATAATTATTTATATATCTTTATTGTGTACATAAAATTAGACTATTTCTCCCAGACAAACTTTGTATAAATGTTTGGTTTTTCGTATTACCCAAACCTCGCACTCCTATTTCTTAGCCAAGTAACGGCGGTAATCAGTTAAAGATGACCCATTTCCTGCTATACTTACCATTATCATCACCATCTTAGCTGAAAAGGCTCTCTACTTCAACCGGTTTTGTGCTGCCCTCATCTAACGTCTTCCCACGACTTTCTCCAAGTCGTCCGTCTACCTTGGGGCTTACCCACGGTCCATCTTCTGGTACGTAGTTATCACTCCAGAAATTTTTGGCCCATCGGCCATCTTATTTATCGGCCATGTCAGTATTCCATATACCATCCATACGCCATATCATTAAAAAAAATATTTGTTTAAAAACCATCCTTTTTATAATTTTTCGGGTTAATATTATAGTCTATGACAGTCAAACAATATGACTTTCTAATTAGTCTAATTAGTCCTTCAGAAACTCACAAACTTAGCCTCTTTATAACATTACTATAGATATATAAAGAATGAAAACATTCAAATATCCAGCTATTCTTTTGAAATGATTTTCGCTGATTTTGTCAGTATGAACGCAATGACCGACCTTGACAGCGAATTGTGAGAGTTAACAAATTACTGAACGTATCTTGTTAAATTACTTTTAGTACGTAAACAGAGAACTGGTCGTAATATTTGCCGCTAAATAAAATAACAATATAAATGTTATATAAACACATTATCCTTATTTACTGCGATAGTAAATGAAATATCCTTTTTTCCGAATACGGCAAAGATTCGTAATAATGGACAAGACGACATAGGCTATATATACCATGGCTGTACCAGTAGCCTTTTTTTACATGTGGAAAACCCCTCAGACCATCACCCCACAGGGGTTTGCGGCGGGGCGGTGTGTCGGAATCGAACCGACTAAAACCACACGGTGTGCCACTCTGCGCCTGAGACGGGAAAGATCCGGGAACCGCTTTCTTACGCCATCCGGACCCCTCCCAGCGCCTGCCTGCACTGAAGCGGGCTCCGTCGTCTGATATAACCTTTCAATTTAGGCGACGTACGGCACACGCGTAACGTCGTCCCCTCGCGGCTGGCCTGTGAAGCGGATGGGGGGGGGGGGAAACCGTCCCGCCCATCCGCGGCCACACTCAAGGCGCCACGAGGCGCTGGTAGGCGCGCCTCCGCCGCCCGGTTCGCCGGCGACCGCGTTAAAACTGCTCTCGCCGCGGGCCATGGAGCGTACGACGGCCGGCAGCGAGAGATCTCCTCCGATGACTGCAGTGAGGGCCCGACGCTGCGGCGCCCCAGCGGGGCACACCGCCAGCGTGTGCTGGGCCGAGTCCCCACTGCAGTCGCAGTGGTGGCAGGCGGGACTCAATTCCCTGCGCGCGACCGAGTGCAGGTACTTCCCGAAGCAAAGAACCCCTGATGCGGATTATTCATCTTATTAACGAAGTTAACAAAGATTTGGATATTTTATCATGGCAATTGAGTGTACTCGCAAAATATCTTGTAAATTAAATTTTTTACAAAACCTAAAATAGTTGCAATATTTTGTTTTATACTTTAATTTTAAGATAAATTGTTCCTTTTATATTTCGTTACTGTATATGTTTCTTTGTTCACTTGCAAAGCATTACATGTAATATTAGAAATGTAAGTTAGCCTTTCTATCGCATTAGGGCAACCTGGAATGATAGTGAAGGTAATGTTATTAATACATAAATAAATATATACTAGCTTATGCTGCACGGCTCCACCTACGTGGTCGTTGGTTATCGCAATAAAGAGTAGTCTATGCCCTTCCTCTAGAATCAAAGTATATGCATGCCAAAATTTCATTGAAATCTGTGCAGCAGTTTGTCCGTTACTTTCGCGTTTATAAGTATGGATCAATTTTATGAAAACTTTTTATATAGACGGGTTTAAGGTTTTGAAACTTTTCCTTGTCTTAGAACTTTATTTTGGGCAGGCGTAGATTAATTTCAATAAGGCCTAATGAAATTGAAGGCACAGCAAAGATAATGTTAAGGCTTAAAATCTGCCGAATTAATCTAGCGATTATCAAAACATTTGGCGCCTTATTTTTGTTTAGACCTAATTACATATCAAATTTCTCAATATTTTCTATTCCCAAGTAGCCTTCTTAGTAGATACTAAACCTTCACACTCAAATTGAATGTTATCTATGCATCTATACAAATAAATAAAATTAGAGTGTCTGTTTGTACTATTAAATTAACCGTTTTTTACGCATATGTATGTATACACGGAGACATAGAACAAAGTAACATTTTTTTTTAAATTTTGTATATCTGTTTTTTTCCGGGCAAAATCGGCCGGATAATCTCCGGAACCGGAGGACCGATTTTGACGGGACCCTCACTAGCAGATAGTTGATGTTATAAGAAGTAACTTTTTAGACTAGCTTTGCCCCTCGGTGTTACCTGCGATTGTTATTGTATCGCTGGTAACACCGCGGGGCTCAGCTAGTTAAAAATAATCCTTGTCTTTTTATTAATTCATTGATTACATAACTCCAACAATTTCCTTTATCGCTTCCCCTACGAACGTTCCTTCTGTCCTGAAAGCCACAACAAAAGCTATCTGGATGATATTTTCGCTACATATTGTACAAGTTCCCTTCTTCAATACGAATGTCTCATTCGATTCATTGATTTTGTTCCTTTTCGAGCGTTTTCTTTCAATAAATTCTGTTTCGGGATCTCTATACAACATGTTTTCTATAGCTCTCTTATTTAGTCTCGATACTTTTGTACTGTATTCGATTGGTTCATTTTGAATTTGTAAAGACATCTTTAGACGCGAACTTGCCCTCGAATTTTACCCGACTACGGCAGATAAAGGGTATTAGTTTTGGCAGTCTATGTGTGTTTGTATGTTCGTCGTAGCGCCTCAAATCGCTGAACCGGTTGTAATGAATGAGGTGTCAATAGATACGAAATAACATTATGCCACAACACAGACACAAATTGCCTCGGTGGCATAGTGGTATCGTATGCGACTGCTGTGCTTAAAGTCTTGGGTTCGATTCCCGGTCACAAGCCGTTGCCTGTTCCTTAAAAAAACTACTACCACTAGGTAAAACTTTTCATAAAATTTGTGTCTCTTCATAAAATCTGTTCAGTAATTAAGGCTTTACGATAGGACATACAACTATACCTAGGCTGCCATAACTATTACCTTTCCTTTCGTTTTGCCGTAGTCGGGTAATAAACTTCACTTAATTTATGACGAATTACTCAAGAATTCAAAAGTCGCAGTTGGTAGAGGAATACGGGTCCGTGTCGAAAAATGGTAGGTCATGTGAACCACCAGGAGACCTTTTTAGGAAGATACAGGGGAATAAAACAATAACATTGAGCACTATATACGCTATACCGTCACTTGTAAGTTGTCCAACGGAATACAGGTGAAGGGGAGGGGTAGCGGCTAACTTTACATCAATAATCGCAAGTAACACCGCAGGACGAATATCTATTAAATACTAAAGGCACAATAAACACTGTTTTATAAAAAGGGTGCAACGCCATCTATCGAGCTTAGTATTAAACAAAGCCAGAATTACACGGGACTGTAATCGCAATACCTGTTAAGTAAAACATGAAATTATCTTCTGAAATAATTATTATTCATTACTCAAAAATATAAGGAGTCCTACCATATTTTTGAACTAAGCTACACAAATGGTTCTTAGAAAAGTGTTTTCATACATTAATAGAAATTATGCATTTTAAAACAAAAAATCCTTATGAAAATAGTAATCAATATTTGTTAAGAAATATGAATACAATAATAATACAATGCTAAATTATATAATGCTCGTTTAACCCGTGGGAGACTCGCTTCGGCATGAAAGTTCTACTAAGGAAAGAGATACTGCGGCCTTACAAAATATCGGTGCGAAACAGTGCAATTGCGCTGTTTTCACCGAGTGAGTGAGGATACCGGAGGCCACTACCTCAACCCCTTACCCTATCCCCTTTCCCATCCCCAAAGGCCGACATCGCACTTGTGTTGCGGGTGTCCATGGGCGGCGGTAATCGCTTGCCATCATGCGGTACGTCTGCTCGTATGCCCACTATTCCATAAAAAATATGTTTGTTTGTAGTGCTATTAAAATGATTAATTTTAAGTTCATAATGTTATTTAATAATATTTGCATGTCAAAACAAGGAAGAATATGACCTTATACTCTATGCAAATAAACTTTTTATTTTAACAAACCTTAGTTGTGTATGATTGTCTTTGCTATGTGTCAGTCAATGTTCGTAGATGCTGGCGTTATTTATTCGATGGGAGGAAGTTATAATTGCTCAAGTTTATAAAACTTATTTATTTTTACTATACCGCCAGTCAATTAATCAAAACAAGCTGACTTGATATTTAAGTCCACTACACTATAGGTATCTACTTATATTATGAATCTGAAGACTTGTTTGTTTGAAGGCATAAATCTTGGGAAGTACTGGTTAGAATTGAGAAATATTTAGGCATGGTGTTGGATAGTGGTTAGACAGTTTTTATGTAGTGTGTGTATTTATTTATTTTTTAATTATTCTTAAAGAATGCCTACAAACTATCTTATGGTTAATACAAACATGTCTTTGTGTGCAAATTGCTTACCACAAGCTTCCATACCATCTTCACTCACTCGGTGAAACACAGCACAAGCGCTGTTCCACACCGGTTTTCTGTGAGGCCGTGGTATCACTCCGGTCGAGCCGACTCATTCGTGCTGAAACGTGGCTCACCCACGGTACGTGTATTCGGCCAAATCACTATTCGTGGCAATTTTAACATATTATAAAACATTTTCTACTTCTAAATATGGGTAGGTAAACTGTTGCTTCATACAAATTTTCACTTGAAGGTATTTGTGTATTTTTTCGATCACTTCTCTGGTTTGAATTTTCAAACTACTCGACGCTTTATGAAAAACAAAACAAATAAATTTAAAAAAAAGTATTTCGGACATTTAACACACAACGCCATCTAGTCTATCTAGACAACTGATCTAGACAAATACATACACACTGTACATTGAATACCCAAACTCCGAAACAAATATTACAGATCATACAACTGTCCGACCCGGGAATCGAACCCGAGACCTCAAGCACAGCAGTCGCTTACGCTGCGGCTACGCCACCGAGGCAGTCAAAGGAACAGACTAAGTCGATATTAGAAATGAGGTAACAAAGATGTGCACATACATTTTACCCGGCACATACATCGGTGGCGTAGTGTTAGCGTATGCGACTGCTGTGCTTGAAATCTCTGGATCGATTCCCAGGTCGGACCAAGTGGTATGTTCTGCAAATATTTGTTTCGGAGTTGGGTGTTTTCTCTGTTTAATATTTATATATTAAAAAAAAAAGTATTTATGCACTGATATCAGTTTTGTAGCACTCATAATACAAGCTCTTCTTAGATGGCATTGTGTGTTAGATGTCAGAAATATTCATTTATTTACTACGGTGAAGTCAAAAAGAAGAGTGGTAATGGTTTGCCCAGTCTACGTATGTTTGTATATTGTACCGTAGCGTTTAGACCACTCAGGCGATTTAAATGAATGAAGTGTCAATTCGATATACTCGCAATAATGACGCAGTTGAAATAGATAGTATATATATATTATATTAGAATAAAATAAACTTTATTGTACACCAGTTAAAACAGTTTACATTCAGGAGCATAACATATTAACGACCATGTACGAATGGCGGCCTTATCGCTAAAAAGCAATTTCTTCCCGGCAACCTATGTCAAAAGTTTTTATATAGTCGGTGTATTGTTTTTATTTTGTTCTTGTTCCTTCGTGCTTGTGTCGTGATATTAGTATTGTTTCTAAGAAATTCTTAATGCAACTATGTATTACACGTGTCTGTAGACAAGTCGTTGAGAATATCATTGTATGCGTCGGAGAACCAAGTAGCAATAGACAATACCTAGCCACTTAGTCAGATTAAAAAACAACCACATTGGTACTATTTATGGCTTCCAGCTCCTCCCGTGTTACTTTACGTTTGTAAAATTGTATTTTGCTATATTTTTAACTCCCGTTGCAAAATGAGGAGTGTTAGAACTTTGACATCGATGTCTGTTTGCTGTTTGTCTATGTGTGTGTGTGTGGGTCTGTCTGTCTGTCTGTCTGTGGCATTGGAGCTGCCAAACGGATGGACCGATTTCGATGCAATTTTTATCATTTGAAAGTCAGTTTCCTTATGATGATTTCTAGTTTCTGTGTTTGGTTAATATCGGTCCAGCAGTATAAGAGTATCAACTCTTTTCCATTATGATGTAAGGCATTTTTGGCGTATGATTACTCGATAAAGTGAGTGCTTTCGGAGGGGATTTTTATATTTTAAATTTTAGCTTGTGTACGTTGAATATAATATTTTACTTACAGTCATTTGATAAAACAAGATCACATAATCCATGCAAATAAAAAAAAATATGTCTATTTGTGTTTTCAAATTAACGGCTTTCCACTAACATAAACGTATATGAAGATAAATACTGTACTTACATAAAAAATCTAATTAAATTATTTTTGTTCTGAGCACATAGAAGCTGTATTTCTTGGAGTGACGTCTTTCTTTGCATACCAACGAGTGCGAAACTTACCTTCCTTTTTTCATCTGTGCGTAAAAACCCCGGATACCTGGTAGTTATGTCGGTCTCGAATCGTCTAAAAATCTTACGCAGTTCAGGTAGCAGCCGGGGAACCAGGTGTACCCTAGAAACCCGACGGTCCTCCGGCACTTTACGACTTGCAGAGGACCACCTTTTTAGTCAGAACCCTAACATTCCCCTTCTGCACCCGAAAAGGCGCGTTGCATTGCAGCTTTTTCCTTCTTTTGTGGGAGTAACAGATTTTAACCAAACGCAAACACAGAAAGTATGTAAAGGTATCAAAATATCAATTTTGAAAGTTTTGGTTTGTTCCGGCTAATATCTGGAATTACTCGACAGATTGTAACGAGACTTTCACTGGCAAATGGTTGATGATATAAAGAATAACTTAGGAAACTTTTTTTGATCAGCTTTGCTCTAGACGTTACCGTTAGTGGTTGTTGTAACTATACAGCACCGCAAAATTCAACTACTCATTTCATATAACTTGTACTCCGATGAGTGACAACCCTGGTATTTTAAAACTCATCACCTACACCATGACAGGTTATGTAAAAAGTAGTTTCAATATTCATTTGTCTGTGGTTATTGTATTGTTTGACATAAAGCCGTGCACTTGTATCTGTTGACAACGGACTGATTGTACGTTAATTAAGCATGTAGAAAAACGTGAGTCAGTCATGGCTATGGTGTATTGCACACGTCCTCATGAGCGTTGCGTCACCCTTGGTCACCCAGACAATTAAATCTGGACGAATCTTTTTACCTTACTGCATAAAGTAAGTTTTATAGTTATGAGGAGATTTTTTATGTATATTGTATATCTATATAGAGTCCGGCACGTAATTTGGCCAGATTCGTAAGATGCGCAAAAGTCGTTTTTTTAGGTTCATTTGGTTGATAGAGGGACGCGAGGTTTGTAGTAGGACCATTAGCGATTGGAGCGTCAGTTGAATACACTTCGATTTTGTTTTTTTAATTTGTTCTACTAATTGAACTATGCGCGAACTTACGCACGAACGAATGTAAAATACCTAAAAATCACACCATAGTGATGAAGTTATGAATGACATCTGTTGTGAAATTATCTTTTGTTATCCGTCATTGAAAAGTTGATGTAACTGTACTGCGTCAACGACTAACAAAATTACGTGTAATCCGGCTCGAAGGACCATCAACGTACTTTGAAATCTGCAGAAATAATATCACTGTTATAGTATGTATATTGTTAGCGTACAATAAACATATTAACTTTATTTATATCAATTTTTAAGAGTTATTACGCCAAGGCTGTCTAAACAAGAATAAATATGAAATTTGTTTTCAATAACTTACTTCCTTAATTACTCCTAAGCTATCCATGCGATAGCACAATAGCAGATGTTTGAGTGGTCACATCACAGCTTCCTGCTGTCGAGTGTTACTGGTTTGGACCCTGCATGGGACGGCATGCACACACTGTGTAAGATCCACATATTATAACTATTTATAGTGCGATATTAAAAACGTTAAAAGAAATGATTCATTTAGAAAAACTGTTGTTTTCTAAGTTTTTTCTTCTCCACGGTGTAATAGGTATTCGTGGGCTAAGTACACGAATTAAGGCGACTAAAAGAATAAATAGCGCAGGACAATATCACTTCGAAATAAAGGGAAATTTGATATAAACCTCCTTTCTAAGGAGAGATCTGTGCCCAGCAGTGGACTTATAAAGGCTGTTGATGACAATGAAGTACCCAAACATTAGTATTAAAATTCTAAGTACTGCATCTATATTTATAAACCTTTAGGTGCTTAATATGTGTGCTAAGTTATACAACTAAGTAATATTATCGAAAACTAACAGGGCGAATCGACCATTTGCCAGTGAAAGTCCTACCAAAATCGGTCCGACCGTTCCAGATATTAGCAAACATACAGGAAAAAATTACTTATTTTTTACCTACCTTACCTATCTTATTTTTTTATTTTATTTTTATAGTTTTATATGCATTTAGTAAAAAACTGTTTTATTTTATGGTATTGGGTGCAAACGAGCCATCAGTCGATACGCCTCATCGCTTCGGTGCTTCCTTCCTGTGCCGAGCGGTCAAAACCTGGAACTCACTACCAGCGCACGTGTTTCCTTTCCATTATGATCCCGGGTCTTTTAAGCGAGGCGTGAAAAAGCATCTCACCAGGCCGCCATAGCGTGGGTCACCATGCTGCATTGTTCTTTTTCGCATTGAGGATGGTGACCACCACTCTTGGATTCTGCTCATGCTTTCAATCAGGCAGGGCAGAGTCATTTTGGCAGCTTATAAATAAAAAAAAAAGTGGTAGCGAATGCGACTGCTATGCAAGAGGTCTCGGGTTCGATTCCTGAGCCGGACCAAATGTTTGTATGATCTGCAAATATTTGTGTCGGAGTTTGGGTGTTTTCTAAGTATAATATGTATGTATTTAAAAAAAAAGTATATAAGTATTAATATCAGTTATCTAGTACCCATAGTACAAGCTCTGCTTAGTTTGGCACTAGATGGCGTTGTGTGTTAAAATGTCTGAACATATTTATTTATTATTTATTTTATATAAATGTATCATTCTAACTTTAATACGTAGGTATGTTTGAAATATAATTGGTATTCTGTTGACAACTCCATGTATTCAGATGTCCGATTAAAAAATGGAACCTTTTGTAAACATTCAATGCTTGGTATTATGATGTTTGTCATCTGGCAAACGGTCTAATTCCGTAGAGCCACCCGATTTCATTTATGCAAAACAAAGGTTTAGTAGTAAATGTTTTGATGAAGTCGCGTGAAAAAATATTTAAAACATTATTATTTAACTTGAGGAAAAAAACATTAGGAAAGCTTTACAATTTTAACATACAACGTTAAAACGCTTAATCGGCTGTGGCGGTAATCGCTTACCATCAGGCGATACGTCTGCTCGTTAGCCCCCCTAATACATAAAATAATATCCATACTTATATTATAAATCCGACAGTTATGAAATTTGGAATAGAGGTACTTTGTTTCTTGAGGAATGAAATAGGCTACTGTTAACTGCGATAACCGAGAAACACGCGGGTGAAACCGCAGGCAAAAGCGTAGTATACANCGTGCACATACATTAGCGTTAGATTACATTACATTTGCGTCTCGGCAAACGTAGTGCGGGACATCCACAAGCCAGGTGGAGTGATGATCTGCGTAGGACGGCTGGCAGGAGCTGGATGCGAGAAGCCGAAGATCGAACTAAGTGGTGTGAAACTGGAGAGGCCTATGTCCAGCTGTGGACTGCTATAGGCTGATGATGATGACACATACATTTTTAGCGATCCTGACATTGAGAGTAAATCCATAATACTGTCAGTCTGGAGATCGTTTTCGTTAGATACATAAATAGGGTACTCACTGCGACATTCAAACAAATATCAACGCTCGCTATTGACGAATAAATTTCAATATTGATCGTGTGTAAATATGCTTATATAGACAAATATACTTGAGAGTCGCAAGGTCAAACTGACAAGAATGACACCGGACGTTAGCAAGTTTCCATCTTAGCAGCTGATGCCACAAACGATATTAATAAATTAAATTGCAGTGTCTATTTGTAATTTCAAATAAACAGATTTACTCTAAATGCATAATAATATGAACGTGTCTAAGGTACTTATAAAAAGAAAACCTCGGGAACGGCTGGATCGTTTTTTTGTGAATTTCACTGGTAAAAACTGATGATATAAGGAGTACTTTAGGAGTGTTTTTTAGACTAGCTTCGTTTCGACTACCCGCGTTTGTTTATGTAAAGGTACAACAAAAACGGCGCGTAACACCGCGTGGCTCAACTAGTTTGTTATAAGTGACTTCAAAAATAATGGGTAATATATTTTACGCCCTATTGATTTTAACAAACCCCTTGTTTACCAACAAGTAAATAGTGATAAATGTCTCCAAAAGATACCATCACTACATCCCTAAGTGACCCTAATTGCCCCCATTCACACCTGATGTGTTGTAATCCTTTATAAGCCGTCACCATCCAGGAATTAGGGGGGCGACACTAATAGTGAAGCCCATTATCGATAAAAATATGAAGGTATTAGGTTATTCAGTTGTCATCGAAAAAAATATTAAGTCGCTTTAAAGCACTTAATGAAAGGACGCGCTTAATGGTTTGTGTGATTATAGTTGGATATTTATTTTACTTAGTGGCTTTTTATGCTTCGTCAATATTACAATGACATTAACTACGTATGTTTAAATATGATTTAATGTTTGTTTTTAGTGATGTATTTATTGTACACATCAATCGATTAATAAAAAAATCAAGCGTCACTGAAATTATACTGTCTGAATTTGATTACTAATACAGCGTATAAGATTGTTGCAACTTTTTAATGTCGAAAATTTAAGAAGTTCGTAAGCAAACAGGTCGAATGATGATGTTGTGGCTATATAAAACCGTTGTATTCTGATAAATGTCGCGTAAATATAGGCATTGAGTAAATAAATTTTAAAAATAACTTATATATATAATTAACGCAAAGTGCATGGCATCGGCATACACATCGACTGCTTGTGGCGCAGTGGTAGCGTGTGCGACTACTGTGCTTGAGGTCTCGGGTTCTATTCGCGGGTCAGACCAAATATTTGTTTCGGAGTTTAGGTGTTTTTTATGTATAATATGTATGTATTTAAAATAAGTTCATATGTATTTATGTCAGTTCTCTAGTACCCATAACACAAGCTCTGCTTGACTTGAGGCTAGATGGCGTTGTGTGTTAGATGTTCGAAATATTCATTTATTTATTAGTCTTCATTTGTAGTTCTTTTGAGTATAGTTATATTTGTTTTATTATTTACATAAAATAAACTGCACTAGTTCTGTGTCCAAATCTAACTACATATTTAGTAATATATATTTGAATAAGTAAATTTGGTTAACATAATACAGCCTCTATCTTGTTTGGAATTACGAGGGTCGTGAGTGGGTGGCGGTTTTTAATTCTATAATAAGAACCTGTATGACCGAGCTTTGCCCGGTTTTTTTGGGGTAAATTTTCTTAAAATGAAAGTTAACTCGATCGATTTATCGCCCCCGAGACCCCCTGTGTACTAAATGTTATGAAAATCATTGGAGCCGTGGCCAAAATGTACAGTGTGAGAAGTGCTCTTTTAAAGGTATTAGAATGGAAATAGATTAATGATCTTAGCAAATCTGTGAAATAGCTTATACGTACGTTCTTTACAGATTTGGTATATCAGTAAGCTAAGCTGTGTAAGGAAGCTGTATTATAAATTAACTTGTTTTATTACAAAATTCCAAAGTTTCTGCAGAAGAAACTATGAAAACCGAGCCAAATTCAGAGTTGTTGCAATGGTTATTGAATCAATAGAAAGACGTAGATTCGATTATACGTATGTACTGATCTATAAACTGGTTCTCCTTGATCAAACTAGATTGAATACTTAAAAAATATAGACAAAAATCTTCATGCTTAGCCTACATTACTACTCGGTCTTATATAATAATTTAATGTAGTGGTTATTTTACCATTAAATGTTCCCACGCTATGACTTCAGTATCTATTATTCTGTTGGTAAATATATGGCCAAGGTTATACACGGAATATCTAATGACTTGCTTTTAAATGTAAAAATGTCAAGGAACCGCGGGAGAGCCACGCTTTGGCATGCATGGACCGGTGTGATACCACGGCCTCACGGCAAACTTGTGTAGAACAGCGCCTGATATAGGGATAAGATAGCCATTGATATAAGGAGTAAGTTGGGCTACATTCTAGACTAGTGGCAGTGGCACGAGGGCACAACAACAAACGCGGGTAACACCGCTTTTTAATGGCTAAAGCTAAACCATAATGCAAACGTTACCGAAACCTATTTAAAAGAAATTAACATAACCTAACGTTTGTACTGTATGGTAATAAATAGTTTTATCTTCTTAAACTCGATACAGAATCTGTTCAAAGGTTCTTGTTCTCGGTTCTCTTTAAACACACTTTACAAACAACGTTTCTTAAGTTTATTGCGTGTCACGTTTAGCGTAGACAATATAAATTATGTGCGGAACAAAAACGTTGACTTGTATTGATGAAAGTTTTTATTTTATCACTGACCTAAGTCTTTACTGTCAATACTCCATCTTCTATACATCAGTATGTTACAATCTCTATAATAGGGTATTCTATAAAATACCTAGGCAATGTATACAATACCTAAACGTGTAGGTAATGTGTGAAATATTATTTATTTTATACTTTGCCTTAGTGTTCTGTATAATGCCTAGTGGGCAGCCGGTAATATTTTATCTACGGGAACAGATCAAAACCAATCCTCTCAAACTCATCTAATCCAAATGATTCAACAACACAGGAGACCTGGAGTAGTCAGTGTTCTAACCTAACCTAATCCTAAATGATTCTGGATAAAGTTGATTTAAAGCAAACAGAAAACGTTTCCTGTGCCCGCCATTTCATAGGTATGAAGCAGTTATATAAAATTAATACATACAGACCAGTATCAGATCAGTAGGTATCTGTACAATCAAAGAAAACATTACCTTGGCAAAGTGTGTAATGGATAATTATATTCGTAATATTTATACATTCCCCGGACGCCCCAGGTATTATATACATTGCCTAGGCATTGTATAGTAATAATAATATAGCCTCTTTATTTCCATAATGATCAAATTATAAAAAAAAATATGAATGAGAAATCATTAGTACATAACAAGTGCATGCATGAATTAAATGATATGTTAAAATTACTCAAATCGCTTTTAAATTACAGGATAAAATAAGTTCAAATTAGAAATATAAAATAGTATTCAACAAACAAATCTAGTAAAATTTAAGCTTATACATTTAAATTCCAGAACTGGAATTTAATTTAAAATTTAAATTTTTAAATTTTTAAAATTTTTAATTACAAAATTTAAAATAATTATACCTATACATACATATGAAATTAGTAAAAATCGGTTATTTTAATATTACAAACAGACACTCCAATTTTATTTATTTGTATAGAAGTAACGAAATATTTACAAATTACTCACATTTAAATGTATGATTGGTTTGCTTTGGTTGTCCGGGGCTGTTTCCGCTCCTGGCCTCTTATTTGGGCCATCGTACGTAGGTTTTGTCATCTTCTTAGATGTTCTCCAACCATCTTAGATCATCCCAGAAGAGACCAGCACCATTTCTATGTAACTTTTTTTTATGCAACTCCCGCAGTAGGAATGTAAATACTGTGTCGCGAGGATCTTTACAAACATATACGAAACGGACACAAAGAACACCCAGACTCAGAACAACAATTTATGGATCACATAAAGTGTAGTTCCATGTAGGATTTTAACCCGCAACACTTGGCGCGGTGGAGAGTGACGTGGCGACCGCTTAAACCCCAAAAGCATGTGTGCAGTCGTGTGAAATGTATGATACTTGTAAACCTGACCAGATTTGCTGTGTGTGTGCACTTTACTAACTGAGTTGAAATAAAATTGGGAAGGGCTGAAAGATGGTGATAGTTGTCACTGGTTGTTATTTTTTCCTTTTTTTTAAATATATTCGTTGTAATGATATTATGGGCCAAATTATTATTCATAAACAGCAAAATATACTTGGATATTGAATATACTTTAGTAGTAAATGATATCGGAATTTAAAACGAATTATACAAAGATTAGAAACAAAAATCATGATTGTTTTTAGCTTTGCTAACTTTATACACTGTCACTGACAAACATTTTAATTTCAAATGAATTTGTATGAAAAATTCTCATAAAGAGTTTCTCGGGGACTTAGCGATTAGGTAGCTCTTAGTCGAATAAAGAGCCCTTATATAAGAATGGGAAGCTTACTATGAGCTTATATATCTTGTTGAAAAACAGAGGAAATATGGAGGACCATTCAGCGATATTTCAATGTAGCATCTCTAGTTGAAGCACTCGTTGAGGTGACGCCTATTCACAATATTTCCTATTGTCCTGAAACGCGATTTTTTCAACTTTGAACCATTTTATGTTCCAGCGTTTGAAGATTCGTTTCTTTCAATTTTAGTCGTCGTATGATTATGATGATAGGTTATTGAAAACGGCCCCAAGTCTATAATTACTGCTTCGGTGGCGCAGTGGTAGTGCATGCGACTGCTATACTAGTGGTCTCAGGTTCGATTTTCATTCGGATCAAATGTTTGTACAATATTTCCTATGTATAATATGTATGTATTTACAAAAAAGTATATAAGTCTTCTATTAGTCTATCTAGCTAGCATAATAGCATGCCACCTCAGCTCAGTTTTAAGCTAGATGGCGTTGTGTGTGAAAGGTCCAAAATATTTTCAAATATTTGTTTCACACACACAGTTTGGGTGTCTTTTATGCATGTATTTGCAAAAGGATATATACATTTATATCTCTTTTCTAGTAAAAGTACAAGTATTGCTTAGTTTGGGACTAAATAGTTTTGTCTTAAATGTCCGAAACATTTATTTATTGTTATTTATTTATTAATGCAAGAAAAACACAGTTTTAGATAAATCGAAGACATTCAACCAAGTGTATTCGAACAGATGTTGTTAAGTATCTTCTCCTTGAATGCTTGCCCTATTTCGTATGTTTGTGTGTAGTTTCTTCCATAAAATTACCCGTGTTATGTTCAAACGCCGTACGTTTACTGTCAAAAGTTAATTAATAAATTACTGTTGTATCCAACACGAGCATACTGTGAGATCATTGTATGAAATGCGATGTTTTATGAGCGATTGTCGACATCTTCATCGTCGGTGTATTGTTGTCCTGAAGAAAATTTTAGGTTAAGTAGTACAATCTTTTTTTAAATTTAAATGGTTTTTTTATGACTGTGGTCGTGCTATACTCCGACGCTACGGATTCACTGATAACCGATGCTGAGTTTTTCCTTTCATCATAATGAACAGCATTTACTTTTCAGAAATAAATCTTATTATTATTATTATTATTATTATTATTATTATTATTATTATTTAATAGTCCACTGCTGAACACATCCTCTCTTCATGTGCCTGCTCGACCCGAGTGATACCACGGTATCACAGAAAACCGGTGTGAAACAGGATTCTGCTGTGTTTCACCGAATAAGTGTGGATACTGTAGGCCTATACCCCCACTGAGAGGGAGGGGTCCGGATGGCGTAAGAAAGCGGTTCCCGGATCTCTCCCGTCTCAGGCGCAGAATGGCACACCGGGTGGTTTTAGTCGGTTCGATTCGAACACACCGCCCTCTGACACTAGTACTAATGTAAATAAAAATATCATTTATAAAGCTAGAACAAAATAACAACAAGCAATATTTCAATAATCTGACTAAAACCCTAACGGTTATATTACTCACAGCTCTAAATGTAATCCGATATAACCTAAAATTAAACTACGCTCACTCAAGTATTGAATGTCCGGGTAAGATGCCCGGGCACTGATAGCGAGCTGAAAGGGGTCACTCTGACAGACACTGCGGTAGAAACTGGCTAAGTAAATTGAACTACTGTATATAACTTACTTATGTCGGTTCTTGTGATAACAAGTGATTAATTATTAAAAAAAGCTACTGCTTATATATATTTTTTTATTTTTATGTATGCAGTGTTACTCTCACGGCTAAGACAAATCTATTGACACTACTCGCAGTAAAAAAACAACAAGCCGTTCAAGCTCCAAAGCGTACCAAAAAAATATATATATAATTTTTTTTTTTTTTAAATTGTTTATTTCGTTAACAAAGAACAATGTCGTACAATAGAAGTTGCACCCTCCTTTTGAGCAAAATGCCTGTTTTAGGAAGGACTGCTCTCACATATTTTTTATATACAAATGTGTTATTCATTTTACAATAACAACTAAAAATTATATAAAATTACAGATATATACAAACTTACACTCCAAAAACATATCCGCCTTCTTTCGCAGTCGGGTAAAAATTAGCCTATGTTACTTGCTGACAATCTACCTTTTTCAGGTGAAAGAATTTTCAGAATCGGTTTACGGGTTAATACGTGAAAGCGTAACAAATTAACTTACATTCGTTATAATATTAGTTAAGATGTCTACAGTTAAAATACTTGAAGATTTGAGCACATTACTTGTGTATATTGAGATTAATCTGCAGAAATACGTGCCTGTTAAATATATCTAGATTAAAGTTTTTTTATTGATTTTGATAAGAAACTAACGGCTGTATAGAAAGGCATTCATACTCAAATCATTTACACAGAACTAACCAATAGTTTCCCAATAGGCTGGGACAAACGTGCGATTGATGAGCTAATTTAAAATTACAGACAATTATTATTTTTTAAATTTGTTATTTGAATAGATACATACAGGGCTGGGCAAGAAATAATGCACATCGATCACTAAAAAGAGACATTCAGCTCATTTCGGCTTTGTAGATCATTGTCACTTTCCATGATGGGGAGATTTCCGTACGGAAAGAAAAGAGGGAATCTTCACATTTATTTTAGACTCACATACAAAAACAATCGCCTGTTACTACCAACTTACACAATTGTTACATTTTAAAACAAAACAAAATCAGAATTTCACGCACACATAAATAAATTTTGTGTCATAAGTGTCACGCGTAGGCCCATTTGGGCTTATACTTTGATAGAGGGGTACGCCTGCGTATACCTTCTCCCTACCGTGTTATTCTTTAAGTGTGGTATGATAAGTAGTTGCACTTGTTATCAACACTCATACACATTTAAACTCGGGCATCTAAGTGCTCAGTAAAAGCCTTAATTAGGTCGGTGGACGACTTCATACAGTGCAATTTACCCTGCGTTTCATTACTTGCACATAACATACTTAAAAGCGAGCTGTAATGTAAAATATTATTCATTTAGTCGGAAAAGCTAAATTTATACATCGCTCGACATCCTCTGACGGAGGTATTCTAAAATTTAATGCTTTGTTTTACTACATTGATCGAACTTAAGCTGTTACCATACAAATAGCAGTCTGATCCTGAACCTTGTCATGTTTACCAAACCGCTGATGAACATGCTACCTATTACTATAAATATGTGAATTTAAGTTTGCTCTTTTACATAAATAATAAAAAAAAAAATCATCGAACCATTTAATAAATTCTTTAACTGCCTCGGTGGCGCAGTGGTAGCTTACGACTGCTGTCCATGAGGTCTCGGGTTCGAATCTAGTGTTTGTAAGATCTGCATATATTTGTTTCGGAGTTTGGATGTTTTCTATGTATAATATGTATGTATTTACAAAAAAAAGTATTTATGTATTCATACCAGTTGTCTAGTACCCATAATACAAGCTCCGTTTAGTTTGGGACTAGATGGCATTGTGTGTTAGAGGTCCGAAACTATTTATTTATATTATTTATTATTATTTATTTGATAATAATAATGATCAGCAAGTAACATAGTCTACTTTTTACTGCGAAAACTGATATACAAGCGGGCGAAACTACCTGTAACCGTATTATTCATACTATAACATTGCCCCTCTTTTACGCTTTCACGGCTAAACCGCTGTACTGAATTCAATAAAATTTGGCATTGAGTACTATGATTCTTGTTAAGTCTATCACAGACTATTCTTTACTCCGATAATCGTATGAAACCCCGGCCAATTTATAAATAAATTACACCCAGGCACCATAACCAATGACCGGTCTCGTCATACAATTATTTGTCCTAAGTGGCAATCGAACGACCTCCAACTTTTCTTTCACTTTGATATTTCAATTCGAAATTGTCAATTATTTACAAAGGACAAAGAACTTCTCGTCACTCCTAATTTTAAACGACTTTGTTTTGAGACCGGATAAAGTGATTTGCGTATTCAGTTCTCTAATGAATTTTGACCGGCTTGACAGGGGCGTAACTACCCTCGCACAGAGAATCAACGTAAAATGACAGCGTTCGTGCAGTCGTGTTTTGTTGGTGAGTGCGAGACCAGAAGTTCAATGATGCAGAAGCATCACTAGGCCGCCATGGTGTGGGTCACCATGATGCATTGTTGCGTTGTCTGCATTCGCAATGAGTGTCGTTGTCGTGTTGTCATATTTTCATGTGAGTGGTGTCATTAGATTCGTCTTAGTCGCGAGAATGACATTGAGTACATCAAAATTTAGAAAAAAAGTTTTTAAAACACGTCAAGTGTGGTATCAAAATAAAGAATCTTTAACGGTGACTGCGAATATATAATATATAACTTATATGTTTTATTTAAAAAAACTGAATTTAATAAAGACGCCAGATGTTGACGCAGTCGGTTTCTTTTTTATAATTTTACTTGTTTCTCTGGCTTTAATTTCGTACATAATAGACAAAATAGGCAGAAGGGCATCTTGTATGAATTTTATAAGTAGTATTTATCTTCACGTAGAGAAATATCAATATACGAACCCATTGCTATCTCACATTGTTCACATTTTTCAGACTTCTTAAGAGGGAAATCAGCAATCCACGTAACAAGAGAACTGCACGTTGCGATTTAAATTAGATTCCTATCTAGGATCAATACAAAGGCGGTTATGATAATCTGTACCATTTGCGATTGTGCACGATTTCGATGTCTCTGTTCGTCTGATTAGCTATATTCTGTATTGGCTTAGCAAGTCTATCTGAAGGGAAAATTATGAATATAGTTATAGAAAATAAGTAATATACGACTTATTATCGCTTATTCGTCAGCAGCTTTTACCAGTAGTACCATAGGCCTCTTCATAGAAAAAAGACTTTGGCTTACTATATCACGATTGCTAGGCGGGCTCCGGGCTGGTTTAGGGTTTATTACCCGACTGCAAAAGAAGGAGGGTTATGTTTTTCGAGTGTATGTATGTATATTTCTTATGCCCGCCTTGAGCCTAAACGGCTTTTCGTATTTGTATGTGAGTGGTGTCAATAGATTCGTCTTAGTCGTGAGAGTGACACTGGGTACATCAGAATAAAAATAAAACAAAGTTAAGGATTTTTGGAGTATATTTATTATAATATAATAATATATTATAATACATCGAGTGTGGTATCAAAATAAACAATTTTAACGTTGATTAAGAAATTATATATAACTTTTATGTTTTATACAGGATATTGATGCAGTTGGGTTTTATTTTTTTCATAATTCGTTACTTGTCTTTTTTTGCGTTTTTTGTTCCCTTAGGCGGCTCATACGAGACCCAGGAGGAGCATAGGGATGGTGATTCTCACGCTGGCAGAACGTTCGGCGTGGGAGGAGCCGAGGTATGATCTTGTGGCGGCCATCGGGGTGGGGGTTCTCTCGCTCGGTAACATGATTGGGGCCATCTAGAAACCGTAGGTGGCCCGAGGTACGTTGGGGTTCTAGGGTTTTGCCTCCTAGGGTGTACCTGGTTCCCCGGCTCCTAGTACCCGCGATGGTGTGCGGTTTTAGTCGGTTCGAGTCCGATATGTCACCAGGAATTGTTATCCGAGGAGATTTCTGCATGGAAAAAAAAATGGTGGTGAATCTCTGTAGTGTTAATCTGACACCATACGGTATTGCTTCTTAGAGTCTCCTAAACGTGTTATCAAATGGTATCAAAGTCTGCATCTACAGCGATAGTTCAAATTTTATTAACAGTTTATGCTAAAAATACAACTTAATATCATCATAGCCGTATATCATAATAACCCCTTACACAAATACTTTTTATTTTCTAAAATTGTTCAAATATAAATTGAAAGGCTCATTGCAATTTGCCGAATCCCTATTTTAATAGCCCTTTCCTTTATACCCCTCTTTGAGGGATGCGAATGTAATTCCTCCCTTCATTGCATTTAATCAAGCTAAGAGTCTAGTTTATTTTTCCATTTGCTTAGTTCAGCGTGAATTGTATTACTTAAAAAAAGAAGTTAGTATATGCCAATACTGCATTTTAACTCGTAGATATTCGTTCTATGTTACAACCAGCTTTGTTAGGGTGTTTATCACGTAAAAAGGGTATTTATCGCGGTAAAAAGTAAATAAAGTAGCCTATATCATTTCTCAAGAATGAAAGTACCTTCTTGCCCAATATCATTAAAATCGGTGCAGCGGTTTGGCCGTTAAAGCAGGAAAGACAAACAGAGTTACTTTCGCATTTTAAAGTACTGATTGACATAATATGACACGATATATAAATATTATATGTACGAGTATGTATGAATATACACAGAAATATTTGTAAATAATTGTATCTTTTCCTCTTTGAACATGTACTAGTAGTAGTAGTGTGTAACAAAGTGTTTATAAATAAATAGAATATTTCAGAACATCTGTAAAGAGAACCGAAATATTACATCTGAACTTATTCGGGAAGTGATATGCAGTGTAGCACAGTATCAGAGCACCCTATGTCATTTAATAAACACAATCCATACTAAAATTCGAAAATAATTCTCTCTGTCTGTCTGTAACGCTTACACGGCTAAATCACTACACAGATTTCAATTAATTTTGGCACGGGGACACTTTGGTTCCTGAAGAAGGACATAAGACTACTCTCTACAGCGATTGCTGACATACACGCGGGTCTACGGGTAAAAGTTAGTTTATTATGAAATATTTTTTTAAATACAACTCTATAAAAGTCTCTAAATATCATATCATCTACTGAATCTTTATTACTTTGTTGTCTCCTCGATTTGTATGCTTCATACCGACCTCGCCATATCTGGAAATAACTAGTATTCATTTGGAGATAATCAGCGTATTCTTCCATCCCTGTTTATCACGATAGAATGAACAAGGACACCAATATTACAAAGACAGTCCGTCTTGGAGTATTTGCCTGTTATCGATTCCCTGAAGATTTGCGGTTATACTGACTTGGAAATCTGTTCACGAAACAAGTTCGTAATTGCCAAATTCTTGGTAGTATTTTTGTTTTCAAAGAATATTGCCTCGAAATCCGTCACAATGGTATGAATCTTTAATTTACCAGCTTTTGTGGCTTTAATTTCTTCTTGCATTAGTCGAAATTAGTCTTACCATAATTTCATTTCGTAATTTCGGTTTTAATACCCACGTCGGCTTCGTGAAGCCTATTTATGAATACTGTAGTACCTAAAGCTTTCCGTGTTGCTCGCAAATGTAAGAGAATTTACGTAACGCTATTGAAACTCTGATGAGGTTAGTGTGGTTTTTTTTTTATATATTTTTTTTAGTAAACGTGGAATTTAATCACAGATAGAATAATAATTAATCGCAAACATAATGCAAGTTCTATTTCATAGGCCTTGCTAGTATTTTTTTTTGCATATGATATAGGTGGCAAGCGAGGAGACGTATCGCCTGATGGTAAGCGATTACCGACGCCCATGGACACCCGCAACACCAGAGGCGTCACAAGTGCGTTGCCGGCCTTTTAAGAAGGAGTATGCTCTTTTCTTCTTTTCTTTATTATTACCTCTTTTAACGATACAAATACATAGATACACCATGTAAAGTGGACACTAGTTTTGTAAATTATTATTATTGTCGATGGTTTCTTTTGTCGTATTTAAAATACTAAAACGTTAATACAACCACCCGGGTATTACGTTGAAGGTGAGTCTACTCGCAGTCTTGACACGCAGAACATGAGTTTCGTTGTGCTTCCAAGAATTCCTACAAATTTAGGTGGTTTACGCTGTGGATACGGGGCAGCCGATACTATTTTCTAGATCATGAAAGGCTCGTACAGAACATTTCGCGTTACCGTCTTAAACCTAGCATAGACAAAGGTATAGTTTATATTTCTTTTACGTCACCAAAATATGTAGAAAGATATGGCAATGCATATTAATACATGTTATATTATTACACTTTCGACGACGATCGCAGAACTGATGAGGGCAAAAATATACATTTTATTATGACTGCCGAATGTTTTGCCTAATATAATATATATGCAATAATTTAATACGAGTATATAGTATTGTATATCAATATTTATTAGCTACTTTTGAGATGGGCTTGACGCTTCTGAGTACTGCTCAGCCGATACGAAGTTCGTTGCCTGGTCATTACGTTTTCCTGTCACCTTTTCGCTGTCCGCTCATAGTTTAGTGTTGTTGGTCATAAATATACTTTTTCCCTGTTTCTTTTAGCCATCTTTCATATTCTTCTTCTTCAACAACCCATAATGTCCCGCTGCTGAACTCGGGTATTTTCTCAAGAGAGAAAGACTTGCCGAGTGTGGGTTGGGAACTGGCAAGACAATTTTGTGCTACGTAATCCAGTACGTACACTTCCCGAAAAAAAAATCTTCCGAAATCCTCCAAATAAGCTTCACGATTGTTCCTATTCTACGATAACGACCGGGACCGACTGCTTAACGTGACCTCCGAATCACAAATGCTCATGGTATCAGGATACTGGCGGTCATCCATCGTTGCTTATTTTTGAAGATTGTTTCTTATCACTAAGGGTGATTGGGCTATGAAAGACTCATCTACTTTCAAAACAATTCTAAATATAATTTATTTTATTAAAAGGTTCAAAGAGTACAACTATTGTTTACTGTAAATACAATGGAATGTACAATTTAGAGTTAATTGAACCGAAACCTGGCTTAGACGACGCTATAAAGAGAATTGTCCAATGTCTCAATTCGACGCGTCTATTTATATCGCACCATCAAGCGCCAGATGGTTTGATGGAACTGATGAATAATATCCATTTATTGCCACTTCAAGTTCAGTTTACACGAGACATTTAGGCCCATTTTTGAACGATTAATTTAGGATTTTCCATTCATACTTCGTAGTTCTCTTGATACTCAGCTTCTATTGGCTAAAGTGTGATGTTACATATACTTTCGCAATAAATGGGTTATCCAACATTAAACTCAGGAATATCATCTCAGTAGTTCCTAACAAGAGCGCGTTCAACGAACTTAACGAACAAACTCTTCAGCTTAAAATATTATAGTTTTCGTTTGAAATGGCATTACTATATTAACATAAGTTAGTAGTATTGGCATAGATGTTAATATTAACGTGCATTTAAAACCTATTAAAATAGTTTCTTGATAGAAATGAATCGTATTTATTTATTTATCATTTAGGTACCACCGTTATTCCAAATCTACAATTATTTTCAGCAAAATAATTATGTACGAGTCACTAATAAAAGACGCAATAAACGTCGTGACCCATTTTGTCTTCAAAAACATTTTAATTTCACTCTAAATTAAAGAGAATTAAGGTTATTATTTCCTAGCCACTAGAGAAACGAGGTTATTGAACTGAAGTATTCTCCAGATTCCCACTTCTTCTAATCAGCCGAGGGGGAAATCTATTTGATTACTCTACTTAGAGATTATTATGCGGGGATAATAGCGGTGGTGGATAACGATATTGGTTTTGAATTAGATCCGTGTTAAGGGTTGTTTTTTTAAGATTTTTTTTTCATGAATAAGAAATTCTCTAGAGTTTGCTTTTGCGTTCGGAAGTTTATGAGTTTGTACGCGTGCCCAAATGCTTTAAAATGTAACCCAACCCATACCAATTCTTCAACTTACAAATTTGATATGTAATTGTTGCTTCGAAAGCAATATTTGCCTTAAAATACATTATCATGCTGCCGGAGAAATGCAAACATATGGCCTGCAAAACTCGCAGTTATTTTATTAGTTCTATCACTTATATGTTGAATTTTAATATAAAAATTCAATAACAATTAGCATTTTTTTTATTTATTTGTGTGACTTAACCTTCAGTATCGTTGCACAAGTTGACCTAATGCGATAAAGAGGCTTACATATTCTGTCTGTATAAGAGCTAACATGATACTTATTTATTTATTTATTTAAAACTTTATGCACTTTTGTACAATGGCGGACTTAATGCCCGAGGCATTCTCTTCCAGTCAACCTTAGAGTGGTGTAGAAATCTTGTAAGGTAGGTAGGTGGTGCACAGAGGTTTCCGTATGAAACTAAATATTAAATATAAATAAATATTTCCGACATCTAACACACAACGCCATCTAGTCCCAAACTAAGCAGAGCTTGTATTATAGGTACTAGACAACTGATATAATACTTATATACTTTTTTTTTTGTAAATACATACATATCATACATAGTAGTAAACACATATACATATGTCTTAAATACAAACACAAATATATACATATATAAATATACATACACACAATTATATTAGTACACTATTAGAACTTGAATATATACCGATTATCGGTTAGTAGTTTCTGCCATTTCGTTAAGTAGGCCTTATATAGACTACGAGCCGCTGTCGAAAAATTAAAGGTCATATGAAACACCAGGAGACATCGAGAGAGATATAGAGGCATAAAACAATAACACTAGCACTATAGCAGCTATAGTGCGCCAGAAAGTTGTTTTTTTTATTTCCCAGCGATCCTCTCGATCAATTTGGTCATTTGATTTTATACGGCTACGATTCCATACAATTTCAATACCTCATCTAATTCATTATTCCACAATTCCGTACAAAATCCTTGTGACAAGGGAGAAAAATCAAAGGTTACTACCCCCTCCCCTTCATCTGTACTCAGTTCGTCAGCTTACAAGTGACGGCATAGAACTGAATCATCATCAGCCTATCGAAGTCCACTGCCGGATATAGGCCTTTCACGCAACTTAGTTCGATCTATGGCTTCTCGCATCCAGTTCCCGCCAGCCGTCTTGCGCAAATCATCGCTCTACCTGGCCTGTGTACGTCCTACACTACGTTTGCCGAGACGCGGTCTCCACTCAAGAACTCGTTTACCCCAACGGTTATCGGTTCTTCGGCAGATGTGGCCAGCCCACTGAGCTGAATGTTGCTATTTAATTATTTTTAATATTGTTGGTTTCATGGTGGTTCACATGACCCATCGATTTTCGGCACGGGCCCGTAGTCTTATCTTAGCTTTGTTTAAGTTCTACCCAAATAATTTAACAAAGTAAACTGTCTATTGAGTCTATATTACAATGAATATATATTATAAATTTAACCCATTTGTAGTGTGCTACCCTCTCAAACATTCGCTTTTCTCGTATTGCGTAGCGCACTGAAAGATTTGTGCTCTAGCATAAATATCTACTATGAAATCTAGGTAGTCTAGGTACTTGGCCTAAATATAATTTTATAATTTTATTGTTACAGCATAACCGATTTTACGTTTTTGTTCTCGTTAGACTATAACTTTAATCACGCATAACTACCATGTTTATTTTAGGGAATATGGCTTTATCGTGCAGACATAGGGCTCAACTCATGTACTGTAATGCTTGGCCTGGTTTACAACCCTCGGAATATTTTTAATCAACGCCTCTCCTGGTTTATGTGAGGCTTTTGTGTTGCCTTTTTAATTTATATAATACGCAAACCGCAATTCCTTCTTTTCAACATTTTTAGGTCGCTTCATTTCGCAAAAATGTCTTGATTTTTCTAGCCGGAGTTATACCGAGTGTTTGAAGTAATATTGAAACTAGCCTCAAACTTATTAAAAAGATATTTGGAAACACAGATTTTAAACTTTAATGTAGGTATTTCAGAAATATTAGGCTCAAGGGTCTTGAATTTAGGGATTAACGAAATTTGGTTGTCATCGCGTTATGTTGTGCAACTCTTCTAAATAAATTTTTGGAGAAGATATGAATCGAATGAAGTGTTTCACTGCGTAAGTGAGGATACCGAAGGCCCATATAACCCAACCCCTCCCTATCTTCTCATACGCTAAAGGCTGGCAACGCACTTGTGACGCCTCTATTGTTGCGGGTGTCCATGGGTTCACGGTCCATGTCACATTATAAAATAAAATAGGGTCCCAATTTTTTTTATTAAAATCGGTTCAACCGTTTAGCGGTAGTTTGTAGAACAATGTATTCAAACCGATTGTACCCGAAGTGAATGAGTATCAATTCATTTAATAGAAACATCTCGATGATCTGATATCACCATTATACTCACCAAACCGTGACTTTGAAACGGAATAATATACTGGCTATCAGTTATATTGAGTATTGCCGGTACGACTGAATGGTTTAATTACAGTGGCCAGTTTGAATGGTCATCCTATTTTTATGTTTTGCTTGCGATAGGAGTAAATTTATGAAAAAAAAATTCCAAGTCCAAGAACTGTATCGTTAAGAATATTGTGTTGTACACTTATTATGTAAATATTTGTTACTTGTTTAATTAGTTAGCTAGACTTCTTTTTTTATCCGACTGCGAAAGAAAGAGGTTTGTGTTTTTGGAGTGTATCTATGTATGTGGGTATATATTTCTTTGGCACGCCCTAGAGCCTAAACGGCTTGTCATATTTTTATGTAAGTGGTGTCAATAGATTCGTCTTAGTCGTGAAAGTGACACGAGAAAAATAAGTCATTACATAGTTAAATACTCGTCTTGTTGAGAAAAGATATCAATTGAATAAACATTATAACCTCATTAGTCCGCTATTGAGGTTTTAATTTTAGTTAGATATTTCGTAAAAAATATGTTTATTTTGTATTCTTCGTTATTCCAGAACATTCTCTCATCAGATTTTCTATCGTCAGTAAGTAAAATGATGTACCTTGAAAGTCCAATTTAGTGTCCTTGATCTGCAGTGCGATGTTAAGCTGATGAAATCGGCAGTTTGCCGAGTTATGGCTCATTAGATTCATTGTGACTTCGTTCAATTGACATGTGTTGCCATGTGACTTTTTTATTTCCCCTTTTAGTTTTTTTTGTTATGTTATGTCGTCAACTATATACTTTATCGAGTATAATATATCGTTTGAAGTTCTACAGTCATTTGGTGCAAAAGAGTGATGTATTATTAAAATGTATGAAAAAAGATTTATAAAAAAAAAACCTTGACTGCGAAGTTTTTTTAATTTTGATGTACCCAGTGTCACTCTCGCCACTAAGACAAATCTATTGACACCACATACATAAAAATACGACAAGTGGTTCGTGCTCTAGGGCGTCCCAAAGACATACACACATACATAGATACATACACTCGAAAAACACAACCCTCCTTTATTCGCAGTCGGGTAAAAATGGCGGCCTGTAGGAATTTTTTGGCGACACGATATTGTCTTGTTGAAGAAGTTTGACACTTTGTAAACTGTTAATCTGTAAATTTATATATAAAAGTTAAAATAAAAAACAAAATAAACAGGAATAGGAAAATTGAATAACAAAATTATCAAAAAATACGTTCACTTCACCAATTGTCCTCTAAACTGGACAAAACCAGTATTTTAAGGATAAAGTTGAACTAATACTAAATTTAATCATCAAATTAAATTAAATATTATGTAGGTATGTAGTTAATACACATTATACACATTCATGTTGTTATAAAATGTGATTGCAACAATTAACAATAGTTAGTATTTCATTTCAATGCTATTTAAAATATAAAAAAAACTAAATCTAAGCAAAAATCCCACCAATAATGTAATAAATAATAATAATAATACTAATGTTATAAATTCGAATGTAACTCTGTCTGTCTGTTTTACGGGTTAAACCATTGCACAGATTTTAATTATATTTGGCATGGAACTACTTTGATACTTGAGGAAAGACATAGGCTACTCATTGCCGCGATAACCGACATACACGCGGGCAGAGCCGCGGGCCATATCTAGTATTGTACATACCTAATAAACATACTCAATAAATGCCTTATATATTTAATACGTAATACCTATGTTAAATATAGTATGTTACTTGGTAAAAATGAAAAAAACCTGTTTCCAATTTCATACATAGAACCGGAGAATTCTTTTTTTTGATATAGTTGGCAAACAAGCAGACGCATCGACTGATAACAGTAGCGGTAAGCGATTACCGCCGCCTATGGACACCCGCAACACCAGCGGCGTCACAAGTGCGTTGCCGGCCTTTTAAGAAGGAGTACGTTCTTTTCTTGAAGGTTTGAAGGTCGTATTAGTCCGGGAATACCGCAGGCGACAGTTCATTTCACAGTTTTGTTGTGCGAGGCAGAAAGTTCCTTGAAAAGCGCACATCTAGATGATGGGGATGAAATTTCTGTCGCGAAGGACGATGGCGAAAAGAGGCGGCAGGAATCAGCCCGAACAATTCCTCGTAGCACTCCCTCAGTCTCTCTGTCAACAAAGTGTAAAAAAAAATTTAATGGGAAACATATAGTGTCTTAAAATCTTCAACATTTGGCTTGAAGCTTCGAGAGTATTTTAGTAAATTTCTTGTCCTATTAAATTGTAACCATGAGTGAAAGATGTATAACATCTACAAATTTTGAAACTTTAAATTAAACCCTATAACAAGCAAAGGCATTAGATATCAAAGCAAAACCTTCTCAATTTTGCAGACGGCTAAGCAGGTTATATCCGCTTTCAAAGTTTTACGTACCTAAGTAAATAGACACTAAAATTAATGAACCCAATCTGGGTCGTGGCGGAGAAAATATTTGCGAGCCATTCGTTAGGTAGTTAAGTTTTCATTGAACCGATCTGATGAAAGCAAAAACTTTACGTCAAATACACAGAACCCTATTTGATGACGGTCGAAGGGTTTAGTTCAGAATATATTGTAATGTTTTGCTGCTAAATGCTCAGGTTTTCATTTCGGGTTTTTTCTTTTTACTCGACAGCAGTGAAGTGAGCCTATATAAATTTTATAAAATGTTTCTACGTAGTCGAGTTAGAGTAGTTAAATTTTTTCTTGTTTGTATATTTGTAACTTCAATACTCTTTTTCTCTGAAATCATTTATGAATCGATTCAAAAAATTATTGTTTCATTTAGTAGAAAATACTACCTCTTTGTGCCCATTGAAGGGAAAATGAAGGAATTTACCTCGTTGATAAATACTGTAAAGAGAAAGTTTGATAATTTCTTTAAACTAAAAAATTTTCATACGCTGGGTATGATAAGATTTCCCTTAGGTTACCAATAATAGATCAACTCTAACATTGTTAGTAGGTATTATACTTATACTTCAATGGAATTAGGTGGCAAAAGAGCATAATTAATTTTGAGTATCATTATCAATTATTGTAGGAATAAAAGTATAGATAACCCTTTGACAACCAAGGACACATTGTAATCAAAAATCGAGACGCCTCCGACGTCCTACAGAGTCCACCGAATTTCACTTTTAATCAAGGAAAAAAACTAACAAAAAACGGATTGTGTGGTTTTATGAAACCAACAAACACATGCAAATAAATAAATCTAATAAAGCAAATGAATAACAACAGTTACATTAAACACTGATAAAAATAAACAAATTAGCGTAGAGCAGTGGTACACCATCCGAATGGCTACTGGACACTGACCGACCGTCACGCGTCACGCGTCACGCGACATGCGATAGACAGACCAAAAAATTTGAGACAATGTAATAAAAGTTTCACTTTGATAAGAATAAAACATTTGTAGCAGTTCATCATGATTTTGACTGCTATAGTTAAGGACCTAAACAGTGAAATGTAGTCTAATCTGTCAAAAGCCTACAGTTACGTCAGAACTGCGCCGCGTTAAGTGTTCGGATTCCATTTCAAATACGCGACTGTCTTATATCAGGAGAGTCTTCGTGCCCATTGTTTCATATTGTTCTAGATTGTGTGAGGTGTTTCAGTTAAAATGATGTTCTCCTAGCCGATTTAGGCCACGGCGGCCAGTCTCAACGGAGACCTGCCAACTACGCAGGAGATATTAAAGTGCACTAGTGTGTGCACTCTCTGTTCCCGCTCTCTCATAATCCGATGGGATGATTAACCGACACGGCTGGGGAGAGATTAGGCGCAGGACTGACAGCTTTACGTGCTCTCCGAGGCACGGGGGTTCAGACCCCAACTTCTAAACTCCCAGCTGTTATTAAGTATTTCTATAATCAGAAAAACACAATAACACTTTTGAACCGGAGTTCGAATCCGAGACCTCTTGATTGGCAGTCGCATACATCAACCGCTAGACCAATGAGGCAGTTAGTTAAAATACTGCAAAGTAAAATTAAAAAACCCCTACGCAAGCATTTAATCGAGTAATCATACGCCAAAAATACCTTACATCATAATGGAAAAGAGCTGATACTCTTATACTGCTGGACCGATATTAAACAAACATAGCTAAGAACAACTTCAAGGAAGGAAACTGGCACTTCTTGCAAGGAAACTGGCTTTCAAATGAAAAAAAACGCATCGAAATCTGGTCCACCTGATGCCATACACAGACACACACAGATAGACATCGACGTTAAATTTATAACAACCCTCTTTTTGCGTCGGGGTTTGAAAAACTCGGGAAAATATAAATAAAATTTTTCAAACTTTACCTTAGACCTAAAACTTTTTACCTCCCTGTACTCCTTCAATGTTTCAGTTAGAAAATAACCGAAGCATTAAATAAGCAAAAGTTAAAAGATTTCGAATTGAACATGAAATAACTATATCTTTCATGATGGTTTTCCGAGTATAAATGGCTAATAATTAATAATATGATTCTTACCTTAATCCGCCAATTTCTATTCCCTTTTCTTCTTCCAACTACAGAAGAAAATCATATATCGCTCGAGCGAGCGGTGACTTTAATAAGTTGTGCAAGGAGTACTTTATTGATACCTTTAACACCAACATTGATGTTGTATGCAGTATGCTGAACCTAAAGTTGATTCAATGGCACTCTACATTTTATAATTATTTATTGTGTTGGTGCACTGTCGTGTTGGTTAGTGTTCCAGAACTTTTGTTATATTATTACACGGCAAATAGTGAAAACCTCTGATTGGTTTGATGTTGCATATCGAGCTAACCATTTTCTTTTATTGTATCTGTTTAATTTTTAAACCGAATTAAATAAATGAATAATCTGTATGTACAGGTGGAAAGTTCAAAAATCTTGTCAGGCACGATGTTACTGTATGACCTTTTCTGTTTTTCTTTATTTATGTATTTATGACTTTGCTTTGTGTTTTCAAAGTGACCTTAAGGCATCATTTAGTCTACTAGCGGAGCTATAAAATGGACTAACTGTCCCTTCATAACTGCGTTAACAAAACAAAAATATTTGTATGCCCCAGTTTTGATGGAGAGACTTGAACAAACAGTGAATATAAAAACTCGACAATATTGATATTTTTGTATGTTTTTTTTTACTAATTTTTATATGTTATGGGGCAGAAATGAAGGAAGATTAATAAAAAGGAATATTATTCAAAACTATAGTATCGCATAAAGTGTACCAGCAAATTAAACTAAACAGCGTTTAATATAAATAAAACGCTGCTAAAGGTCGACCAGTGATCGAAATTTGATCATAATGCATTTTCTTTTCGCTTTCTGCGCTCCTCCATTTAAACTTTAACAGTGCTAAATTCCATAGAGTTTTTGTTTCATCTTTATAAAGATAATATTATATATCACAATATATTATATTTACAGGAGACAATCACTTTGCAAACCTGTGGTATCCGAGGCTTACTTATACATATATAGGTGTCCGTGTATGCCTACATGACTCACTTGCTGGCTCACTTCCACTGCCGCCCATATTATAAATACTTAAAACCATTCGTTGCGGTTTAAACATACGTGACTGCATTGTTTTCGTAAATATGTACTACATATTCATACAGGTAATAGGGTAACAACTATCTGCTATGCGCATTTCACTATAAAACAATATGAACTTATAGTATGAACGTATGTTACGCTGTATGTTATTTGCCTACACAGGAAAAATAGTATAAAAGAAGTAAAATTGTTTAAAAACAGTCGACTTCATCAATGTATGTCATCTTTATTCAATCCAGTTTTTTAAAATAAAACTTATAAGTAAAATGTATATATTCGTAACACCGTTACAAATTAATTTTGATACCACACTCGATGTTTTTGAAAACATTCTATTTTTAGATTAGTTTTTGCGGCAAAAATCTTTAATTTAGATTTTTTTGTAGATGTACCCAGTGTCACACTCAGGATTAAGACGAATCTATAGACACCACTCGCATAAGGACAAGCCGTTTAACCTCTAGGGCGTGCCAAAGAAATATACATACATGTATACATTCTTTCGCAGTCCGGTAAAAAATCAATTAATATGAATACGGATTTACTTTACGGATTACGAATAGTATATTTCATAAGTACTTTATGATTTTGTCGGATGCCAAATGATCATCTTTGGTAATCGTTACGGGTAGTTTGTGTACTCAAAAGTTTTCCGGAGTGTTACCACGGCCTCACAGAAAACTGGTGTGAAACAGCGCTTGCGTTGTGTTTCACCGAGTGAGTGAGGATATAGGAGTCCCATTCCCCAACCCTTCCCTCCGACGACGTACTTCTGACGCCTCTGGTATTGCGGGTGTCCATGGGCGGAGGTATTCGTTTACCAACAGGCGATACATCTGCTCATTTGCCTACTATTCCATGAAAAAAATATTCAACTACTTACTGCCATTGAAATATAAAAGAAACTGTCTTTAATTTTCGAATTGTTTTACTATTCAGTGCTTGTGGTAAATATTGTTACATCAAATGTGAAACGAAGACTACTCCTTTCAAAACATAACAACTCACTATTTTCAAAACCATTTACTTATAGACATACATCCAAACACCTACATTACATCTTTCCTTACATATAAAAGGTTCATCCACCTTTAAAGCCTCCCCTGAAAGCGACTGGCGCCAAACAACCCGGACGTGTCGTTATCAGTACCCATCTGGACAGCTACCCCTTCGAACATCCCTTCAGGCTATTGAATCCAGATTAATGTCTTCTTGGATATGTTAGTTTGGAAGATTTAATGATATCGTGTAATATTTCATTACTAAGTTAAATATTTTGCAAAGTGCCCCGCGACACTGGATGTGGTATATTCCTAATAAGGGAAAATAAAAAATAAAAATTAGAGATAGCTACAGATTTAACGGCGCATAAGTCATATCATAAAATCTCATCCAAAAATCCAATGAGGTTTTATATGTATAGGATTTCAGAAGCTTTAACGTTAGCAGATATTGATAATCGCTACACATTTTTCTGCATTGTAATATATAACCTGTACTTACCTTTGTGAAAGAGTAATAAATAAATATATTATAATCATAAATGATATATGGCTTTTGTGTGAGTACACCTGTTTAACGCAGTGGAAAAACTATTTCTTACCATTATACTTTATGAAACATGTAGTTAATTAAGGCAATCGTTCCAGATCAAGTAGATTTAAGTTTTAAAATGTATAAAATTATATGTATACTTATATATGCTGAATTTTTGGGCAAAAAGGTTGACAGACATCGTTGAAGAGTATTTGCTGTGGCTTTGAAACGCTAATATAAAAAAAACGAAATTCAATAAAATATATCCAAAACATTCGCACTCTGATGTGTAGATTCGTCATCTCGGTAACATTTGTGCAAATTTACACTCAAATAACGGGCCGGCTCGACGGGAGCAGTACTACCCTCTCACAGAAGACTAACCTAAAATGACAGCATTGGTGCTGTCGTGTTCGGTTGGTTAGTGCGTGACCGGACGCCCAATGATGCACAAGCATCTCGATAGGCCGCAATCATGCTGCATTGTTGCATTGTGCCATTCGCAATGAGCTTGGCGACCACTACACTTGGATTCTGCTTATGCTTTCCATCAGGTAAAGTAGAATCACATTGGCAAGTCCATATATATATAAAGAAAGACACTTGAGTACAGGCGATCATGGGCAGTTAGTTACCTTTGGATGACCTGTCTGACCCCAGTTCCAGAAAAAGGTCTAGCCACGAATCGTCTGCAGAGTTACGTAATCAGGTTACCTCCGTATATACGTAGTTTTTCGCGCTCCATAGCTCTATAAACCGAAACAAATTCATACGTAATTCGCAGTTACAAATTCCACATCATAGGACAAAGGCTTCATACAACGTTGCGTTTAATCGTGGACAATGAGCTCAAAGCGAAGGCGAGTAATGACTTCGTTGTCCACACAATGAACCCGTGTGTTTGTGTATGAACATTGTCATGATAATATTTCTTGCGACTTTAGTTACGCTTTACGATTATCTGTTTAAATTTCGTCCGAATATATTCATTTTATATTTTTATGCAGACAGAAAAAAAAATATGTAAGTACCATATTTACTTTCATGTGCATTTAGTGAAAAGCTGATAGTTTGAAATAAAAACAAATTAAAAAATATATATTAACATTTGTGTCAACTTCTAAACTTTAGCGTTTCATGATATAATAAGACATACCTTATTATATCATGAAACGCGAAAGTTTAGAAGTTGGCTGTGGTCACAAGCTGAAGTATGCGTCAGCTTGTGACCACACCCATTGCAACCTAGACGAAACTTCAGGCAAATCAGAGCCACCTTTAAATAAGTGATCGCTGTAATACCCGTGAAAGTAATTATTTTATTATGAAATATTTGTGTACCCTTCTAAAAGTCAAAAACATCGATTGAGCATAAATGACGTGTTAATCACATTGTCTATTAACAACCTTTATCTGTCTTTTTCTGAACGTAGGCCTCTCCTTTTGAAAAGAGGTTCTGGTGTACTGTATCACGGCGCTATGTCCAGATAGGTTGGTAGTTAAGTCAAATTTCCCTACTCTTTACGACGCTGTTATCGTGGTGGTCTGCTCCCTTACGATTATTAATCCGTCACACGTATATATAATGTGCAAACCGCTTCAAAAATTATCATGAAATAATGTATTAACTTTTACACAACCGCCACAATGAAACATAATTCTACCCAAGCGTATTCATACTAAAATTAAAAAAAAATATTCTACCTCTAAGGGTAGCAAATTAAGTTAAATGACTACGATTTCAATGCGCCTAAACCATAACAAATTGTTATATCGTGATTTAAGCGCATTAACTCAGTGATATTTACTTTAAAAGGTAATTTATATAGGCCACTGTCGTAGCCAATTATGATATTTAATGTTAATAAGGGGCAAGTGAGCAGGCAGAACAGTTGGTTTTAAACAAGTAACGACTTCTGTGCTGGTAATAAATAAATGTATTCCTAAATTAAAACGATTAATTTTTACCTCCGCAGCGATTCTAATGTTTTACTGACTAAAACTGTTTTACGACATCTTGAAGAAATGAAAATTCTGCGATTGTTTAGTTTATTTATAGAAATGTAAGCAGAAATATGTCCCATAATATTAATTCAAGTCGGCAGTTCAAATAATTTTATGTACTTTAGCTATTGCCCGCTGCTCCGCCCGCGTATGTGTCGGTTATCACGGCAAATAGAAGCCAATGTGTATAAGCTATATTATTGTAAAGTTTCATTAAAATCCATTCAGTAGTTTTTACGTGAAAGAGTAACAAACATTCATTTATACTTACAAACTTTTGCGTTTATAATATTAGTAGGACTGTTGAACTTAAAATATTTTCATGATGCGTTGGAATAATGTTAGGTTACGTTCTACAGTCACAGGAAGTCAGTTTTCCTCCTACCTTCTTACATTAATTTATATAAAATACTAGCTAGACCCGGCAAACGTTGTTCTGCCATATAAAAAAATTGACACTGAAATAAAAAAATGTTTAGAGATCGGTCTCCCGTATCATTAAGAGGTATGAACAGTCAATGTTAGCCTAGTCTCAGACCTAACCGATATGTACACAAAATTTCATAAAAATCGACCCAGCCGTTTCGGGGGAGTTTGGTAACAAACAACGTGACACGATAATTTTATATATTAGATAAAGAAGAGGAAGGGGACTGACTGACTAAGATACCCAGAGATCAACGCACAGCCCAAACCGCTGAAACTGGAATCCTGAAATTTTGCATGTAGGTTTTTTATATAACGTAAGTGAGCACTAAGAAAGGAATTTCGAAAATGCCATCCTTAAGGGGGTAAAATGGGGGATGAAAATACCTACTTCTGCGCGGGCAAAGCCGCTGGCAAAAACTACTCATAGTATAGGTAGATACTAATGTGACTTCAATATTCATAGTTCAGACAGGACAACGTCTGTGGGGTCAGCCAGAAATAGCTAATTATTGCAACATCAAAATATTTGTATATATATATATACTAAAAGTTAACAAACAGGCTATTTAAAAACAGGCTATTTAATTAATATAATTTATACACACGTTTCACTCACAACTAAAATGAATCGCATGTCACATTCCAACGCAAGAGCTTTGAAACCGAATAAGCTACAGAGCGTGCCTAAATAATAAAGATTTAAATACGCATACTCGAAAAACATAACCCTTCTTCTGGCGCAGTCGAGTAAAAATGCTACAATCACAGAAAGCAAATGAAAGGCTAACTTACAATCTATACATACTCGCATCTGTGGCACAAAGTATCTATTGCGAACGTACTTTTCAATTAAACGCTGAGTCAAACAATAAGAAACCGTTTCCAGCAACTTCAGACAGTACCATACGTCTCGCTGGCTGCGGTTATGATTCATTTGAGACCAGCGACTTGGTCGTGGGGGTGCATTGCATTAAGGGTACGTCGCCCTCCAAGTGACTCATAAACGGGGTTGTAATTGATCGCTTTAATTTACGAGAGTTAGCGGTTTCAATAGGAAGTTTGCGGCATGTGCATTGCGCAAAAATATGGTGCAGAACGAATAGAGTAGATTTATTCATATTTTGTATTTTTAGTTAAAAATAAAACTACAATTCTCTAAAAATATTCATTAAAGATTAAGTGTTAAATTTTGTTTAACAGTAGTAAATTATAAACACGGTCAGAAACTTGTCGTATTTTTTCATTTCTACATGTATTTAGAATATTTTCCAACGAACTTGTGAATCACTCAAAAGTGTTTTTTGTAAATGCTTTTAGACTGTGCCCGCAACTTGTCCGCTTGTATGTCGGTTATCGCGCTAAAACGTGGAAGAATCAAAGTTTCTGCAAAGCCAGAATCTTCAATACAAATTTCCCTGTAAAAAACCGACAGATAAATAGACAAACAGAATTATTTTGATTTTATAATATTACCAGCTGACCCGGTGAACTTCGTACTGACATATTCAAATTTCGAGAAACTCTTCTTCTTCTTCTGTACAAAAAAAAATATTTAAGTAAACCCGCAGGGTCGCGCGTAAACGACTAAGCAGACTAAGAAAATATAACTCCTACGGTTTAAACCTTGTCCTGACCTCGGTGGCGCAGTGGTAGCGTATGCGAAGCTGTGCTTGAGACGATTCGGGTTCGATTTCCGGGTCGGGCCAAATGTTTGTATGATCTGCAAATATTTGTTTCGGAGTTTGGATGTTTTTTATGTATATTATGTATGTATTTACAAAAAAATAGTATATATGTATTTATATCAGTTGTCTAGTACCCATAATAGTACTCTGCTTAGTTTGGGACTAGATGGCGTTGTGTACAAAAACAGAATTATCGAATTTGGGGCAGTCGATCGAAAGTTATGCGCGTACATACATATTTGTGATAATTTTTTATTCATAAAAATTATTATTACTATTAGTTTATATTACTACGTTCACGATTTAGTTGTTATTTAAATATGTCTAAGTAGCATTTGTAATTTAGCAAATAACAACTTTACAAACGCTGTTGCTTATGATTTGTAACGTGTTTGCTGTGGTTATTTAATGAAATGTCGACTCCAGATAATGAAATATTTATGTGCGCAATAAACATTAGTGTTTCCGTGTTATATATTATATTTAGTTTACAGACAATTTTTAGACTATTAATGACCTAATCTGACTTATTTGTCCGTCTTAAATCCGCAACGGAAATGAAATATACATCATATACCTTGAAACAGGCAATTCTTGCATAAATTTATAAATTAAATCTAATATATAAAATTCTCGTGTCGCGGGTTTTTCCACCAAACCCCTTCGAAACGGGTGGATTGATTTTAATGAAATTTTGTGTGCAAATCGGTTATGTTTGAGAATCGGCGAACATCTATTTTTCATACTCATAAATGGTAAGGTTTTCACACCTCTAAATATTTATTTTTATTTTATGGTCAATTTTTTTATAAATGACGAAACAAAGTTTTCCGCTTCAGCTAGTATAAATAAATATATCTGACTTTCGGTAACGGCTCCAATGATTTTCTAGTTATGAAATTTGGTATGTTTGTTATTCGAAGCAAAAAGTTGGTAAAAATCAATAAAAATATATTTTTGTACAGAAGTTGTTATTAGAATAGTAATATGTCACATATAAACAACTTGTCCACGTAGTATTACTTCAAACACCATGAGATTAACATTTTTGATCTACAAGTTCTTTAACGTCATTTATAACTATTACAGCTATGTTCTTGCCTGATGTTTCGAATACTGCACTTCCTCTTCCTCTTTTTACCCGACCAAGAAAGAAGGAGGATTATGTTTTTCGAGTGTATAAATATTTCTTTAGACTGCCCTAGAGCCTAAAAGGCTTGTCGTATTTTTATGTGAGCGGTGTCAATATATTCATTATAGTCGCGAGAGTGACAAAAATACAATACATCAAAATAAAAAAAAAAACAAAATTACAAAAACTATGTGCTGTCTTTTTCTTTAAATATTTCTTTACTAGTTTTAGTTTGTTCTTTACTGACAATCAAAAAATCCTTTAAACTAAATACCGATAAAATAAAAATAAAAACTATCCGTTTAAAATATTATCGAGGCATATGACAATTTACTGTACAACATTTCTTCAAATCGTATATGAAGAAATAACTTTTAAACTAGACCATCCTTTTCGTTGAATTATATAACGTGTATTATTCTAAGTAAATTTAATATTCACGCCCGTTCAAAATTACCCTGTACGGTTTTATAACCACTAAAGTTCTGAAGTATATTCGCCAACAGCATGTTACCCGGGTATTATGTTCTGACACAACCTATAAATAACTCTTTACAGACGGCTTTGGGGCTATTTAAAATGGCTAGACATATTCCCCTGCTTCCGCAAAGTTGACGTGTTCGAAATTTCCTATAGTGGAAAGGCGTAACAAGTTTATTGTATTTTTGTAAAACAATTTAATATTGAAATTAATTCTGTTGTTGCGTCACTAAAATGATATATCTCTAAAATTATCTTCTGTTCTCTTATTTTAGTGAAGCTATTTCCAAAATATTATTTTTGTACGTATGTAATTAATTGGATAAAGTGTATTTTTAGAGTGACAACTAATGTTAATCAATCTTTGACATTCAGAACTTCGTTTGACACGATGAAACTAATTTTATTGATATTTGCTTAGTTTAGAGAGTTTGTGTATAACATAATTAGCATGAATATAGTAACTTCTGATGCTGATTTATGGGATAACCAAATGTGTGATTCTTTCATTCTTAAAAAAAATGTTATTTACTGTAATCTATAATTTCGCAGGCTTATAGGGCATTTATTTTCTCCAAAAAATGTGACCTCTTGTTTGGGTTCAACTAATTCGATGAATAATTTGTTCTTAGTTTCAATTAAGTTTTTTATACTAAAGCTTAGCCAATGTATCTCAAACAATTGTTCATTTCCTTGGCTTAGACCCAAATCTGGCGAAAGTACATTTAGGTAGCATAAACGTTTTCGATCTTTTGTTTCAAATTCTTACTGCCTTTCGTATTAATGCGTCTTGTTAAACAGAATGATTAACAGCAATGAGCTCCTTTTTGGTCTTTATTCGTCGTAGCATGATGTTGTGGATCTGTATCGTCTTATACAGACAAAAAAGAAATTTTGCAGAAAGATTTGCATATTTCAACGAATACAATAAACTTTATATTTATTATTATGCGTTATATATTATTTCCTACCAGTAACGGCTGACAATATGGTTGTGTACTTATTTTTCTTGCCTTACCAGGTTAGTATCACAATCAAGTTTTTTTTTTAATTTATTTATGGCCCTGCCAAAATGACTCTACTCTGCCTGATGGAAACCATAAGCAGAGTCCAAGAGTTGTGGCCAGTCATTGCGAATTAAGCCCATGCAACAGAGCAGTATGGAGACCATATTAGCCTAGTAAAGCTTATGCATCCTTGTTTGCAAATAAGAAAACTTCACGTTTACACCTGTAATGCAATATGCTAATTACTCTATATGTAGTGTACTTTGAGCACATTGTTGGTCTATCCTTCTAAGAAATATAAAGATGTGGAGGAACGAATATCATGTCCCTCCAAAACAAAGAAAAAGAGGCTCCTCTAGGTGCGAGAACTTCTGTTGCGCGATTCAGGATTAGTAGTGTTGTGTAGTACGTTACTCCGTAGTTCAGTGTATCTTCGGTAGATGGCGCTGTCATTTGTTGCCGTTTTATGTGGCAAAGTCTTAACTAAATACCTAAATATTAATCCATATGGTGACGGATTAAGAGTACAGCGTGCCACCACCAGTATTCCTTTAATGAGTATGCTAAGAGGAGCTAATTACTAGGAACAAACTCTATTCCAACTCTTTTGGGCAGCCTGGTGTAGTCGTCTAAAATCTCCTATCTAGAAAGAAACCTAGTTAAATGCTATTGATCATCATCATCTTCCTAGCCTTTATTCCCAAGATTATTTGGGGTCAGCTACTAGTTCAACCGGTTTTATCTGAATATCAGTTTTTCCATGGAGCGAATGGCATCAAACCTCAGCAATCCTGAGGGTCAACTGAATTCAAAGGTTGAACTGTCAGTGTATGCGAGGACATTGGCTTTCCAATAACGATGTGACGGGCCTTAAACACAGCCTATACTCTGGGCAGCTGCTAGGCATTTCTTGTAAGAAAAACCTAACAGCAGTCCGATCCGGGAATCGAACCTGAGACCTCTTAATCGGCAGTCGCTTACGCAAGCCGCTGGACCAACGAGGTAGTTATCAAATAAGATATTTAAATATTAAGGATGAAGTTATTATAAACCCGACACTCTATGATAGCAGGAATCTGGTGCTTTACATAATTAAAAAGATAGATGATTTTAAAAAAATCTGTGAGACTGCCTTGTTTGTAAAAATATTCATATACTTAAAAATCCAAAGTTTTTTTCCTATAAAATTATCGTATTAACATTCAAATTATTCACATAAACTAAAACGTATCAGATTTCAATCTACCCTCGCTAATTACGTAACAATCGTGAAGAGAAAGGGCTTTGTAATGGCACACTAACCTATCGCTGCCTTTATAGCAAGCTATATTTATACTGGTTCGAAACTATTGTGTTGTGAAATAATATAACTCTAAGCAGAAGGGAAAACTACGAGTTACTTCGAGGGATAGTTTTAGATAGATGGCCTTGGGGTTAGTAGTTACGTTGGGGTTTTTTTTATGGAATAGGGGGCAAACAAGCAGCCATGAACACCCGCAATACCAGAGACGTCACAAGTGTGTTGCCGGCTTTTGGTGGATGGGGAGGAGGATGGGGGAGAGGTTGCAGTATGGGCCTGCGATACATGATGGCCGGTGGCGAGACATGGCCGGCGGCGAGAGCAGTTTTACCGCGGTCGCGATCTTCTGCGAGGAAGTCATCTCGCAGAAAGAGGCGGCGGAGAAGGTCCGGGAGGACGATCTCCACTCGGACCCGATCCGCCGCCGGCGAACTGGGCGGCGGAGGCGCGCCTGTCAGCGCCTCATGCCGCCCTGAGTGTGGCCGCGGTTGGGCAGGACGGGTTTTCCCCTCCCTCAGCTTCACAGGCCAGCCAGGAGGCGACGTTACCCGTGTACCGTACGTCGCCTAAATTGAGAGTTTCCATCAGACGACGGAGCCCGCTTCAGTGCGGGCGGGGTATTAAAAAAATGGGCTTCCGATATGATCACTCACTCGGTGAAACACAGCGCAGGCGTTGTGCACACCGGTTTTCTGTGAGGTCTTGGTTTAAGGGTTTTCTTTCTAGGGTATATCTGGTTCCCCGGCTACTAGTATGTTGTGCGGTTTTTAGTCGGTTCTAGTCCGACATAAACGACAATATATGGTATCCGGGGATTTCCTAACAGATAAAAAATAGGTCTAATTCTAGGTACTCGTAACAGTTCTTGACACTCGAGTGTTAGAAATAGATAATCCAGTGTTAGAGGTAGGTAATGTCTATGATTTTAAACACCATTAAAAACAAGAAGATTATTATTTTAGGGTTATATTAAAACGTATCACCTCGCTAGTTACTTAAAACATCTTAATTTTTTTCTAATGTCATGAAAAGGTAAACCTAAGTAACGGTCTCATATTAAATGTATAGGAGAAAAAAATATATCTTTTACTATTGTCTTCAAAATCCCATTAGCCTTCTATAAGTTGTAAATGCTGTAAAGCTTTCTTTAACAAATGTCTAAATAATTGTAAAAATCTCATGTATTGTGTGTTTAAAATGCTAATCAGATATTCATTTAAGTCCATCCTAAGGTTGCCTGTTAGAGATGGCTTTAAGCAATAAGACCACCTGGGTTTATTAGAAATCTGGCATTGTATGAAGTCTCGTGATTCCGGATTACGGTGTATGAGTAAAGAGTTTTCTATCTATGTTTGTTTTTTTTGTATAGAATAGAGGGCAAATGACCAGACGTATCGCCTGATGGTAAGTGACTACCGCTGCCCATGGACACCCGCAACATCAGAGACGAACAAGTGCGTTGCCGGCCTTTGGGGTTCGCACCGATTGTCTGTGAGGCCGTGGTGTCATTCCGGTCGAGTCGGCCTATTAATGCCGAAGCGTGGTTCCCCCGCGGTACAAAAGTTTCATAAAGCGACTTTGATGTGTAGAGCCCTATGAGAAGAATACTGGTAAATAAATTAAATCCTTTAAAACGCTTATAAACTTGAAATTTTAGTTAAACAAGTAGAAGATTAAAAGAGTAGCTTTATATGCTGTAAATATTCACTATGAAAAGATTGGAGATAAACATGTAGGCGTATTTTGTACGCCGTAGTTCGTTTGTAGGATGTTTGTACACCTATTATATTCCACCTGATTATATTCTTAATAAGACCTACAGGTCTCATCGGTTAGATAAGTAATAATAAAATAAAATATTAAATATGTTCAGACATTTTAACACGCAACGCCATCCAGTCTTAAACTAAGCAGAGCTTGTACTATGGGTACTAGATAACTGATATTAATACTTATATACTTTTTTTTGTAAATAGATAAATATTGTACATAGAAAACACCCAAACTCCGAAACAATCCGAATCGAACCCGAGACCTCTTGCAAGGCAATTTTTATTGAAATTTTTAATTTAATGACAAAACGAAGACACACACACTTACACTGTAACTGGATGGCAGGTTTTCAGTATCTGTAACAAAAGTCCAGTGAAAGAAATAACTTTCAAAATATAATTAATTAAATAAGTATCAAAATCTTCTTCCCCAATCAGTCCCCAATCCGCACTTGGCCAGCGTGGGGACGTATGGCCTTAACCCTCTCCTGAGCCCAGCAGTGGGACATTATGGGTTGTTGATATGATTGATAAAATCTTCTTGTTTCTTACTTTTTGAACTCATTTACCGTTAAAGTTTATCGATCCCTTAGAACCTAGTAGAAGTACCTTGATAAAGAGGTGTTGCCATCTAAAAATAACCCAAAAGTACCAGGACTCTATACTCATTGCATTTAGGACTGAATAATAAATTGATGGACGTAAAAAAAATGATTGAGGGTCAGGGATGTCACGATACGATTCCTCACATAACAATGGTCCCACCACAATGTGTTGTACAATTCAGACTTAATGGCAGGACCGTTGCGTCGCTCGTCCTTAAAACTCCAGGGGAAACAAATCGTTAACGAATAAAAGAGGTCGGTTTTATCACCGCTATTTGAATTTGGAATAGCGTAGGCATAATTTCTTTTTCATTTTTGATTGAAAATGACGTTCGGCATAGAGGTTTCATTTGTTTTCTTGCTGGCCACATAATCGTCTATGGTTTTTGATGTAATACTACGTTTTCAGTAAAAATTATGATCTGAAAAAGGCAGCCTATCTTATCCTTAAATATTCTATATTAATAAGTATTTTTATCATTAACAGTGTAATCTTTATTGGTGCACTGCTAGTCATAGGCCTCTCCTCAGTAAAGAGGTTTTGGTGTGCTATACACTGGCCTGACTGATTTTTATATTTTTAATTGTCTCTTAATGAATTCTACTGTTAAGCTAGATTTTATGTGTTAAACTTACCCCGGTTTCTTGCAATCCGTGTAAGTATTCTCGTAAAAAGGGGTGGAAAAGTGTGTAATACGAAGCCGAAGAAGGGCGCGCAAATTGATTACGAACAATGAACGAGCTTTTACACACACACTACACTTGGCTATGATATATCGAACCCAACACAATCCATACATATAAAATATCAAGCCTTAGTCAAGGCTTGATATTTTCACATTCATCAACGCTGAGTTTCAAATTCTAATTCTTATTCTTATTTCTTATTATAAAAAGACAACTCCCGCATTAAGTATATACATTCCTGTGTCACGGGGATCTTTACAAACATACATGAAACGGACACAAAGTACACCCAGACTTATAACAACAATTTATGGATCACACAAAGTGTTGTTCCATGTAGGATTTGAACCCACAACACATGGCGCAGTAGGAAGCGGTGTGTCGACCACTGAAACCATTAGGCCAACCGTGTAGTCTGTAGTGTAGTAGTAAATTCAAAATCAATTATTCAAATGAGACCCTAAGTGACATTTATGAACATTAAATTGAAGCTACAGTAACAAATCATAGATCGACGCCACAGCTGTACTGGATTGTCAAGATAAATTAGGTGAAAACGACCGAAATCTACTGCCCGTTTGTGTCGATCTGTAACTTCCAGTTTCCAAAGTGCGTTAAAGCCTTATAAGAAGAATACTGGCGAAGAAACTAAATCGTTTAAATCCATTTTGGTAGAAAATGTAGAAGAATAAAAGTGTCAGCTTCTTATGTTGTAAATATTTACTAAGAAAGATTTTTTAAATATAAAAGTATTATAATCATCAAGCCTTTAATAGTCTACTGCTGAACATAAGCCTCTTCGTAGTAAGAATTCTGACGAGTTTATGCATGGGAAAGCCACGCTTCGACAGGAATGGGTCGGCTCGACTGGAGTGATAGAAATCCGGCTTCACAGAAATCCGGTGTGAAACAACGCTTGCGCTGTATTTCACCAAGTGAGTGAGGATACCAGAGGCCCATACCCAACCCTTCCATGCCCCTCCCCATCCTCCGGTAACGCACTTGTGACGCCTCTGTTGTTGCGGGTGTCCATGGGCGGCGGTAATCGCTTATCATTAGGCGATACGCCTGCTCGTTTGACCCCATTCCATAAAGTAATTTTATTTGTAGTGCTATTCTTGTATGTAATTTATCCCTTAATCAACTCTAACCACACCTATAGATATCCTATAGCTAAGAAAATATGAAGGTAATGCATACATAGGTATGTATAGGTACAGATATATATTGATTTTTGATTTGATATATAAGTGGTACGTTTTAATATATCACTAATATTCTTTTTGTGTTTAATGGTGTTTAAAATCATAGACATAAATTACAAATTGAAGATAAAACCCCGCCTCTATTACAAGATTACCTATTTCTAACACTCGAGTGTTACGAATTGTTACAAAATCTGCAACTAGCCCTATTTTTTATTTAACCTGTATGGAAGTCCCGCGGATACCACCTATTGGTGGTTATGTCGCACTCGAACCGACTACAAACTGCACAACATACTAGTAGCCGATGTATACCTTAGGAAGGAAAGGGTGGTGACGTGATGAACGGTTTCATAGCCGACTGTAACTAGCTTTTACTCGCGGCAATCATTTTTCGGGTTAATATATAATATACGGTAAAAGGGTTTCCAAAATCGATTTAATAGATTCAGAGATTACCTCCTACTCCTACTAGATTACTCCTTACGAACTTTACCTCTTTATAATATTAGTAGGTACCTATAAGTAAATACAATATTTAACAGGGCTACCACACACACTAGCTTTATACCTAGTTGTCACAAAGGTGTACTGTTCAGTTTCTTATAAAGCGCTCGTTTGTTGGCTTCGAGTGGTATTATCTGAACTAGTCACTTAAACGGCTATGCTAGTCACGTCTATACTTTGACCTAAATAAACAGACGCATTGTGGAGGAATTTTCCAAAGACTACTAAGTGTACTTAACAAGATTAAATTTATAACACTGAAACACAAAACGTTATTCGTACAGAATCACTTAAACGTTATATATTTTCGTACCGAGTTATAACTGGGTAAATTTATTAAGTGTCCGTCTAGACTCTTGGTTTTAAATTGAGGATCAGCGGGAAACAATTTTAGAAGAATGAAGACAGTTGAGGCGTTTCTTATCCTTATCTTTTCTTCTCAGGCTGAGTGGAAATTAAAACAAGATCTTTTCCGAGATATAAGTGACGCTGAAGGAAGGCTTGTGAAATAAGATCGTCTGGTTTGTTAAGATAAACCTACTTTTATCGTAGACTCAAAAGTTTGCGGTAACTTTCTGTCATATTATTTAACAGACAAAGTTTGCTGATGTGTTTTGCAATGTTTAAATACATTAACACAGGTGCTAATATTTCAAATTTTAATGTGTCATATTTTTAATATTATTCTTGAAACTCTAAGGTAATATGATAATGTTGTAAACCCTTATTTGTGAATTGAATGTGCTGTACACTTATAACTATGTACACTTATAACTTTCGAGCGACTGTACCAAATCGGATAATTTTTTTTATGTGCTTGTCTGGTACAGTATATATACAGTACAGATCATGGTTTGTCTGGAAAAAAAAAAGAAAACTGGAGGTGTTATAGATTGATATGATATATTGATTGATAGATATTGTCCGCTTAGTCGTATCCACTGCGGCACTGCTACAAGTTAACACGGGCTTACTAAAATAAGTTTTTCGGTATTTGACAAAGTTTTCGCGAAAATGAATATGGTGGTAAGAAGTTCGCTGGGGCAGCTAGTATTATAATAATAATACTAATCTAAAATGTATTTATCTATCACAGCTGATCTATTACAGAGTTGAAAAACCGAAATTCTCAGTATATCTTCCAGATAAGTTAACAATAATCTATCAGGGACATCAGCAATCGAAGAAACTGATCCTTAAAGGATGAAAGAAAACAAAGTTCGTTCTTTATAAAATAAACCCATAAATACTCTTATATTCATCCTATCTGCCAACAATTTACTGTCGCGTTACACACAGTGGCTCAATCTGTTGCTGAATTTAAATAGCTAATTTGTTAGGTTATAAAGTTAACAAGGTATAAAATATTCTAAGGCCCATGCATTATAGATGCTACCGCTTAAGATTGCCATTGTCACCTTTAAACCTGGATAATATGTCTGCCTCGCCGTATTTTGTTTAATTTTAACTCAGGTTACATTATTTCAATTTTAATTGCATGAAACTATATTGAATTAACTTAACCGTTATGTGCGTATGTATGTATGTGTATAAGTGTTTTTTTTTATATGGAATAGGGGGCAAACGAGCAGACGTATCGCCTGATGGTAAGAGATTACCGCCGCTAATGGACACCTGCGACACCAGAGGCGTTACAAGTACGTTGCTAGCCTTGGGGAATCGGGAGGGGGATGAGGGGAAGGGTTGCATTAAGGGCCTCCGGTATCCTCACTCACTCGGTGAAACACAGCTCAGGCGCTGTTTGACACCGGTTTTCTGTGAGGACGTGGTATCACTCCGGTCAAGTTGGCCCATGCATGCCGAAACGTGGCTCTCCCACGGTGTATGGCCATTGTTTGACAGGTTTGTCTATATTTAAGACTATGAGATAAATTACTACATTATAAAATTAAATTATGCACCACCACATGCTGAATTTAAGAAACAAAATAACTTCATCGTTACTTTAATGAAAAAAAAACGATACGGCATCACCAGGGTGATGATCCACCGTTTCGAGATTACCTATTTATTTTACATATCTATCTGTATAAATCTATCTAATATATAAATAGAAATGAATCACAAAAATGTATGTACGCGCATAACTTTCGATGGATTGCACCAAACTGAATAATTCTTTTTTTATGTGTTTGTTATGGTCAGGACAAGGTTCGTGTGGTATAAAAAAATAAAAGAAAACCGAAGGTGTTATATTTCCTTAGTCCACTTAGTCGTATACACTACGGCCCTACGGAAAGTTAACATGGGCTTACGAAGGGAAGTTTTTCGATAATTAAAAAAAAACACTGGCCGTAAGAAGTGTATCGGGTATAAAGTAAAACATGAACTAGGTAAATAGCTACTCTTTAAATAAGATGAAATATTTCCAAAACTCTTTTAAAACATGTACATTATTCTTAAATAACTACTACATATTTTTCACGTGAGCGTACATATATATAGCGGGTTACTGGCTTCAGAAATATCTACCGGGTTTATTTAAAGCAAGTAGATATCAATTTTACATTGGCCGTACTTAAGTCATGGCAAAGGGCAGGCTTTCGGCAAAACTATCCTCGCATGTCTTATTCACATGTAAATAACTTATGTACATAGAAAGAGATCTAGCATGAACTTGCTTCTGTTGACAAGCTAAAATATCTTTTTTGCAACCCCTACTTAAGCACTTAATAAAGTAATCCTACGCCAATAATGCCTTAAATTATTTTGAAAAAAAAACAGACACTTTTAAATTGCTCTATCCGATATAGCTAAGATGCACCGCAAGGACACTGCCTTTCAAATTAAAAAAAAACGCATCGCATTTGGTCCATCCGTTTGAGAGCTACGATGCTACAGACTGACATCCATGTCCAACTTATAACCTTCTTTTGCGTTGGGGGTTAAAAAGGCTTTCTAATCTAGCCCTTACGAAGCCACTGTGAGTGGCGAAAATTTAAATTTCTTTGATGTGTCCGATGTTTTTATTAATTCAAACAATAAGACGTCATTCCCTGCCTCCAGATTATTATGCTAGATATTAGACTATAAAGCCATTTTATCTCTAGTCAAAACCACTTTGTTATGGCTTGTAAAACACTACGCAGGCAAAGTGGGATAAACTTTTGGCAATTGAAACTACTCTTTCGACGCTTTTAAAGTTCAAAAACTACAGCAGTACTTTTTATTCTAGCTAGAACCGAACAGTTTGATTTTTAGGTGACCTCTTTCCAATTTAACCCAGGAAAATACAAAATACTTTTCCTGAAATTGAGTATTAGGAAATTTATTTAAAGTTCTTGATCTATCCCTATATAATTAGTAGTACATCAATTAATTATATATGCTACTGTAAAATGTATATTAATTATTGTGATGGTCAACCTCTGATCGATACCCATTGCAATTACTATTGAACCGTGATAATTAATTAGAGCTGTGGCTATTGTGTTACATTAAATGTCAGACATAAAATTGTATTATAATATTGTATAATTGTATGCTTGTCTGTGTTACTTAAATGTAAATGCTCCTACATTTAGCCACGCTTTGGCACGATACCACGTCCTCACAGAACACCGGTGTGAAACAGCGCTTTTGCTGTGTTTCACTGAGTGAGTGAGGATACCGAAGGCCCAGATCCCAACCCCTTCTCCATCCCCTTCCGCATCCTCCGCAAGCCGGCAACTTACTTGTGACGTCTCTGGTGTTGCGGGTGTCCATGGGCCGAGGTAATCGCTAACCATCAGGCGATATATCTGCTCGTTTGTCCCCAATTCCGTAAAGAAGTAGCCCAGTCTTTCCGAATAAAAGGAACACAACACGCTTTTTGTTGCTATTTTCAAGTTATTGTTTGTGGTAATATATAGTCTACACAGCACTGTTTCCTTAAGTTAATGTAGAAAAAGCTGACTCGACCGGAGTAATCACCGACTGGCTTCATAAGAAACATCTTGTTTATTTTGTCATTGCTTCACAGCAAGTGGATGAGAGGAGAGGAGACCCGAGTCCAGCAGTGGGACATTATGGGTTGTTGATGAAGTGGATGAGAAGATATTTTCACCATTACTCAGCTTTACTTCCCATCCTTAATACATTTAGCAACCTAGCATATTATGTCTAATAAAAACGCAAGATAAGCAATAAATTCTTGTTGCGTTAAGGCTGGGATAGACACCGGGAGAAGCGAGACTGCGAATTTACTAGCCTGTCTCCCGTCTGCTGACCGGCTAATTTCTGCCTCAACCTTTATTTATACTTACATCGATATAATTTGAAATGAGATAAGTGCGAATAATATTAATATTCATGTTATGACTGTTTCTATAAACAGCTCATAAACATCAAAAGCCCGTCGACTATTTTTGTAAATGGATTAGCAGAAGCTCTTCTAAGTTTAGAGATGATGATCGCTAAGAAGCGGTAATTATTTTTTTAAATATTTATATTAAAATTCCTTAGGTCATGACTACTTTTTTGATTTCACTAGCTCTTGCCGCGTTTGTTGGTTATCGCACTAAATATTTGCCTATGTTACTCCGTTATAATATAAATTTCCATTAATAGTGTTACAAAAAACTGACATAAGCATTTATAAGATTACTTTTGGATTAACAAGTAAAAAAGAAAGTAACGCTGTCGGTAAGTTATGCTCTCAATTGTCGGTACTTGATGGAACTTGTTGCAATACAATATAAAATTAATTTCGCTTGTACTTATTCCACTGATTTATTTATTTAAGTTTACACCTGACCAGTTTCGCCTTATGGCATCATCCAAGGTTAATGTCGAAAATATAAAAATAAAAATTCGCAACCGTGCAGGTGTAAACACAAATAAATAAAATGGTGGAATACGCTGTACCTACGCGCTGTACCGATATTAATGAGATTTGGTATGGAAATACTTTGATTCTCGAGAAAGGACAGCCATACTCTCTACCAAGATAACGGTACGCCTTATAAAAGTTATACTGATTAAATAATATTTAAATTCATACACACGTCTTTATAAAGGGTTACCATTAGGCGCATGAAACACTAACTATTACCAACTATAATTAGGTCCACGTCACGTAATAGGGGACTTTAGCTTTCAACGGGACACTGGGAATTTGAGATGGGACTACTTGGAATGGAATACGTATATACATAAAAGGGGGAACCGTATGTAAGAAAGAGAGGGTTGTGATTGTGACATGCTTACAAAATTATGACTGGAAATGTCTGTTGCTTGTAAATCTAAGAAAACTGACAATTAAAAATAGCAAATACGTACGAGAACTATTCTTTTTATATAGCAGTTTGATTTAAACTTAATATTTCTCTTTTTAAATATTATCATTACAATGCGTTACCTATTTCAACAAGCTAAAAAAATTTAAAACATCTTATTACGCGTTGTTATTGCCCTGAAGGAATCGCCGTGAGCGTTATGACCGCCGATTGTTACTTATAGGTATATTTTTAACCGACTTTAAAAAAGGAGGAGGTTCTTAATTCGACTGTTTTTTTTGTTTGTTACCTCAGAACTTTTGACTGGGTGAATCGATTTTGATAATTCTTTTTCAATTGAAAGCTGGTGTTTCCCGTGTGGTCGCATTTCAATTTGATCCAGTTCTTTAAAACGTTTTTTTATGTTACTCATCTTTTCTATTGATTGATTTTGTGTATACAATTCAGACAAAGAAATAAAAAAAATATATGTTCCATTATTATGTTTAAGGTATCGTTGTTTCATGCAAAAAACTAGTAGAAGACTAGCTGCAAGCAGCTTGTTGTATACGACAAAGTGACAAGACCGTAAAAAGTATCTTTACATGGTCGTAGCACTAATCCGTGGACTCGATTCTTATTTTGAACATCTCGAGTTCATCAGCCATTACGAAGCCATTGTAAAGTCGCCCAAAGCTTTTATTTAACGACTTAATAAAATTAGAGGGTTTTCAATCGACTGTATTTTTTATGTTTCTTACACCTCAGAACTTTAAACTTTGATGATTTTTTTTATTTGAATGCTAGTGCTTCCTATGTCAGGTCTCATTTTAATTTGGTCCAAAGATAGAAGTCAGTTTTCGTTTGTTAAAATTTTTGTTTACTTTTAATTCAACGATTGACTTTTCCAGGAGCTGGATCTATTTGCCTAGGTGTAGTGTATTTGCCTTAAGTAAATATACGCGTTACATGAAGTTTAAAGTTCAATTGTTAAAAATATTTTGGTGTGTAAGGGTACTATTTGTTCATATTCGGCTCTACTACTACTCCATAAAGAATAAGACCTACTTTAACTTTTATCTAACAAGTTTCTAAAAATAGCATTCTGTATGTATATGAGATTTAATTTCAAAATGTATATTTAATAGTACAGAAATGAACACTTAAAAACCCCATAAAGATGTCGCCGGCGTAATCTTACCCAAGGCCTCTATTCAACCTTATCGAATTGCGGGCGTTTAAGTTTTCTGCGGCTAAAAAGGCAATCGTGCCACTGTAAGCGAGAAAACAACTTTACTATTCGTCAAAGTTTAAAAACGTTTAAGTAAAAATGTCTGGCCAGTATAGTAAGCCAAAACCTCCTTTCTTAGGTAAGCCGTATGTCAAGCAGAGGTCTGTTGACGTAAATTAATAAGGCCCCTTGATAAAGATGACAGCTTTAAAGCTTAAAACATAGAGGAAAGAGCATTATGAAATTCGACACTAAAAACTTTGAGTACTGCTAACTCTGCTTGGAAAGTTTTTATCCCATATAATTGAGTAATATACATATAGTGGTATCATATAAAACTAATGTGCTTCTTACCGGTTCTTCTTCATAGGAATGACATTTTCCAACTGGTTCTTAATAACACGTTTCTATAGTGCCAACAAAGGCCCACATGAAATAAAGGTTTTTGGTTTTCCATTTTAAACTAACCGCACTAATACGCCCTTTGCTGGTTATCTCGCTCTTGATGGCCTTTACCTTCCGCTATTTACTTCAAATCGATATTTGCTTGACACAACACGTCTGTAATGGGCCTTAGAGTGTATGGTGCAATTGTACATAATGAAATGTGATAGGATCAAATGATTTCAATTCCCAAACTAGTTTGAGGACGTCTTTTAAGTCTACTACTATACGATATGACTTCGAATTTTGGCGCAGAGCGACTGTCATCAGACTGCCACTTCTAAACTAGATAATAGGCGATATAGAAGTTCTAGAAGTAGAAGGACTATTTTTTGAAACTTTTAAAGCTCCATTTACCCCTATGTAATTTTATTACAAATATTGTCACAGATGTTCGTATGGCAACTGGAGCCGACGGCTAAATGTGCTCTCTGAGGTACGGAGGATTAAGGTGACTATGGTCTGTTAATAGCGGGTAGTGTTGATTTTGACAGCACATCGATCAATGTTGGGCCCGTAATGGCAGGACTTCTATCGCTTATACGGTACAAATAACGATTGGGCCGATAGACACGGGGAAGCCCAGGCTTCCCCTAGGATAGAGTCTGAATAAATGTGGCATCGTTTCTTGGGGGAACCTTAAATAATATGGTCCGGGTCCTCCTCAGAGCAGGGCCCCTGAACCGGCAACCGTCTTGGTTTTAGTCAAATCACCACACACCTGTCATTAGTCCCACCTTCCAACAAAAAAAGGACTTCCATCGTCCTTTCTTACCATGTATTATCAATATTACCAATTTGATAATGATTTTATTCAACATTCAATTAAATAATAAGTCACGATAGCGAAATTGACTGTTACACAGATTGCAATAACAATAAAAACCTCATTCCCGACCCTCTGATTCCAAATCACGCTGATCCTGTACTATGATAACCAAATGGAACAGGAGTCAGCAGCATTAGGGTACTAAATATTTTTTTGTTTGTAGAATAGGGGTTAAACGAGCAGAAGTATGCGTTATTATCATCAGCCTTTTGCAGCGCGGGTAATAGATCTCTCCCATTGCACGCCACCCTGATCGATTATGACTTTAGCTCACGCATATAAATAACACTAAGACAATTTAATCGGTTCTGTGCCTGATCTCTCCCCGGTCGCGATCGTCCCATCGGATTATGAGAGTGCGGCAACAGAGTGCACCTGTGTTTGCGTACATACTTGTGCACTATAATATCTCTTGCGTAGTTGCCTGATCTCCGTTAAGACTGGCTGCCGTGGCCGTAACAAGTTCGGAGAACATCATATGAAGTACACCCAGAATACTTGTCCTGTATATGAAACGAACTCACAACCTCTGGCTTAGTATTCAGGATATCTGATTTTTTGTAATTTACCTTGAGAATTTTTATGAGAATAAATAAAGAGATTTATTATTGTTATCCCTATTCACTAGACCAACAGGCCTGTCTGCCCGACTATCATAATATCAAAAAAAAACATCAAAATCGGTCTATAAACGACTAACCTAACTGCGAAAAATATACGGTCAAATTGAGAAATCTCCTCCTGTTTTCATCGGTTAAAAATAACTGCTGTCTGTAATCGATTAGAGACCAAAATAGTCTTAAAATTGTTATTTCTATTCCATACTGGATTAAGCAGGTCGAACAGTTTTAAAGTTAAAGGTAACCCAGCACTATGTTATCCAGTTAAAGATTCGGTATAATTTAATCAATCAGGACTTCGTGAAATTACTTTAAAAAATGGCGAAAATATCGCGTAAATGAGAACTAAAAACCGTAAAACTGAGATTTTAGGGAATCTATTTGGCTCGAAATCATCGCTCTCTAATGTACACATGTATATGGTTAAACCTGCAATTTGGGCGATAGGTACAGGTTGTATACAAAACAAACTGAATTATGAAAACAAAATTGAGATTTTAATTTTAATAAAACTACAATTTTATCAAAAACCAATTTTAACCTTTTATTCAACATACGGACAATATCATGACATTTAGAGACACTGAGGTAAAAATGACACTACGCGCTCGGAGCTCGACCCTTTCGAGTCGAGTGGCCTGTCTGAGAACACTCTACTGAAGAGAGAACAGCCTGAGCAGCGAACACACAACGAGTTTTAAACACCACCACCACCTTTTTTGAAAACAATTTAACCTCAACTAGTACGAGTTTATCGTATTATTTGACTGCACGTGTCGCGTAGTGGTCTACTGCGTTGAGTGTTGTGGGTCCAATCCAGGACAACACGTTCAGTGATCCACAAATTATTGTTATAAACTGGGTGCTTTTTGTGTCCTTTTCATGTATGTTTGTCAATTCCTCTCAGCGCTGGATTTATTTCTAATGCGGGTGTTGTCTTTTGAAAGGAACTAAACATAAACTCGCCTTCATGGTAGGTCTAATGGTTTAAGCGGTCGCGACACTATTTACCACTGCATCAATTGTTGTGGGTTCAAATCCCACATGAGACTGTGATCCACAAATTGTTGTTCCGAGTCTGGGTGTTCTATGGGTCCGTTGAAATGCGACACAGGATTTATATCTTTTGAAATAAGCAAATCAAGTACATAATTACGCGATTAGTAAAGATTTCAATGCAAACCAATAAAAACACCGGTCATCGCGTCGATCAAGTTCATGTGTAAACTCGTACCTGGCCCCTCAACAAACTAAGTTTAACTTAGGCACGTACGTTGTTCTAGTATCGAACCTTCTTTATGTAATCACAATTTACGTAACATCTACATCGAGCTAGATTCCACGTCTCGTGACGTAACAGGGGTAAATAAGTTACTAACGTACTATTTATGTAGGTATGGCATCTTCTAATTATACCCGTGTCTCAAGGATACATCGAAATGGAAATGGAACTGAGACAAAGGCCTTTGTTGAAGGACGCACACACATACACATGTACACTATATCATTTAGGTGTTATTCATACAGCTTTTTTTGTATGGACCTAGTAAATGAGGTTACTGGCGTCCAAATTTTGTCCCCCCTGGAACAAGGGAAGGGAAGCACAGAAGGCGGCAACCCCTTTTGCGACTTTTGGTGACCTTTTTACTCTATACACCATAAACAAGAATAATTTAAAAATTTATAACCCAACAGTGTAAAAACTTTTTCTTTTATATAACCTATATTACGCGGGCCGTTATTATGAACCTATTGACACGTCATCCATCAAAATCGGTTCAGTTTAGGCGCTATATAGTTAAACATGCAAACATACATTGTCTGGGAAAACCTTTTCATTTCACTTCACCGTAGTTGAGTACTCATCGTGGGAGAGCCATGCTTCGGCATGAATGGACCGGCTCGACCGGAGTGATACCACGCCCTCCCAGAAAACCGGTGTGAAACAGCGCTTACGCTGTGTTTCATCGAGTGAGTGAGGATACCGGAGGCCCATACCCCAATCCAACGCCCCCTATCCCCCTCACCATCCCCCTTCCCCTCCCCATCCCGCAAAGGCCAGCAACGCACTTGTGACACCTCTCGTGTTACGGGTGTCCATGGGCGGAGGTAATCGCTTACCATCAGGCGATACGTCTGCTCGATTGCCCCTAAAACAATAAAAAAATAAATAATAATAATAATAATTGAATAGACGCATAGTTGGCTAGGATTTAATTCCTGTACTTGCTTAATACCTTCATTTTAATATAGTCTCTATGCAGTATTTTTTCTTCAGTTGCCATAGCAACTAATTCTCGCAAACAGTTGTGAAAACAGACTTTAAATACTTTCCTGGTACATAGTTCGTAATTATATGAATCTGATCGGTATTAATACTACTATAACTTTGAAGCAAGAAATATAGAATTGGTACAAGTAACATAATGACTATTATTTTACTTGTACCAATTCCAAATCAATTGAGAGTACATGCCAACTGGCACCTCTTATGCCTTTTTATTTAAATATTTTGTTGTATAAATAAAACTTAGTTGAAGGCTCGACCTTTCCAGCTTCAGACAATCTAGGTTCCAGCTAGTTACAGGCATAATAAAATCCGCTTGAGCTATTATTGCTTACAATACCAACCTCATTAGTTTAAGCGACGTCCAAAGCAAAATTTCAATTTTATTTCTCATACATCACCAACAGTCTATTGTTGCTCATAGGGTTCTCCTCACCAAAGAGGTATGGTATAACAAAAAAAAACTTGCAGTGATATTGCTCTGCGTAGATTGTTCTAAAAATCGCCCCTTACGACGTCTGTCATGTATCCGTGGCTACGGGAACAGTCACAAATAGGGATAGTGATCCTCCTTGTTCTTAATCCGTCACTATGCGTCATTTCTTCACACTCTTTTCCCATCAATATATAACTTCCATATAGATATATCTGTCTCTGTACATAAGAATTATGTACAATTTGAGATTGTATCCTTATTAGCTACTGAAAATATTAGGGTCTTTATTCGTACTCACCTTTACTAATTATTTCTTTATTTTCTTCTCGTGTGCACCTTAATGTAATTAGTGGGAAAACGTACACGATCTTACAATCGTTTATATTCAGTACCTTCCGAACTTCAGATACCGGAATAGTTGTATTACTTATTTATTTATTGGGGCAATTACAACAGGTAACAAATAAGGCGTAATTTGTTAGGATTAATATAGGTTCAGTACTGATTGGTCCCCTTCCGTAGTCACAGAACATGATATTCAAAGTAAGATTAACAGGAAATTAAATTTTAGACAATTAGACCCAAACAAATACAATGATAAATAGTTTTATTTCACTTTAAAGCAAGAATATTTCATTTAAAAACAGTTCATTACACATTTAGTACATTGTTCATTTTTACGAACGAAAATTTTTATTTTTATTACAAACATTTTAGGGGGCTTTGTGTGGCCGATTCGTGTGGGGATGAGCCTTTTTGTCAAATGTAACCCAAGCAATTGAGTCTACAATCCATCACGGCCCCTCGTTGGGCGCCATTCTATTGTGCTCATTTGACGCTGACAAATAATCAAGGCAATCACATTAGTTGATTATATTCGAAACAGAAGCTACTTATAATTCGAAGTACATAAGACTTGTACTCTATTTGATAAATAATAGCCGGATTGATTTCTTTTGGCAATAAGTCCGCCCTTTCTTAGTACACTACCTATCAGATATTTTATGTACTCTTTTATGACTCTGTAATATGGTGTGCAAATAAAGAGTTTTCTATCTATCTGTAGATACGTAAATAAACCTTGAAAAAATACCCTTTTTTGTGACATTCGTGAAAGACATTACTTTTTGTACGTCTGACTTGAGCGGGACGTGATGTGTTTTAAAAATGTATAGTCATTGTAACACTAGTGCTCTTAACTACCGTAGCTCCGTTTAGCAGAAGTTTCCAATTATTTAGGCACCGTCGGGAATCCGGCCTTGCTGAGGCCTTGAACTGCAATCGATATGTCCATAGGAGATTGTTTGCGAAGGGTATGAGCTAAATGTGAGGCAATATTCTCCCCTGAACGCGTGCTGCATACGTACAAAAATTGATACATTTATACCTCTGTTACGTAAAGGCATTATATAATATATTTACTGAAGTTTTATTGTAATATCCTAACTATTATTGTAATACGAATGTGAATTTGTTTTTTTACGCTTACTCGTTTAAACCACTTCATCATCAGCCTATCGCAGTGCACTTCTGGACATTGGCCTCTCTAATTGCACGCACTTAGTTAGACATTTGATGGAATTGTTGCAATTCATTCTAGAATTAAACTCACTTGTACTTATACCATTATTTTTGTTAAGTTTACTCACCGGTTTCGCCTTATGGTATTATCAAAGGTTATATAAGGCGACATACACTTGGACAAAGCTAGTGTGTATTTTTAAATATTTTATGCGATAACTAGATTTTGCACGCGGTTCCGTAGAGCCACTCTGATTTCAGCACGAACGGGTAAGCTCCACCGGAGTGGTACTAACCTCCCACAAATGATCAATAAAATAAAATAAATAAAATGATTGCGTTCGTGCTTTCGTGTTTCGTAGATGAGTGCGAGACCGCCTGCATCATTAGGATGCAGAAGCATCACTAGGCGGCCATGGTGTGGTTCACCATACTGCAGTGGTGCATTGTCTGCAATTACAACTAGTATGGTGGTCACCGCTCTAGATTATTACTCCTTACTATTATGCTTTCCATTAGGCAGAGTAGAGTCATTTTGGGAGTGACATACATAAAAAACTGTAGCCTGTATCCTACGTCAAAAATCAAAGCATCCCCGTACCAAATTTGATAGAAACCGGTGCTGCGGTTACTATTACATCCTTTTTTTTTTTACGTGTTGGAATGCCTTTACGCACTTCGCTCCCCCCCGCGGGGACAGGGGGTTCGCTTTGTGTGGGACTCCTGACTGATTCGCCAGACTACCCACTAAACCACCACGGTGTGCCACTCTGCGCCTGAGACGGGAGAGATCCGGGAACCGCTTTCTTACGCCATCCGGGGTTACTATTACATCCTGTAATGAGGTAGGAACAATGTGACGATCTAGGTTTGTTTTTAGGGTTAAGTTGATGCAACTTTAAATACTACATTTCTTTATGTATGACACTACCGAAATGACTCTACTCTGCCTGATGGAAAGCATAAGCAGAATCCAAGAGTGGTGGTCACCATACTCATTACGAATGCAGTTAATGCAGCATGGTGCTTACACAGTGGCGGCCAAGTGATACCTCCGGTCTCGAACTCACCAACGAAAAACGACTGCACGAACGCAGTTATTTTACGTTGATTTTCAATGAGAGGATAGTACTGCCTGGGTTAAGTGCTGAAGTCAGCGTGACTCTACTACCTTCTGAATCTACATGTTTCAAAGTGACTGTTTTTCTCACTTGACCTTCCCAATCATCATTGTCATAATGATAACATTTTTCTGATGCATCGAGTTTTAAGTAATCCATAAAACACAAATAAGTATTAGTCTGATGACATTCTAATAGTTATTTTACAGCAAAACAACTATTAAAACAAGTTTATTACCTAATACAATTGTGTACATAGTAACATTATTTGTATTTCAAATAACTAACTTATTAGGTAGTGTTTGCTATCACATGTACTAGGGAACTGTGAAAGAATCGCGGAAGGCGCTGGCACCTGTGGTACAATGTTTAAATACATTAGTACAGGTGCTAAAGTTTCATATTTTGGATGTTCCATATTTTGTGTTATAATTATTATTATAGAAATTTTTTGATGTAATATGATAATGTTTTAAATCGAAAATTGATTAGTACATACTTATATTTACTTTACAATATAAATATGTACTAATCCTGTGTTGATTTAAATAGTCTTTGTCACATAATTTTTAAAGTGATAGTGATTCTTTAAGCACTTTGAGCACTTTGGGTGAAAAAAAATCATAGAATTCGCGTCATCGTCACCGAACGTTTTCTATGAGCTATGTGTTCTGTGTATAAACTATGTAGATATATACCTCCGTACATCGATCGGCAGTTCCCTTAGACTGTCCTTACAGTTTTTTTTTTTAATTTATGTTACTTACATACTAGTATTGGTATAATAGACAAATTTTAATTTAATATTAAAGTTTATAATCAATTTTTTTCATGGTTTAGGCAGCAAACGAGCAGACGTATCCCCTGATGGTAAGCGATTACGACAGAGGCGTCACAAGTGCGTTGTCGGCCTTTGGGGGATGGGGAGGAGTATGGATATGGGCCTCCGGTATCCTCACTCTCTCGCAACGCTGTTTCACACCGGTTTTCTGTGAGGCCGTGGTATCACCCCGTTCGGCCTATTCGTACCTAAACGTGGTTTTCCCACGGTTTGAATATACAAAAATAACAACTGTTTGTTTATGGTTTTCCGTTTTTACTTCTGACGGCAGTCCTCATGTCTGTATTTTAGTAACTTTGTGTATCTAAACTTTTAAATATGGCTATATGAACGTATTTTCTTTAGATGTGGTTGCGCTGTTCAATAACCCCTTTTTGAATATTGTTGCAGGTCGATGGCAGCTTACTGCTAAGAAACCTAGGAGTAGATGATGCAGGATTATACGAGTGTTCAGTAGAGAACGAGACAGCGTATATCGACAGGGTCAACCTTACAGTCAGGAGTAAGTAACCCTTTAAATAAATCTCAGATAATCTATTGTACGCGAATCACCAGTTGCAGACATTGACGCACAGAAATATACACGCACACACACGTTATGGTAGTTATTTTGTGTTGTATACTTACCTAATAATGGCTAATCTGCCTTTACTAATGTAGAACACAAATGTCTGTACTTTGGTGGTGGGCGATAATAACCACGACACAGTTTATATTTACATAATGTGGTTAATTTCGTACACAAGTGAAGTTCTATACTGTTTTCCTATTCTAAGAAAGTTTATAAAAGAAAACTCAAACTTTGCTTGTTAGTCGTGTGAAAACTAAAGGATTTATTTGGTACAAGTGTTTTTATTCCTTGGTGGCGTGCATTAAGTGAGTAGTCCATTCATGGATGTGAAAATAAATTGCTCCTTATATTAAAATATGAACATCGATTTAATCCTTAATCGATGTGCATATTGTTATTATATAATTATACAAAGGACTAGTTCATATTTTATCTCGCAGACAGCTTCAAAGTACCTAAAGACAATTTTGAGATGATTGTAATTACATTGAATTTTTTATTTGATTTCTATTTGCATGTTTTTATTTACTTGTATTACATTATATTAAATTCAATTTGACTACACGGTTGGCCTAATGGTTTAAGCGGTCGCCACGCCGCTTTCTTTTTCGCGCGCGGATTCAGATCCTATCTTCCAAACTCCAAGCTGTTATTAAGTATTTCTATAATCTGGAAAACTCCATAATACTTTTTGTACCGTCCCGGGATTCGAACCCAAAACCTCTTGATTGGCAGTTGCACACGTAAACCACTAGACTCTCTAGGCAGATAATAAGTATTCGTATTGCGGAAAATGCATTTCTGATACTCCACGTATACGACAGTGTCTGCTCATAAATCGGCCAGGGTCTCAAACAGTGGTTATACAATCAAGTAGCGTGTTCATATAGACTAAGTGCTTTGTGTCGTGTGGGATTGATTCTGCCTCTAACTGGTATTAGGTAAGTGGAGTGGGTTGTAGCTGCTCCGTTCTTGTACAGTTAACTTGCTATTATGTTCTATTAAACTCAAAAACTGGAGATATCTACCTAGGTTAACATTCATCAAGGTCAAAATCATCATGTTCCTACCTATATTACCCTCATTCTGGGCAAGCAGCGAGACATCACAACGTAATTCAGTCCATAAGTGGAATCCAAGATTTGTGATTGCAGGCAATGCAACAATAAAATAAATAAATATTTCGGACATCTTCCACACAACGCCATCTAGTCCCAAGCTAAGCAGAGCTTGTGTAATGGGTACTAAACAACTGATATAAATACATATGTACTTTCTTTGTAAATGCTTACTTATTATACATAGAAAACACCCAAACTCCGAAACAAATATTTGCAGATCATGCAAACATTTGGTCTGACCCAGGAATCGAACCCGAGACTTCAAGCACAGCAGTCGCATACGTTACCACTGCGCCACAGAGGCAGTCACAATACAACATGGTTACAAACACTATGGCGGCCTATTGAAATGTTTTTGCATCATTGGGCCTACGGTCTCGCACTCACCGACGAAACACGACTACACAAATACTGTCATTTTAGATTGGTCTTCTGTGATAACGTAGTAACCCCCCCCCCCCCGGTCGACCAGACCCGTTCGTACTTAAATCAGCAAATCAGCTTGGCTCTACTACTTTTGATATCTATAGTCGGCGAAAGTAATTAACTATCACTATAAAAGGTAATATCTATTCCAAATAGTTTCTGCTATTGTTATTTCAAGCTGTTTTTGTGATAAAATATGAGTACGAATGACAAATATCGTCTTAAACCCAGTACAACATACGAAAATATCGCGTGGTATAGACTGAAACACTTCTTTAAATACATGGATATATATTACTTACACTCATTTAAATACATGGTTAAATACATACACAGTAATTTATTTTTAATATCAACCAATTCACAACCCTTAATGTCTCACTGCTGGGCTCGGGTCTCCTCTCAGCAGAGGGTTAAGGCCATACTTTTATTATAATTTAATTTAATACCCACAGTTGTTGGATTTTAGATGTAAATATTTTATATAACCACTTTTGAAAATGCCATAATTCGAAACCGGTCAGGTGTAAACTCAATTATAATAGTGGAATAAGTACAAGTTATTCTAGAATGTATTGCAACAAGTTCTGTCAAGTGCCGACAGTCGAGAGTAAAAATTACATTACACTTACTCATGTAGGTACTCATAACACACTAGTAGGGCAACTCTGATACATGAAAACCGCAGAAAAGAATGCCCTACGTTACTTCATTAATGTCGTTTGATTATTTTATTAATTTGTAAACTGTGACCTTATATTACTCAACAATCTTTTGAACGCCACTAGAACGAAGTAAAAGAAAAGGACAGCTAGAGTTAATATAATATACGTATCCCCATCTTGCGTCGTAACTAACAAACTCAAGCTTAACACCAGCCCCTATAACAATTTTTTTTTTACCGTGGGAGAGCCACGCTCCGGCATGAAAGGGTCGGCTATACCGGAGTGATGAGGGGAGGGGTTGGGGTATGCGCCCCCGGTATCTTCACTCAAAACATAGCACAAGCGTTGTTTCACACCGGTTTTCTGTGAGGCTGTGATATCACTCAGGTCAAGCCGATCCATTGGATGATGGATCCAATGGACACATCCGTGGCCATTCTACGCCGTATTTTACACGTGTGCAACCTCCGACGCAAAAATAGGGCTCTTATAAATTTGACGACGATGTCTGTTGTGTGTCAGTGGCACCGCAGCTCTCATGTGGATTTTGATGCGGTTTCTTTCACGTGAAAACCAGTTTCCTTGCGGGGATTTTCAGCTATGTTTGGTAAAGTATCGGTCCAAAAGTGTAAGAGTATCAGCTTTTTTCCAAAATGATATAAGGCATTTTTGACACATGATTACTCGATAAGTGCTTGTGTGAGGTGCTTTAAGAAATTTTTAATTTTAGTTGGTTTCCTGCTTAGATTGCTTCCTTAGAAGCCTCTTACAGCACATACGGAATGTCTCACATTCTGTGCTGAATGTTCACATTCGTATACTTAATGGATAAAATACTAAAACCTATAAAAGTAAAACAAGGGATCCAAAATCACTGTTTTGTTACACTTTAAAAGGTTACCCTTTAAAGCTTTCGACAGATTTAAAATCAATTTATCAAAGTTGTACCCTTATGCTTGCTTGCAAACTTCAATAATTTCCGATGAAATCATGGTAAAAGGTTAGATTTAATCTGTGACGTAAGGAGGTCGGGCGTTGGAGATTCTTCCACGATAATACTCTGGATCGATAGATTTGTGAATACAGTTTCAGCGGACATTCTATTTGTAGATTTTGAAAACAATGCTATTTAAGTGGCAGAATGAGACCAGTTTTCTAGAAGTCCTACAAGGAGAAAATAGAAGCCACTCCTACTACAATATATAAGAGGTTATATTATTATATGAAATGGCCTACGGTACGGGATACATACCTAGTGCGAGTGTTGTCTTGCAAAAAAAATAGGTGTATTTATCTGGGTTGTAAGATTCATCTGGTCATATTATGATGTTTTAAATGACGTATGGTCCACGAGTGGAAAACTCTGTTACTAACAACGAGAGCAACACAGTAATCTCGCGACACAAATAGCAATCTGATAAAATGAGATTGTTAGAAACACCATATTTTATGACCCGCTAGCAGGACATTAAATTAGCCAACATTAAAGTGCTATTGTATTGTGTAAGTCGATATGAAAAGCTAACCGAGGGTAAGAGAGGACGGGAATAGGTTTTAAAGTGATTTTGATGATAACCGAAGTATCAAGTATTAAAGTATTAACTGTTTGTTTTGTTTCATCGCTCATTCATCATTTTCGCTCTCCTTGCAGCGATGTTTTTCCTGCATATTTTATCGCTTAGTCGGCTCTTACGATACCCATGAGATAGACAGCGGAGGTCTTCGTATTATGAATCCCATAAATACGTATCTCTATACCTACCTAACGGTTCTGTTGTCTATTATGTGTTACTGCTGTGATATCGGGTGTAGAATTAAACGAAATCCCGTATTGTAGTCTCAGAACAAACGTTTGAACTACTACACACGAACACGTGCTTTTCTTATGGGGTTAGTTAAACCGTTCAAAGCATTTTTCTATTTTGTTTTATAGTACACACATGCATCGAATTATGCCTATTTCCTAGAAGGGTCGGCAGATACAATTGACCCCTACTTACTAAAATCCTGATAAACCTCTTTTGATTTATCAAGCATGCAGATCGGTTGCTAGTGGTATCATAAAAAAAAATATATCGTTAAAAATGCTACGGACTTATTTCTTTCTTACTTTTCACATTCATTATCCATCATTAAGGTACAATCAAAGATAAATTCTTCCATATCCACATCCGTAGGTCCATTAAGATATCATTATTGTGGATAACAGATATATAATTGAAATATTGTGTCCAAAATACGATTTTTTCCATATTCGATGGCGGTCGCACAAATTATGGCATGCATAAATAATGGTAGGCTATATGTTTTTGTGTATTGTTTGACTACAAATGTACCTAATTGCTCTAGGTATCCAAAATTTCTGGACATAAACAGCATATAAAATACTAAAATATATAAACATTACAGGTACATATACAAATAAAAAAATTTAAGTGTCTGATTGTAATTTAAAATTATTGCATATGACGATACCTATATACGGTCTCCATTCATTAAATTTCTCCTTCAATTTTAATTTAATGAAGGTCCTCCATTAAATTTTAAAAATGTTTACTACTTGTCTGTTCGTGCCGATATTTGATAATCTTTGGGACGGCTGGACACAGCATTGTCTAAAACATACTATTATATAATTATTAATTAATTAATTATTACTTTTTAAACATCATAGTGGTGTCAACTAAGCAGAGTGTCACTTAAATAAATAACACACAACGCCATCTAGTCCCAAACTAAGCAGAGCTTGTACTATGGGTACTAGACAACTGATGTTAATATATATATTTTTTTTTGTGAATACATACATATTATACATAGAAAATTTATAATGTAAGTTACCTAAATTCTCTCCAGAATTGTATTAGTTTATATAAAAAATAATGTTATGTTTTTTATTATTTGCTTATGTCTGAATGTATTATTCTTTGTAGCCATCGCAAATTGCGTGTTTAGTAGAAATATAAAAGACCACATGACAGGTATGTCATATTATATTTCATACCTACCTTTATATTTATACATATTTTCATACCACGATGCGAAGATTCAGCAATGTTAGCCAATTTTCACCACTAAAGAAATCGAATACGCCTCGAAGACATTGCTAGTATACCTTTTTTTTATCTTTATTTTATTTTTAAAGAACTTTTGAACACATTTCATCCCAGTTCCATCTTAACCTAAACATATGAATATTTAACAACAACAAACGAGGAAACATTTTTTTAACGGAGTTTTTATCTTGTACTGCTTAAGTAACTATTTTAACCTATTATATACTCGTAAGAATATCAACATTCTGTCGGTATTTTTACGAATGCATACAACATTTTAGCCTCACGTGACGTAGGTCTTGACAAGACTTTAGTAAATGCACCTAGATCTAATTTATTTATATTTATTTCCTTAATATTATTTACTGCCTCGGTGACCCAGTGGTAGCGTGTGCGATTGCTGTCCATGAGGGTTCGAGTCCTGAGTCGGACTAAATGTTTGTATGATCTGCAAATATTTGTTTCGGAGTTTGGAGGTTTTCTGTGTATAATATGTATGTATTTACAAAAAAAAAGTATTTATGTATTCATATCAGTTGTCTTATATCCATAATACAAGCTCTGCTTAGTTTGGGACTAGATAGTGTTGGATGTTAGATGTCCGAAATATTTATTTTATTTATTTATTTAATAATTATATTTTTGTCAGCTTCGTTTCTGACACATTCCATTAAACGGTGATGTACATCCTCAACCATATTACAAACTTGGCAGTTAGGCGAGTTGACTTTTTTCATTAAGAAAGCGAAGCCGTTGGGCGGCTTATGTCCAGATCGAAGCCGGTGGGCAGTTACCAAAACATTACGATTCACATGATAATTATTAAACTATGGGAAGCGGGAAGGTTCATTTTGTATATTTTTATACCAAATGCCTTTACATTTACATAAATCATCAGAGTGATTTTTCCACTCATCGTAACAATGTTATTTGAATTTTGATAATATTTCCAAATAAATAGGTAAAATATAAATTTGAAGACCCTATATTACAGCTATTTTAGCTAGTCTATGTGCCTCTTCGTTTCCCTCCAGTTTATCTTGTAACGACATTAGAATAAGAATATATTTTTGGCATTGGTTGTGATTGTTTTGAGTGGTGACGATTCTACTGGCTGTCATTTGACTAGTATTTTTCAGTTTTAGGATTTCTCTGACCGACCTTTCGTCTGCGGCATTATTTATTGGCGCTTAGTACTGAAGTACTGTAATATTGCATATGCAATAACCACACTGACTAATCACACAATATTCCGGGTTGCTTTCTTTAACGATAGATGATATTTGTAAAAAAAACTTAAATGTGTAATATTAAAGTTTTATATCAGTATTAGCTTTTGCTCGCGGCTTCGCCAGCCTATATGTGGGTTATCGCGACAAAAAGTAGCGTATGTCCTTCTCTAAAGCTCGATCTATCTCTGTTAAGAAATGCATCCTAATCAGTTTAGAGGTTTAACCGTGAAAGCGTAACAAAAAGACAAACTTTCGAATCTATGATATTAGTATTGATTACTAAATGATATGTCCACAACATTGTCCTAGGTTGTAATCAATGATTGATTGTTAGTCCGTTAGGGAAAACAGTAGGCTTAGAGCAGCGATTTTTATGTAACGTTTTTATTAAATCTTTGTGAATATATTCCAACTTTCTGCCAACCGACGAACGATTCGGAAATAAGTTTCTGTGAATTATGTTTTTGACGCAAATGAAACTTGAATCAAAATTTATTGTACGGAACTTGCTCGGGAGCTATTTTGTCTCAAGAAAAGGCCGGGTAGGGTGTTTTACTGCTACGCTGCTACGGATCCTAGCATAATGCTATGTAAATTTAAAGTTTTGTTCCACGAATAAGCTGTCAACTACTAACAGAATTTGATATAAACAAACAAATATCACCCACGTTATACCAATCCAGGCAAAGCCTGAGTAACCACATTGCTAATATGATTATACATATATGTATATTACTACACCAATTTCTAAAGAAAAGGACGTGGAGTAAGTTCGCTCTTCTCTCGGCCGGCACACAGAGGTCAAGAGAGGAACAGGTGGCGAGCTAACCCAAAGTGGTTCCTGAGGCCATAACCCTTTAAATTGACAATCAAAACAAAGGAAAGATATTTCTACATAAAAATGATCTGTTACATATGTATCAAACTTCATATTTTTTCAATTATTTGTCCTGTGCGGTAATCGGACCCTACCTGCAACTTAGCACTCAGGTTCGCGATAATTGCTATTAATTCATCAATTAGTTAGGGTAAAACTATTTTTAACAAAACTAAATAATATAATGTGGCGAGTTTTTTCAATGACTAGGCTGATCAGGCGAACTTCGTACTTTCATTTTCGTTAAAAAATTCCGAATTACCAAAAATCTTATTTTAGTAACACTGTGTTAACTTCCCGCAGGGCCGCAATATATACGACTTAACAGGCTAAGAAAATATGTGTTATATTTTCTTTTCTCCAGTTTTCTTTTTTTTTATATATACAAACATTGTCAACAATTGACAATAAACATGTCAAGACAATGTAAAAATAAAAAGCACATAAAAAATTCCATTATCAAGATTATCCAATTTGATGCGGTCGATCGAAAGTTATACACCGTGGGAGAGCCACGCTTCGGCATGCATAGGGCGGCTCGACCGGAGTGATACCACGGCCGCACAGAAAACCGGTGTGAAACAGTGCCTGCGCTGTGTTTCACCGAGTGAGTGAGGGACACCGGAGGCCCATAATCCTACCCTTCTTCTCATCCCCCTTCTTATCCCCAAGGTCAGCAACACACTTGGTGGTGTTGCGGGTGTCCATGGGCGGCGGTAATCGCTTACCATCAGGCGATACGTCTGCTCCTTTACCAACTATTCCATAAAAAACATATTATATTTTTTTTGATTTCTTTTTTCTTTATATAAAAATAATATGGACAACTTGAAAGCTTGAAACAATGATGGTCACTTAGCTATTATGAGTTTCTTTGAGAGCTAATAAAGCGAAACTTTGTTTTAAAGAAATAAAGTTAGATTGATGGGCTGTACGTGTGGTCTTAATAATAATAAATGTTTTATAAAAATTAGGTGATGGTGTTGTTTCTCAATGTATATAAATACATATATACTTTTTTGTAAATACATATTATACATAGATAGCACCGTAACTCCGAAACAAATATTTGCAGATCATACTAACATTTGATCCTACCCGGGAATCGAACCAAATAAGTGTACTTAAGGACTTAACTAAAACGTTTATAACTCGTCATAGTATGTTTATGACTTGTCATTCTACGTTGTTAGTTTAATTATTTTAAAACACGCCACGCATATTCGTAAAAGATGGAGTTTCCTATTTTTTACTTTTTTGTTTCCTAGTTCACGACTAGCCACCCTTTTAGACATAGACCCTTATTGACTGCCTTGGTGGCGCAGTGGTAGCGTATGCGACTGTTGTGCAAGAGGTCTCGGGTTCGATTCCTGAGTCGGACCAAATTTTTGTATGGTTTGCAAATATTTGTTTCGGAGTTTGGGTGTTTTCTATGTAAAATATGTAGGTATTTACAAAAAAAAGTATCTAAGAACTAATATCAGTTGTTTAGTACCCATAGTACTAGCTCTGCTTGGTTTGGGACTTGATGGCGTTGTGTGTTAAAATGTCTGAAGGTATTTTTATTTATAGTTGCATCATAATATTGCGGCTGTCGAACAAAGTTTTTTGTTGAAATGAGCAATTTTAGGGAAATGTAACTGTTTTATAAAAAAGTCATTCTTAACATTATAAATGTAAAACAACTGTTAAATGGGCTTTATAAGGCTTCTATAAGTGGAATCCAAAGTATAATGAAGAAGAAGCAAATGGTCATATTTAATGAATTAAATCATCTGCTTGTTTGCCCACTGTATTATAAAGAAGTACTACAAAACAAAACTCATTTTTTTATTAGATGGTGGGCAAGCGAGCATACGTATCGCCTGATGATAAGCGGTTACCGCGGCCTATGGACACCTACAACGCGAGAGGCGTCACAAGTGCCTTTTCGGCCTTTTAAGAAGCTCTTTATTACAAGCTTTTTAGCAATTTAGTTTCACCTGCCCCGATGTTTGTCAGTAATCAAATCATGCAAGTTAAGATCCACTTTCCGATTTCCCATTGAGCTGAAACGTGAAATGTCCGTTTGCTTCTTAAGAAAATGCAATTATATAAAATCTGTATTAGAATATTGCTAGTACAAAATGGCCGCCGTAACAAAATGGCGGCTTAAAAACCATCCAGTATGGGTATGAAATGAAAGGGCTTAAAGTTTTTTTTTGTAACCAGTAAAAAACCTTGTTTTGAAAAAAAGCATTTGTTTATTAATATTTTTTTTTGTAGCTGACTTAGCAAACTTCACACCGCCATACTTTTTTCGCAAATATGTTCTAAATTATCAGTCGTGGCATACTACTGGCAGTATACAGTGGCGGACTTCGAACATATAAAACTTCCAGTTTTGTTTTAATTTTTTCCTAAAAAACCTTGTCCTGATAATAACAAACACATGAAAGAATTATCCAATTTGGTGCAGTCGATTGGAAGTTATGCATGCAATTTATATAGATATTATTATTATCTTTATAACTTGTATATACATATTAATTACATTTTTAAATACATAAAAAAAAAACATATATATATTTAAAAATATAAAAAATAGTAGACCACCGACTTCGGGTACAGGGACCAAGAAACCGGTGGTTAGGGCTCCAAAGAAAGGAACCTCCTNACTTCTGCATCCATATTATTATTATTATTACGATTATTTGTCTAACACTAGTACTAACATTGTTTGTATTCAAACTGCTGATGTTCCATTATCAGGACTTAATTGGCTTAGGCTTTCCTTAAACGTGATTTACAATATCCAATTTGCGGATAGCTAAGTAGCTTAAGGTGTTGATTGGTATTGTAAGCGCAATTATGCTATTTGTGTTGGAATCTCTTTGGTTATTGGTGTTCTGTAATTTAGCTTCGTTAGGTAAAATAGTTATATAGTGTCCTGGGACTTATTATTATACATACTCCTTTACACAGTATCGGTCGCTTATATCTTTTAAACTACTCAACAGATTTTAAAGCAGTTTTCAGCAATAAGTAAAGCGATTTAAGAGGAAGGTGGAAGGAAGGAAGGTAGAGGAAATCTGAGAATTTCAAAGACTTTCGCGCAAAGTCGGGCAGAGTCGCTTGTAATATTTCAATGCAAAAGTAACTTTGCATGTCTGTATCTGTTACGCTTTTACGCCAAAACCGCTGAACCGTTTTGGATGAAACCTACAATGAAGATCCTTTGATTCTTAAGAAAATACATAGGCTACTATTTACTTCAGCGTACATGTAACACCTACACAAAGTAGTTTATAGTAAAACTAAGAACACTATAGAAATATTTTAATAATACAGATAAAGATTTAGTTTTTAGAAATACACCCCCAAAATAGTCTTTGTCATCCGTATATGTGTTAACGAATTTAAATAGAAAAAGCAGATCAATCTATTGATACAACTCTTTGTACTGAGCAAGAAACTTACAAAATTAACATTACAGTCTATATTAGAACCGCTATATAAACCTGACAAATACATCGACCTAAGTTATAGCCGAAAGTCCTTTAAAGATAGCCTGGTCTCTGACAGTTGTCACTAGTGTTATTCTGACAGTTGTCACTACACATTTTAGGTGTGATTTTTTAAATTTATAATGTACTAGCTGTTGCCCGCGGCGCCTCCTCTGTGTCAGCTATCGCGGCAAATAGTAGCCTATGTCTTATTCTGATGTATAAGCTATATTACTGTGAAATTTCATCCAAATCTGTTCTGTAGTGTTTGCGTGAAAGAGTAACAACAAACATATTAGTAAGATTGCACTTTAAACAGTTGAATAAAAATGAATCACCGAAACGTATGTACGCGCATAACTTCCAATCATTTGCAACAAATTGGATGATTCTTATTTTATGTGTTTGTTACTGTTAGGACAAGGTTTTTATAGAAAAAAATATACGGAAACCGAAGGATTGTATTTTCTTTCTCTGAGACTTAATTCGTCCCGTGGAAACCAGAGGCGTTCATAAATACTAAAACAAGTCTTTCATTACGAAGTTCACATGGTCAGCAAGTTTGTGACAAAACTCGTACATAAAGGATGAACATCTTAGTATACAAGATAAAAACGCTTGTTCAAAGTTCTTCTTCTTCTTTTGATGATATGGCAATCAGCCGGATCAGCTATTTCTGCCAATGTCAAGTATTTCAAGTCTTCAATTCTAAGTCTTCGAGTCTTCAAGTCTTCGTCGTGATGGAATTAATGATAAAAAAATATAAAAAACGTGGATGACATGAAATGGGGACCGTCTTTCGCAAAAACAAAAAACGATCTCCCCTTGTTCAAAGTTACTTCGTCGGTTTCGAAGTCATCTGTCACAGAAATCAAGCTATGTTTTAAGCACTGCATATACTGCCCTTAAAACATAGCTTCATTTAAAAAGGGCACGTAGTATCTCATTTTTACTACCTCTCTTTGAAGTAGCTCGCCTAACTGTACAACGTTGAAATTGAACTTGGATAAAACATTCCTCCACTCGAATCGCATTAAAAGTTAGGGCACAGCTGAAGACAAAATTCATAATAGTCACCGAGTCAGGTAAATTTGCCCGCTGCAAAGTTCGTCTTATTTGATAAGGCGGTGGGAACGAAGTAACATTTACATATAATAAATGATAATATATATTCAAGTTATGAATTAACTTTCCAATCAAATACGATTGATCTCTGTTACGCATGGCTACGAAACCGACGAAGTTATTTGAACAGGCTATATTATTTTGTATCACATAGATTTTCATTATTTACTTGTCAGATTTAAATATAAAAAATAACAAAGCAGTTACGAGGACCACCGAAAGAATTAAAAACTAAAAACTGTAAACAAACAGTTATTTAAACTCACCAGATATGAACCTCTTTGCTCTTCAAATGAAATGCTTATAAAAATGTATCAAAATATGGCTCATGGTAAGCGTTCGATGACGATGACGCGAATTCCATGTTTCTTTCACCCAAAAAGTCCTCAACGCGTCTAAAGTGTTCACTTCAATATTGCCATGTAAAAAGTACCTCGTAACTTTTATAATGGTACTGGTGACTACATATAGCTGCTGCCAGCGACTTGGCACACGTCACCATCATCAGGCCTATTGCAGTTCACTACTGGACAAAGGCCTCTCCCATTGCACGCCACACAGATCTAGTTTGGCCTACTCGCATCCAGTGCTTTCGCTTTTTTTTGGCTTGCGTGATTATTTCTTACTAGCTGACCTGGCGAACTTCGTATTATCGTATTTACATATTTGTCTCAGTTACCCACAGGCAGTGTACAGCCGGGTCGAGTCGAGACGTACAGTTTACAAACCTCGCCCTAACAATAACGAAAACATAAAAAAAGAATTTTTTAGTTTAGTACAGCCATCGGAAGTTATGCGCATAAGAAATATATTTTTTATTCCATGTTTCTAACTTTTCAAATGACTGGGCTCAATACAAACGTTTGTCCATTATTCGAACACGTATATTCCAAGAGTTGTGGTCACTTTACTCATTGCAATTACAGACAATGCAGCATGGTGACCCACACAATGGCAGTCTAGCGAGTTGTTCTTGTCTTTTCGTTGCTCAAAGACCCTGGAATCATGATGGGAAACAACTGCGCTGGTAGTGAGCTCCATGTGTTTGTTATTGTACTTCACAATCAGAATCTTAAATTAAATAAAACTGTTCTTGAAAAGAGCAAAAATTGATGCGACTATGCGTCTCCATACCAATATCGTATACCTGGTCACCCCAATCACAATAGTTCACTGAAGATGAACAATCAACACGAAGGCCGAGTAATAACGGTCATTACTTCACGACCATTCAACATAAAGCTCTCTAGTAATACCTTAAATCCCCCTTAGACCTATGTAACGACAGTCGTGGGCGGAGCGGGGTAGATCGCAGTAAATTGGTGGTTTATGACCGTTGTTATATTGTAGCCGTTTTATAAAGAACTCTTGAATACTCTCTTTTCTAGGCCTGCTAACGTATGTATCAGTGCACGATAGGTCAAATTATAGTGGAGGCTAGAGCCGTGATGACGTACCGTTATTTACTACTTTGTCCATAGAGCACAGGATATAACCGACAATCATACTTAATACTAATTCGAGACGTTTTTTTTTTTGAGTATGGAAAAAAATACTTGCTAATATCAAATCGCTTTTTGAAGTGAAAACACCAACATGCTGACATTACAATTTTGAATTAAAAAATCGCTGTTGCCAGGTGCCCTTTATCCACGTACGTATCTCTATTCCGCATATTACAAAGTATTCACGGTTACCCTCTTATAACTTATATAATTCATTTGCCAGTTTTGTATAAATACCTCAGATTATTAACTATACATATTTTGCATAAGTGTTAATTATGAGTTCAATTGTATTTTGCACTAGTATTACTAACTCGCTCTGCTAGGAGTATATATAAGTTTTCTGTGAGTGTTGCGTCACTTGGGAAATGATTGAACCCTTTTTAAAATGTATTCTCATGTCAGTGCATCTGTAATTCTTTATGAAAATAAAGTTTCTTAAACCCGAAAATTATTGACTGCGTTGAGCATTTTATGGTACGGGTTATGGCACTTATGGGATCGCCTCACTGACATGCTACTGTGTGACACTTGGGTCACAATACAGAACGAGCGCTCACGCGCTCACTTACACGCGCAACCAAGTTCACGCTGCATAAAGGGCACCGTTTCTTTCAAAATGTAGCATAACACAATGCTGCGAGAGTTTTTTCTAATTTCTCCATATCGCCTTTCGTTTTCGAGAAATCTTTAAAAGTCTTTTTGCTGTCTCATAACCCTTGCCGAGAGGCATCTTTTGACATCACATTATCCACGTTACCCAAAACCTGACGAAGCCGTGGCGAAATTTCACTACGACTGAAAATGTGTACCCTACTCAAGTTATCGGGAAACATTTTCAATGTTAGAAGAAACATTGTTGAACTTCGATTTGTCGAAATGTCGTTTGTCGAGTGAAGCGACTGCCATCAGAGGCTCACAGCCTTAACACTAGGCGATATCGAAGTTATATAGAAATACTGTTATCGAAGTTTTTGAGGCTGCTCATACAGATAACATTGTACAAATGTATGTATGGCAAGTGAGACCGAAGGTTTTAGGTGTTCTCATAGGTTTGGGAAATAGTCACCCATTCAGAAGTTAACCTGACTATGAATATTTAATTTTGCAATGTATGATGCTAACCTATTTGATTACTATTCAGGTCACTATTTTAGAATCCGATTATCCGTATAGTCTATCTAACGTTTACTACGAATAGATCTTAAATTACGGAACTCAGCACCTTTCCACACCTTCCCCATATTGAGTAGTAGCACTATTCACCCTAAGTACACAAACACAGCAATGTCACGGCTGCCTATTTCACAGATCAATACAATTTCATTAAAACGCCATCCATTGAACAAATATTTGAATGGCAGGAGAGTCAACAGAGGTACGCGTCATTTATGTAAGCTGTTAATGTTACATACATATACATACAGTACAGTCGTTTGCATGACTGTGTATGCCAGGGACTTTGAACCTTTTAAAGTAAGGGAAATCTCGTAGTTTAACTAGTAGTAGCCACGTCTGGTCTGCAAATGAATAGTCTTGCAGATTTTCCCCAAGATGCAGAAGTATCTGAATGGCCGCCATTGTGTGAGACACCATTGTTGCATTGTCTGCAGTCGAAATGAGTATGTTGACCACTACTTCTATATTCTACTCTTACTTTTCATCAAGCATATCAGTCACTTTGGCAGGCTCATATAAAAAAGAGTAAAAAACTATTCAAACAAAATTATTTTTTCTTTGATTTTTTCTCTTCTTTCTTTCTCGAAGAGAATTGCTGTGTGAAAGCCAAACTTCAACACAGATGGTTAGCTCGACCGTAGTTATACAACGACATCTCAGAACACCGATGTTGAGGCCATTCGTAAGTTGCTTTTCAACGAGTGAGTAAGTTTACCGGAGTCCTTTTTTTTACGTATGGAAACCCCCTCGGGCCTTCTCCCCACCGGGGTTTGCGGCGGGGCGGTGTGTCGGAATCGAACCGACTAACACCACACGGTGTGCCACTCTGCGCCTGAGACGGGAGGTATCCGGAAACCGCTTTCTTACGCCATCCGGAAAGTTTGCCGGAGTCCTAACCCAACGCTTCTGGTGATAGGGGGACTTGTTACTCTTTAGTCGGAGGTGTCCGTAGATTTAGTTACTTAGTATTAGATAATATCACAGACTAATCCCCTCTCGAACCTGATTCTAGAAGATTTGTAAAACAGCACTTGTGCTCTCCTCCTGAGGTTCAAGTATCCATATGCGACAGTAGTAACTTACATTAAACTTTGCTATGCTATGCTAATCTGTTGTTCGGAAACTCTAAACTATTCTTAACATCGCTAAATCTTGAGTTTGGTCCTGTCACACAAAGTTCTAAAAATAGAGATATCTCCACCGCTATCGGAGTAACTGACGTTCGGAGCTGTTATGTGTTAAGGGAAAACTATTATTGTTATGATTTTCAGCCGGCATAAAATGACTCTCGCAACTATAGCCGCTACCTTCCGTACTATAAGAAAATAGAAATTAATTGTAGAGGAACTTTAGTTAGGAAGCAACAGAATTACTACCAGTGACATGTTATACCCATTAAGAACTTGTAAGCATATTTTCTTTATTTATTGTTGCGATATTATTGCGGATAAGAGGTTAAAAGCTGGCATTTATATTGCATTCCGTGCAACACGCGATCTTAGGCGTTTCTGCGAAACCCTTTGACGTTATATTCAGTAAGTACCTAAGTGCAATTACTAACAAACTAGAATAGTCGATAAAACTAAACCTGTATCGATTTATATATGTTTGTTCTAGTATGCCGTTTGTACGTCTACAACAACCACAAACATGTAAAATTACTTTCTCTGACTGACAAACTACTGAAGCTACGTACTTGAAATTTGGTGATTAGTGCTTTTTTGTATTACGTTAGCACCAAGAAATGATTTTTGAATATCTCACCCCTAATGAAGTAAAATAAACAATTAACGTTTGCAGTGCATGGACGGTTGAAGAAAGATTTCGAGGAAATAATTATGAAATAAGAAATTATCAGGCAAAGCCACAGGCAATAGCTATGGTGTATATTAACGAAATTTGATAAAATTTACTATAACCCGACGAATGTAAATCCCTTGACTTAAATGTCCATTGAAATAGTACTAAGGGAGCGGCATCGCTGACAACTAGAGTTTTAAGTTTTGTTTTGTTAAGAATTACATAAATGGAAATTATCTGATACATGTTTGTTAGAAATTAGGTAATAATTATTAGTATAATAAGTAAGTATTAATTAAAATAATATACGCTCATAACTTTCGATCGACTGCACCAAATTGGATATTTCTTTTATTTATGTATTTATTATTGTCACAGAAAGATTTGTAGATAAAAAGGTAAAACAAAACCGGATATGTTATATTTCTTAGTCTTCTTAGGTGTTACATTGCGGCTCTGCGAGAAGTCGGTAATTCAGAAAATTTTCATGAAAATGAACACGGCGGTTCGAAGATAGTTTGTATCTAGTATATATAACTCCTTTAACTTACTTTGAAACATTAAGCCTAGTCCTTAACTCTGCCTAAATTGTGTTTTGCACACCCGTGAGACAAAATTGAACCCGCCTTAAATAAGTCGAACTTTATATGAAAATAGGCATTTAATATTCATTTTCACACAGATCTCTCACTTCTTGCGATATCAAGTAATAATATCTAAGTTTTCTTTTAATATATATATTTCTCTATATTTTCTATAACTAAAAATTTAATTATTCCTTATAATCGTAGTAAGTAGTTCCTCACTTCCCAAAGTAAGCATAAGATCTTTCTCATTTTTACCCGACTGTGGAAAAAGAGGGTTACGTTTTTCGAGTGTATGTATGTATATTTCTTTAGTACGCCCTAGAGCCTAAACGGCTTGTCGTATTTTTATGTAAGTGATGTCAATAGATTCATTTTAGTCGTGAGAATGGCACTGGATACATCAAAATAAAAAAAATAAGGATTTTGAGCCAAAAATAATCTAAAAATCAATAAATGTTTTCAAAAACATCTAGTGTGGTATCAAAATAAAATTGTTCTAATGGTGATTCCGAATATATATATAACTTATAAGTTTTATATTTAATATTGATGCAGTCGGATTTTATTTTTTTAATAATTAATTACTTGTTAATATATAAAATTCTCGTGTCGCAGTGTTTGTTATCAAACTCCTCTGAAACAGCTGATTCGATTTTTACACAATTGGTGTGCATATTGGGTAGGCCTGAGAATCGCCCAACATTCATACACCTGAGCGATAAGGGGGAATCAACCCCTATTTTCTTTATTTTTTGACAAAAGAATATATTTTTAATAAATCAACGTTTGCCGGGTCAGCTAGTATTATATTTATTGAAAGTATTGGTAAATTACAAAATTTTAACTCAAAAGAAATGTGTACTACTATTTTGTTCAAAAATATTCAAGTTAGACACGTGTTATCCAGTAACTTAAAGATAACACTACCTTTTTTATTCGTGCGGAAATCCCCTCGTATACCACCTCCCGTGGCATGTCGGACTCGAACCGACTAAACTGGCACGCCGTCGGCGGTACTATTAGCCGGGGAACCAGGTGCACCCTAGAAGGAAAACCCTGGAACACTAGCTGTTCCACCTAACGTTATATTGTTGAATTTCGCTGAAAAATTCTTTATTCGTTTCCCGATAATAGTTATGCGTATTATTCCTAGTACCTTGTTGCGACTATTAACCCCTAAGAAAGCTTTCTCATTCATTCTATATTCCTTTTAAATGTTAAATATAATTTAATCGCCAATTGATTGTCCGTACGACACACGATGTGTAGCCAACAACAAACATTTTTTTTAATATTCAATAACCTTGAAACTATTAAAGGAGAGAATACTGTATATAAAATATAGACGAAATATAAAATAATTTATAGGTACTAAAATAATGCAAGGTTCAAATTCACACCAGATGAAAATAACCAAACATAGAGAACGGACGCAATCTTCATATACATATTATATTGAAAAGTTAAAAAAAGTTCTGCTCTAATTGAGTTCAAAGTTTGCTGTTCAAATTCAAAATCATTTCTTCAACTAAGACACTAAGTGACATTTATGAACGATATATTGAAGCTACGGCTAAAAATCATTGATCGACACAAACAGACGCCACAGCATGTACCGACTTGTCATACTAAATTAGGTGAAAACACAAACATCCAGTTTAAAAAGTGCGTAGAGTCTTATGAAAAGAATACTTATAAAGAAACTCATGGCCACTCTTTTTAAAAGTCTGATATTCAATGTTGGTACAGGACTATGCTATGCTGGGTATAGTATATTGTTTGAGATCGTTATATCTAACTCCTGTAAACAAGCAGTTCTAGTATAAAATAATAATAACACAGTTCATTTCTCGATACTTATACAGAAAAACACGAAGTATGTATAGATAAACTGAATCTAGGCAACCTCTCTAACGATTTTCATGAAATTTAGTATTCAGGGGCTTTCGCGGGCGATATATCCATTTTGTTAGCTATTCATTTTTAGGAAATTCACCAAAAAATAATAATTGATTCATCAGCCTTTTCAGGCTGACTAGTGGCATAGTAATCGAAACCATCCTTTTCTTAAGAGAGGGCTATGATCACCAGTGCACTATTAAGAAAAAAACAACAACCCATAATGTCCCACTGCTGGGCTCGGGTCTCCTCTCAGGAGAGGGTTAAGGCCATACATCCCCACGCTGGCCAAGTGCGGGTTGGGGACTGAAGAAAGAAGCTACTACGTGAAAAGAATATCGTATCGCCTAATGGTACGCCATTACCGCCGCCCACGGACACCCGCAACATAGAGGCGTCACAACTGCGTTGCCGGGCTTTGGGGGATGGGGAGAGGTATTGTGTATGATATGGGTCTCCGAATACTGGATACCTCACACAATCAGTAAAATACAACACAAGCGCTGTTTCACACCGGTTCTCTGTGCGGCCGAGGTATCACTCCGGTCGAGCCGGCCCATTCATGCCACAGCCTGGCACTCCCACGAAATATCGTATCTCTATATAGATACACGTGCACTGTAAACACCAGGGGTATTGTGTTGCGATTGTTTATAGTTAAGCTGCCAGACGCCTCGTTTTAGGCGGGGCGAGCCAACTTTTTGCCCGTAATTGTTTTTACCGTGCTACATACACTACTTTTTTGGTATATCTGTATTGTACAGAACGGAGGCGGTAGAAGCACACTTGCTACTGATATTCAGCTTATGCATAACTCTAATCATCATCATCAGATTATCACAATCCACTGCTGAACATAGGCTTTTCCAATAGCACCTCACTTGGTTCGATCCTCGGCTTCTCGCACTTCGCTCCTGCCAGCCATCTTTTGTGAATCATTACCCTAACTGGCTTTATAACACATTAACTGGTATAGACGCTCTCGGGCTCATCGTTTCGGTTCTTCCTTCCTGTGCCGAGCGGTCAGAACCTGGAACTTACTACCAGCGCTCTCGTTTTCCTTCCACTATGATCCCGGGTCCTTTAAGAGGAGATAGCAGAGAGGAAAAAGCAGTGGGTCACAATGCTGCAATGTCGCTGCTATTTGAGTTAAGGAAAGTGACTATCAGCCAGAACAGATTCATTTTGGCAGCTTATTATATAAAAAATAAAGAAATAACTAGCATTACCTATTCCAAATTCATTCAATTGGCAAACTAGCAAGCAACATTTTCCCCTAAACAGTAGAGTAAATAACCCAAGAAAACTGTCACAGGATTTATGGGTATATTCAAACATTTTATGACAGTGCCATTAATCCTGCTTAACGGTCGTGAAACTGTCGTAAGACACAAAGACCACTTGCGTTTAGAGTCCATTTCATGAATTCATTTGATCGCTGAAGGAAATTTACTCGAAAATTTTATGTAATTAGTTCAACTTCGATGCTGCGAATTATGTTGTTGTATCACTTAATAAGAAAATTAGAAGATTTGTTAAGATTTAAAGGATTTTTTCCAAGCGATTTTTTCAACATGATATTTGTATGGCTGTAACGTCCTTAGGTATATCATCGATTTTTAGTGTGAATAAATAATAATAATTAAAAAGAACTAAAAGACTTTAGTTCTTTTTAATTATTATTATTTATTCTATTATTATTATTTATTTATAGTTCTAGTCAATCTTAGAAACTCGGAGCGTCGTTTAAAAAAAAAAAACACGTTTTTTAGTGGTCTTAGATAGATGGAAAACTCTTTACTTGCTCACCATAATACAGAAATAAATGAGTAACATAACACATAAAATGTCCGAAGTGTGGTGTACAAAGGGCAGCCTTATTGCCAAAGTTTTATATAGTAATCAATATCATAATAATCAATAGGCCGCCTTAGTGTGGGGTCACCATGCTGCATTGCCTTCATTCACAATCAGTATGGTGACCACTACTTTTGGATTCTGCTCATGCTTTCCACCAGGCAGAGCAGAGTAACAATTATATATGATTAATTTAGCTTTATCTCCATTCTGAATAGAGGAATAACACCAAAATTAATTTAAATGAAAAAAATTGTTATGACCAAAACACACGTAAAACTGTAAAGAATGGTTATACAACTTAGGTTACTACAACACGAAATAGTTAAAATTAGATTCCATGGATCAAACTTTAAAATAACAATCTGACAGTACAGTAATTTAAAAATAATTGAATTTGCTTACAGATAATTTATGAGAAAGTTGTTTACGTTTGTACTCAAATAAATAAATAAATAAATAAACTAAACAGTCCCTCTTCTAAATATACGCTTTGATGCATAACTCTATTACTTTCTTCCTATTGTTAAACGTTGTAAATAAACACAAGCTAAAACTAAAAATTTAAAAACCCCCTACGCAAGCACTTGATCGAGTAATCATAAGCCAAAAAAGCCTTAAATTATTTTAGAAAAGAGCTCATACTCTTACACTGCTAGACCGATATTAACCAAACATAGCTGAGAACGATCGCAAGGACAAGGCTTTCAAATGAAAAAAAAACCGCATTGAAATGAATCCATCCGTTTGAGAGCTACGAAACCACAGCAGACACACTCCGATAGGAGGCAGATAGATATCGACGTCATACTTATGACACCCCTTTTTTGCGTCGGGGGTTAATAAAATTATGGTCTTTGGTAAAAGTGCTCAGCCCCTTGGTCAAGAGGCAATTGTTTCGTGTCGATTCTTTTCCTACAATCACTAACGCTTCTATTCCCTTGTGTTGTTGGCTAATATTTTGTCTTGATCGCGTGACATAGATGAGATTATGTCATTTCCATTCACGTGTTAGTGTTCTCTAATGACCTTTAACATCAGGACACCTGTCTGCTCTTTTGCCTTCCTATATTTAAAAAAACAGTAACTTGATTTCACAGTAAAATTTATTTTATTCTTTCAACAGCGGAGCCGCCACCTTTAGTCAACGTGACAGTCCACGCTTCCACGATCCTGGCTTTAATACTATGGAACGTGGCCGGAGATGGTGGTCACCCCATCATAGACTTCACAGCACAGTACCGTTCTGCGGCACCAGTTAACGGCTCCCTGGAGCCGTGGCGGCCTATTAGCCCCAACCATATCAGTCCTAATTCGGTAAGTGTCTTATTACATTATTATGAGCAGCTAATTTCTAGTCAACGTACTACTGTAGATGGACTATAGGACCGTATTTAATGAATTGAGAAATGATTTAACTATCGAAACTATGTCAAGAAACATTAAATATTTTAAGTTCCGACAGTATATCCATGAAGAAAAGGATCTATCGATAAAGGTACTGGCAAGAGTTAGAAATTTAAAATTAGAACTTTCTATAATGGTCACTTCTTCAGCCTATCGCCGTCCACTGCTGAATGAAGGACACCATACAGGATCGCCAACCCTCCCTGTCTCGGGAAGTCCGCAGTAAATCGTGGCCTTCATCAACAACCCATAGTGTTCCCATTATTGGGCACGAGTCTTCTCTCAGGAGAGGGTTAAGGCCATACGTCCCTACACTGGCCGAGTACGCGTTGGGGACTTAAAAGGCAACATTGTGGCTACGACATTTTGCCATTGGATGTTTTAAAGTCGCCCAAAGGCTTACAACTATTAACTTATGATAACTTCCGGGACCGACTGCTTAACATGACCTCCGAATAGCCCCTTAACAAATAGTTATTCTATTCAATCTCAGTGTGCGCTATCTATCAAAAAGTTAAATGTACCAAAAATATATAAAAGTCTGATTTTCTTAAACTAGGTGAAAAACTAAATGACACGCCTGATCTCAGTGAACTCATTATCAAACTGCGAACTTCCAGTTTCTTTCGTAACTCATCCAAAGTGGAAGAGTTGAGCATTTTAATGGTATTGATTTTGATCTGAAGTGTTTACTTTCATTCTTTGTTAGGCGATTAGGCGAGGCGATTTTATTTCCTGCAGACATCTGATACATTTTATATTGTTTATATTTATAGTCATTTTTACTTCAATTAATAATACCTCATGTACTATATTTTTTTATGGTGTAAGGGGCAAACGAGCTTACGTATCGCCTGATGGTAAGTGATTACCGTCGCCCATGACCACCGCTCGATGAAACACAGCGTAAGCGCTGTTTCACACCGGTTTTCTGTGAGGCCGTGGTATCACTCCGGTCGAGCCGGCTCATTCATGCCGAAGTGTGGCTCTCCCACGGTATATACGTGTGTAAAATTAATGTATAAGTGTGTATCAAAGTGTACTACTGTGTGTGTAGTGTTACTGTGTATATATATTTATTTGTATTTTTATGTACATGTGTAACTTCACGTATAAATATTTTTTTTCCCACCATAATGCACCTACCTCTCAAAATTCCTACACCACCCAAAGGTTGGGTGGTAGAGAATGCCTTGGGCACTAAGCCCACTGTTGTACATGTGTGCATGTAGTTCTAAAATAAATAAATAAATAAATAATAGTAACTGGTATTCAATTAAGGACTATTTTCCATACCATAATCTGACCTGTATTATACTGACTGCCTGTCTGCAGAAATTCACTCACAAATTATTTTGTTTATTCAGAAAGATATTTTTTTCTGTGTCTTGAGTGTGATTTATCTATACAAATGAATAAATATAAATGCATATGAAATTATACACGGTATATACATCCTAAAATCATTTTTTTAATGTTATGTCAGTTCGTTCCGGATAATCACTGGCACGGCTTTACCGATTTTGGCGGGACTTTTACTTTTAGATAGACTGTTATAGGGAAATGCAACTATTGAATCCACAAACTATGACATATAGATCAGAACAGTCACTCCACAGAAGATCTCAGCATTAGTAATAAGGTAGACCACTTTCATTTTCTGAAGAAGTATAGTAACGCAAAAACAAATTAAATTCTACTAATTAGTGAAGATTTTCCGATTCAAAAGCAACAAAACCTCCAGGTAATACCGCGTGTCGCAGCTAGTACACGTATGTAAATAAATAAATAAATATGTGTTTGGAAATGTTTTAAGTATGTTTATTAGCAATCTTACTACCAGAGTACAGGCTCTGACTATTTTTGGACCATTCGGACTTTTATGAGCTGCTGGTATGAACCTGTATTACAGGCCCATCCTAGTTTAGTTAGGTGGCCGAGTGCAAGATGTGGGAAATCAAATTGTCGTTTAAATACTTTTGAACTTATGTTCAAGCCTCATAATATATGATTACAACTAAAATACTATTTCTGTGTTGGCAATTCCAGCGTCAAATAGACGTGTACCATCTGGACACTAATGCGTCCTACTGGTTCAGAGTGTGGGCTACTAACGTGCTAGGGCCAGGCCCACCGGTGGAGGTGCTTGCCACCACGCTTTACAGCGATCAGGAGGCTGGTGAGTTTTAAAGACTATATTTTTTGTTATTTCTGCGCCCAACAATGTATAACTTTTACAGAAATGTGTTTTTCTTTTTGCTTATGAGATAAATCGACACTGTGTATATTTCTGAAGCAAAAAATTTGCGCAGTCATAGTGTAAAGCGAACTGTTTACGGGAATAACTTCAGAAGTAGATTTTAATTCAATAGCCTCTAAAGAAACCATTGAAAATTAAAGCTTTTGTTTAGACAAAGAACGTGATTGCGGAATCGCTCGCTTTTCCGCTTGTTCTTTTGCAAAAAAAAGCATTTTAAACAGTTAAATAAACATCCTAGTTTAACAACTCGATTGATGAAATCTTTTTTTGCACATGAAACCGCAGCTATTTATTTTATTCCGGTCTAATCACACTGTGTAATCCAATAGCTGAAACCAAAAGCATTTATAGAAAGTAATTTCCGTGTCTTGTAAAAAACGTAGTGTGTAGTACATTTGATTGTTTTGACTTTAATCACTAGCGAATTAGGGAACTAATTATACTTAAATTTACTTTTTTAATTTATTTATTTAAATTAATTAGTAAATAAGCAAACAATCACCTGATGTATAAGCGATTACCGCGACTCATGGACACTTGTGACTCTGGAAACACAAATATTTGGTCCCTTTTAAGCATTTCTTCAAGCCAAGCAAGAATTAATTATTTTAGACTTTTGCTAGGTATTTATATATATATACACACATAGTTTTTGTTTAATAGTGGGACGATACTTTCTTTACCCGACCTTTCATGCGGGTTATACCACTCGCAGTCACAGACAAACTGGAATAGAATTGCATAACACATTTTTTGTGTGTCTGTGGTATCGAATGGTATGATTGTAACGATTTTCAGTGATGCAATGGTTTTACTGTGGACTAGCCGTATATATAATTCTTCTAATTCTGTTGTTCGAAAAGTATCTAAACTAATAATCCCAAAAAAAAATTGATATATCGCACTAAAAATGGGCGTTATCTTATTAGATACAAAAATAGCATTTTGGAAATCGCATCGCAGAATAGAAAATAATTTTAGAGGATATTATTTAGTCATGTAACAAGAGAATTACTACGAGAAACTATTTAATAATAATATATTTTTAACAAGGCTATAAATCCTACTGTAAAACTTTCCAGAACTATACAAACACTTCTTCGAGGGCGCAGAGTCTTTCGACACACGCACGTGGGTCGCAGCAGTATGTGTCGTGATGGGAACCCTCGTGGTGTTGGCGGCCGGCACTTGCGCAGTCCTCTGCCGCGAGTGGCGACGGAACGGTGAGCCCGCGCCATAGCACACGCCCCTACCTAGGCTCTACTTCTTGTGGTATTAGCCTGGACACGCGAGCGATTAATCGAGTACATGGGTGATCGATAGATATTTAATCGATCGTTAAACGTGTTTTGTTTTCCTAATAATTATAGCTGTTTAAGGACGATCGATTTTATATCCTTTTAGTTTATTTACAAATTTGTGCCTTTTGTTTATCGGTCATCCAGCATATTCGATTGATCATAAATATACGTGAAATTCGCTTATCCACTAGCTTTGATAAAAAGGCAAAGATTGAAAGTTTGTGGGCGGGTTCGGTGTACGTAATAATTTATCCGATAAAAAGAACAATGATATTAGATAGAATCTCTCTCTTTAAGTTAATTAATATAGTACGGTATTTGGGTCGATAATTATTAGTTGAAAAGGGACGTATTTCCGTAAAAAAATATATTTCACACTTCACAGTACTGAAAACCAGTAATTTTGTTTTTCAATTGTGATCGTTATTGACAAGTGTCATAAGTTTAAAATACAAGTTTATATAAAAAGTAACTCGTCGAAAGCTTGCATTTTGGTAGCATTTAGTAACACTTGAATAAGAACTTGGTATCAATGGCAATATAATTTAAAAATAAATCGTAAAATAAGTGCTGACTAATAAGTCTTCATAATTAATACGCTTCTAAATATAAAGAAATACATTATAAATATATTTGATATATTTTTATTAAAACTTTCAACGCACCATTTTTAAACTACGCACCTTTTCAAATAATATATAAAGTTTTATTCAATGTAAAGTAGCAATTCGGAATAGTGCCAATTTATTAAACTAAAAATTTTAATGCAATAATCTTCCAATTTCAATAGATATAATCAAATTAATTTATAAAATTTAATTATTAAGGACTCTTTTCAAGGAAAATTTGACATAGATTTTTATAAAAAATAAAATACAATGTACAAAAATATATTTACGAAGTTTCTACGCTATGCGATTGGTGCTAAGTAAATATCTAAAAACAAATAATAATTATTAACTATTTTCACGTAATACCAAAAAGCAATCAATTGAATCTCGCTTTAAATAGTTACCTATTTGCTATAATATTTCTGATATAGTCTTTAACTATTAGAATTAAGGTAAGTTATTGGGAAGTGTATTCTCAGTATATTGATTTACCCACTTCATATCGAATCTACTATCTGCCAGTCTGTTACTACTAGAACGTTTTAATATCCTTAAATGCAGTTAAGTATGCAAGAAGAAAAAATTTGAAAAGTATAACTTGACTATTTAACAACTTTTAGCAAAAAAGTCTGTCAGTCAGCCATTGTTACGAATCTATTGACAACTCATTTATAAAAATTGATGCAGTTGTTTAAGCCTACGGCGTTATAGACTGCCAAAATTACCACCCTTAGCCGTGGACGGGTAAAAATCACTTATCGTTAAATTGTTCGCCATTTCTTAATTTTTTTTCGCAATATTTAATTCTTTTTTGACTACATCCGTGGCGCAGTGGTAGCGTATACGACTGCTATGCTTGAGGTCTCGGGTTCAATGCCCGGATCGGACCAAATGTTTGTATGATATGTAAGTATTTGTTTCAGAGTTCGGGTGTTATGTATTGTGTTTCAAAAAATAAAGTATATATGTATTTATATCAGGTGTCTAGTACCCATTACAGAAGCTCTGTTTAGCTTGGGACTACATGGCGTTGTGTGTAAAATGTCCGAGATATTAATTTATTTTATTTTTATTTATTTTTGCATGTTTTTTACAAACTTGCATCCATCTTCTTATCGATACTGATAATTAGGAAAATTTTTAAAAATGAATAACAATAGAATAATTTTTGAGAGGCGAGACTTCTAATTAATCGCGGTAATACCAGATCGCCGATCGAGAACTTTCATTGCGCAATGTTACCTAGTTAGCTAGTTCAATACCATTCGTAGTTCAGTTATACCCGTTAGATGGCATTGAAATACTTTTTTTTATCGTATATGTAAATCCCAGCTACTATACATTTATGTATGTATATATAGAAATGTCGATACATTATACTGAGACACTTCCTAATAACAAAACATAGCACGTACGGACCAATAAAAATCTACAGAACGTCAATTATATCAATAGAACTAAACTAACCAGGCAGCCTATAACCCAGGCCATTGAAACCTGGTCTAAACATCAGACAAATTACAGGTACATAATACCTGGTAATCGCGATTATTCCCATATAAAAAAATATTAGTTACTAGTTTTAACCTTAAACATTTCATTTTAATATAATATTTTACAATCTATTTAATTTAAAGATGGCTTCCAAAAATAAAGTATTAATAGCTAAAGTAACAATTACGAGTTCAAAATTGCTTCTTATAACACTTTTAATGGTAATATTATAAATGCGCTTCCACAAGATGATTTGATTAGAAATAAAATAATAATAAACTAGTTAGTTACTAGACTATTTTAATGAAATAGTTAATTCATAATAATACTTAAAGCTTTATAGGTTCAAAATCAATAAGTAGATCGTAGACAACTTTAAAAATATAACATTCAAAATGATTAGTAATATTAATTTTAGTACATACTAGAAATCGTATGAAGCTTTATTCGCTCAATACCTAATGATATATACTTGCCAATTAAAATTATATTTATGTGTAATATTTAATAATTCTATAATCTAACAGTAATATTAAATTCAGACACCTCAAACGACTTTATAATCATAAATTATATAGAGTCTTCATTATGGTAACCAGAATTTTAATAAACATCATATTATAGATAAATTAGATCCACATACAAATGATCGTTAATTGTACAATAGGGAATATGCATGATTTTTTCGTTTCTTAATCTGAATATTTACGTCTTTATAACATAGAAGATAGTCAAACTAATTTTCAAAGTGAAATTTAAAACACTGACTAAATTTGAGCTACTTCATTATTTGGCGCGCTCTTTATGACACAGCCAATGACGTGATTGTCCTTTCGTCTTTATTTACTATTCAGTGTTTTAGTAACTATACTTATTTACAGTTTTGTTTGTCATAAAAATAATAGAAGAAAGTATTTTTTCTCACAAACCCAACAGTACACAACAACACAGTTTGAATTTCAACTCTGATAATTTTGATATTTTGATGAACTGACTATTGACGTCACATTTCGTTTCGACCAATAGTGACGCGTTTTGTAAGTTTAAATTTTGCTCCCTTAACTTACTTTACGTTTAATATTTTGTGGATTTATATATTCACTTAATGAAAAAAATATCTTTGAAGTATATTTTAAGACAATAAAGAATTAAAAAAAAAATGCATATCCCTATTGTTTGTTGTTGAATAAAGCCCACGAGACGACTGGCTTAGCACTCGGGATTACCTACTAGACCAAAGTCAAACTCCAATATTTCTGTCAGTCAGTCTAATATATACGGTTTTCTAACATAATCATTCATTTAAAATAGTATCAAATAAATAAAATAATAATTATAAACTATGATTAAAAAACAATAAAATTAAAAATCTTGTTTAGAAATCAGGACCACTTCAATATGTAGGACCACTGTTTTATATCTACGGCTTATAACTTCATACTTGCTTAACACATAACTTTAAAGGGATTTTATATAACGCAATTAAATACTTTAATATATCGCATAAAATGCACTTATAGACTTATATTTAGTATTGTAATCATAACTAAGACAGAATAACATTAATACAAACAAAATATTTAGACCCTGTTTCACCGCTTACGGATAAGTTCCGGATAGCTTATCTTATTTATGATTTGATAGTGGAACAGGGTCTTTATATTCAAACGGTATAAAGTGTCAAAAATTTACACTTCTACTTCAATCTTGATACTTGTAGCATTTATTAATGTGAAAAATTGTGTGGCCCGCAATTAAATGATAATGGATATATTACTTATAAATATATATAACAATGAGTTATAATAATATCTTTTATAGTATAATTTATTGTAATAAATATTTTCATGGCTCGTTTTAAGCCATAATAAGCATTCTTGTATCTTAACATTTATGTATAAATAGAAGATAGAAATATGCCTTATGGATACGATAGAGCTGTTATGCCATTTTACATTTTGAAAGCTTTTAAAAATAGAAACTTAGTGTTTAAAAATTTTAGTCCATTTTTAAAGGCTTGGCATAGCGTTCGAGTGCAATTTAACTATTTTAAGGCGAATTTCATACGGCTTGTTTAGTCCGAAAGCTTATTTGTTAGTATGAAATTTGTCCCTACGCTACAATATGGCGATAACTTACTATTCGTCAGTTCCGCTGCGACGTAGACAATAGAAACTCGCTCTTATTCTAATGTACTGAAGAGCGAATTTCCTCTCTGATCTATCCGCATGTCTTTCGCATAACCTTTTGAGACCGAACAGCCAGTATTTGCCAATTTTTTATTCATTCGAAATTTTTTTCTTCTCTCCCTCTATCGCACTCGCTTGGAACGCACGCTTGGACTGCGGGGCCGCACACTAACAAAACAAACACACACACACATGGTGGCGGTATGTATTACGAACCTAACCTCGCTATCCTTACCTCACATTCGTCCTAAAGATTATATAGAGGATCAAGATGTAATGGAGTTAGTGCCTAACATAATCTTGAACCCTGGCTTCATGGAGATGGATCCCATCAGACCACGCGAACCAGTGGCGTCCTCCATCATCAAGTCAACGGAGTGTCCAGGGCCTGGAAAGCCGAGACGAGTTTGATTCTCGTCTATACTCAACCTTAGGATATTCTATCGCACCGATTCCGGGTTATTGTCATGACTGTGACGAAACAGTGAGTAGATTGATGGTTTATCATAATAAAAGGATTTGGACAGTATTGCCATTAAAAAAGTATCAAAATTGTTCTGTCAAATTTTTGGCATACATGTCACTTTTTTTTACAAATACGTTTAACAGATCTATCAAAATCATCGATAACATTAGCAGAAAATCTGTCAATTTAAAGTATTCATTGTACTGTCGAGATGCTTGCGCTCACTAAATAAAAAAATATTGCTTTGGTGTCGTCATTCACATAGTCAGAATTAACTTTTTTTTAGTGGAATGAACAGGAGCAGATTTTAATTCTATAACAACAGCTAGATGTCATCCAGGGTTTATAATCATAACTGTATTGCTCCTCAACGCTAGGGTAGACGGACATATCAAAACGCATGAATAAAGTTTCGTTGTCAATCGGAGCGATAGGATAACCGGGTTTATTAGCTAACACCTGATGTTCCTCAAAAGTTGCGGAACAAATACGTCAATTATGGATGTTGAGAGATGTCAAACGATACAGGAAAACTAAATCACTAATGAATTTGAAATTAGAATTCGGTTTTATTTTTTCGATATCATTTTCTAGATGACGTTTTCCGCGCACTTACATTTGAAGTTTTCTGAACATTTTTTTTCTTTGTTTTGCATAGCTCAATAAATGAGCGACTTTTGACTAACATACGGTGAATAGCTATTACTAAGCTCATCCTAATCATTGAGAGAGATCGTTTCTAGTTTTATAAGCGTAACATATTTAATCTTAGTGGTGGTTGCCATTTAACAAATAAGACGTAGTGTACGCGTCAATAAACATTCATGTTCATTTCTAAGAACTGATGCTTGCATTTACTTTTTATACATTTACACGTATTTGCCGTAAGTCTGACACGGACGCTTTATTTTGTAATTCATTTAATAAGAGTGGCAACACTGCGATCTATAGTCTCACTGCAGCAAATCTTTGCTCTGAAAGACCTGTCTTGAGGTATCGTTACTGAATGGTGGTTTGTAGCTTTATTGATGTGGCTTGCAGCTATATTTTCCAAATTTATAGAGATGTACATTTTTAAATCCGTGCAGTGTTACCACTTTTCAAAACAAAACCTATTCTGGCAACCCCAATATCTGATAAAAACATTTTTAGGAAACATATTGCTTATCGTTCAATATTGTTAAATGTTGCTAGCTATAGTGTAAGTATATTTTTAATTATATATATTTTGCTATATTTTAGACGATATTTTTATAACAAGGATCTCATGTAGTTAAGACACTGAACGTAATATTAAATGTGTATGTATTTTTTTCTTTTGTGATTTTGAACGCTGTGATTCTTATGTTTACCGTTTAATTGTTTTTATTTTTTAATTAGGGTACCCATGAAAAGTGTACATATTTATATATATATATATATATCGTATGGAGACTGGTGCAATGATATTGAGTAATAATATTATAAGGCATTACGTAGTGGCATATAGTAAGCTTATGTGAGGCAGAGGTGGATTGAGGGGGGGAGGGTCTCCCTCATCAATAGCCTAAGTACACTGCTTTGTTCACAGTTATGATAAATGACAATATAGTACCAATTGTATATTTTGTATGTCATCTGGCACTTGAAGGCAATGAAGCGATAGATTTTTCTCGATGTTTAACTGTCATCAATAATGCTGTGTTTAATTGTAATTCATTAAACTAGATATTTTATTTATCTTTCGATACTATTATGGTGTACATTTGGTGATACTTGATTTATACATAAAAGTAGTTTTAGGTCCTGTTATTCGGTTACAAATAGCTTATCTGATAGATAATTTGACGCACATTTCATATAAATTGTCTCAAAGCATCTGTTAGACAGGAAAGAAAAACCTATCCGTCGCTAGTGAAACAGAGTCTTATAATTTTTACAATTTTTCAGAAACATTCCTGTGAGATTTTTAGTATAATTTTTATTTAATTATACACACCATGTATAACACAGCATTATCAATGAAAATTACAATATTAGTCGTAAATGAAGAAAAGTAACATTCTGTATAGTTATGTAAGAGTAATAAGTAAATGGTACTAAATAATGGTATATAAAGTTGTTGCTTAAGTGTAGAGGGGTTTATTTTTGTATACAGCCTGTATACATATCAGGAGAGCCTTAGAATGTACAGAGTGAAAAGAATGATATACATGTTATAATAGAGAAAAGAGGTTTAAAATCTTCTTTCCCAACTGACTTACAGCGTCCTTGGAGGTGGCCCTATCCTTCAATTCTAAATATAACTAAAAGCCCCGTTTTGACATAAGGATTAAAAGATGGTGACTTGCGACGCCCATATACGTCAATAACGATTATGGCAATCAATTAAGTATTATGGAGTATATACACTCCACCTTCAGCCTCCAATTAAGAGTCAAAACTAAATGCATTTGATTGCCTACTGACTTGCACTGCGCTTTCAATGAGGTAACTAGCAGCGTACGCGACTGCTGTGCATGAGATCTCGGGTTTGTATCCCAGGTCGGGCCAAATATTTGTACGATCTGTAAATATTTGTTTCGGAGTTTGGGTGTTTTCAATATATTATACGTATGTAATAACAAATAAAAGTTTATAGGATTCTATCAGTCCAGATCCAAAGATAGCTTTCATAGTACAAGCTCTGCTTGTTAGAAGATAGATGGCGATTGATGTTAGATGTGTCCGGAACATTTATTTATTGACACCGTTTCATATATATATTCATTTGTTTATGGCCTCCGGTAACCTTAATCACTTGTAAAAGCGCAGCAAAAGAATTACCTACTTCATTTGAATACATGGCGAATCATGGCAATCTCGCGTTAAAACAGTGTGGGTTACCATGCTGCATTATCTTTATTCGCATTGAGGATGGTGACCACTGCTTTTGGGTTCTGCTCGTGCTTTCCATCAGGTAGAGCAAAGTCACTTTAAGTTTAAAACATAAATTAAAGAAATTATTAAATTTTTATTATAATTCAATTCCATTTTAATTATAATTATTGATAGATAAAGCCTATCTCTAAGGACGCAACTAAATTTCCTTTCTTAATAAGCTCATTGCCTTTCTGTGTTTCATCTACCTTCCAATGCTGTTCTTTCTCTTACTAATCCCTCCTAATATAATATATTTACTAACATATAAAGAAAAAAAATCTCTATTGAAACAATACTTGTGTCGGGTGAGATTTGATTTTAAAATATTTTAAAATTGCCTCATAGTCATACGGGTAACTTTAAATAAAAAAGGCGTAGAGGTCATTTTTTAATGTCTTTTATGCCTTTTTTCTTGTAAAATATTAAAATCTTAAGATTTATAATGTAGTTAAAGTGCTCAAATTTTATTATTATAAACTAAAGTTTTTGACACTAATAAAGTATATATTTAGATCAAATCTCCCCAACACAAAATTAACGGATATTCCTACCGCGTTGTGCTTGCTTCTATCGAATAGTGTGTAAAGTAAGCTCGGCACGTCACAGCGCTATGTGACAGCAGTACTTATAAATAATAATACTTATCCACCAAATTCAAATGTAGATTACATTTGAGTTCGGTGGCAAAAATCCATCGAAAATGTTTCAACAAGCAATCAACAAGATTATTTACCAGATATTAAATGAATAAGGTAATTTTTCGCCGGGAAAAAAGCAAAAAAAAAGATAAATTATTGTGAAACATTAATGTTTATTACAAGTTTTAAAATCCATAAGTGCTTAGTTAGCAGATTCAAATTTAAAATGAGAAGTGAATCTCCGTTGTATCGACGTCTCGTGCCGAGCTTCAATATGTGACTTGTCCGTCTCACGTCTCATCGTGCTACTGAGTCAATTATGTATTTGTGTATGTTTGTGTGCTGTTATGTCTGTGTCGTGTCTCGTGCTTGCACTCTCACTGGCTTATTACTTTAGTTATGCATTGTAGACGCGGTGTAAAATGTCAAAAGGTTTATGTCACACAAAGATAATGGACCTTTACGCCCTTTCTGAAACGTTCAAAAAAGTTTTTTTTAGACTTTTATATTTTATGTACTGTCATACTTTTCAAGCTCTTCCTTTGAAAATAGGTATATTAAAATCATGCGAATGATTTATATTTTTGTATGAGAGCGGTATTTATTTACAACAGACCTTGTGTTGTGAAATAAAATGGATTGTATACATGTGATATATTATATGTATTGCGTCGAAATTATAAGAGAAATATGTCTTTCCTGAACCCGTCCTAACATCATAGTTACAGTTACTACTTAATCAGTAAATATTCTACTAAATCATTGAGTTTCAAGTACACAGTCCTAGCTGGAGATGACACTGGTCTCAAATTTTTATAAAATTGCTATAAAGAAACGCTTTAAAATACTTATTTATGGCACAATGCGTTAACCAAATTTCATGTACTTGTTGTTGTTGATAGACTGTTATAAGTATAGTTGTTGACGCTAGGGTAGCAGCCGAGGACGGGGAAAAGACTGGCTTCGAGAAAGGTACATTTTACGCGGGATTTTACGTCAATTTATGCAAATGTTTTTTTTTTAAATAATCACGATAAACATCACTGGAGTTCTATACTTTGCATCATGGGATGTCATGAACAATTTGTAAATACGGTTACATTAATTGTTATTTTAAAAAAATACTATTAAATAAAGAATGAGTAACTGTTTATGTCCAGATAATAGTGTATTGACGTGTAACATCTTTCCTCCCGTTTTGCTACGCTTTGTGGGAGTGATTTCGTAAAAAGCCGGAGAATCAACATTTGATTTTGAACTAATGAGCGAGAACAATGCTATGAATCAAATATTACACGTCATGACCGACTACTTGAAGCTCGCTCCTTTTTTTAATTTAGTGTTTGAAATTTAGAAAATAATAGCTACAATTAGTTGCAAAACTGCGGCTGTAGTTGTACCTATAAAAATGGTTGTGAGATATTCGGATGGTTTAGATTTTCGAAGGATTGTAGTGTAATATTGATGTTAAAATACCGTGGCTTGAATTTTTGACTGTGTTTCAAACTGTGCTTTTCGTAGAATCATCATCTTAATGTAACGTTATGAACAGCCGATAATTTTACATGTTGAATGTGTTTAAGCGGGATCTCAAATGCAAGGTAGGTTTCGGCTTTGTGTCTATGAATTACTAACTTTTTTCAGCCTTTTTACTGAAAAGAGTTTTAGGCCACTGCCAAATGCACGTTTTTTCTTAATTTATCAGCTTTTGTGATAGATTTATGCATGCCACGTACTAAGGTCAATGACTTGTCTATTGTAGTTGCTTTTTTATCGAATATAATTCTAACTGGGATGGACTAATATGACAACAATTTTTCTTTGTTGAATGAATGAATGATATAGGATAGAGACTTCTAGTAACTTCAAAAAAACACTCGAGTGTTTTTTATCGACACCCAATCAATTATTTTTATTGTTTGTGTGTTTTTTATCGACACCCAATCAATTATTTTTATTGTTTGTGTGTTTTTATCGACACCCAATCAATTATTTTTATTGTTTGTCAAGAAACTTGACAGTTTGAATTTTTTGGCGGGAACCAGTGTTGCTATGCATAAAATTTATTTCTACTAATCATAGTTAATTCCTATACATAATAATAGGTACACTTTAAAAAATCTACCCCAGACGTCATATGTTTTAATTTAATGTTGTAATATTAGCCTATGCTCAACGGGAATTTTTATTACAAAAATATGGATCTAAATATTGCAGTGCATGAGTAGCCAAGATATGAATATTAATGTTTTTTTTGTGTATTCGATGTTATTCTGTCTCTGTTTTTAGTTTGTGCACTTATAGAAATAATTATCGTACAAAAGACATAAATATAAATAATATAAAATATTTAGAGCTAGTAGCTGCGATGCGTACCTATGTTATCGTATGGATCGAGTATTTTATATGATATTATTGAGCCAATGACATTTGTGGTAAATATTCAAAAATAAAGGAATCTTACAGCGATTGTAGATGCACCTACTTGTAATCCACACAATAATATTTTGTTTATAAATAAATATATTAGCGTTGTTTGTTATATAAAATATTGTTTACCTGAAGAGCCTTTGTTCTATGTCTACAACTAAGTTTAATTTATAACATAATGTTATATTTTTTTTAATTGTTTAGTTACTGTTAGGCTATGTATCTTGTTACTTTATTAAATAAGTGAATTAATATGAGTTTGTAAAATTGTCACGAAGTTGTTTTGTTTAATCAAAGTACAGTTGAGTGGACTTTAGTGCAGGTATGTGGATTGCTGGCTATTCACATAAGCAGGTCCATTTATCATTATTTTATTATATGAAGAAGATAAGAAATTGTCATTAAAAATACAAAAAAAGAAACTCAGCTTTTATATATACCGAGATACACTTTAACTACTTATGGGCTTGTGTACCACGAATTGTGTCCTTGGCTTAATACATATAAGTGGCTATCGGCCTGGTTCGTAAAATATATATATATCTCGACTTTACTTTATATTAAAGTAATAAATATCTAGCTTAAGAACGCCTTTTATAAACTAAGCACGTCCAGTTGATAAGGGCAGCGAATCATTACTAGAAATCATTTAGTTTTCGTAATGACACAGGGGAGTGGTACCAGCAGTATCGAAACTGAAAATTTGTCATCTATTTACGAATCTGTTTAACTTTGAAAATTGTACGTTACTAGATATGTCAATCCGATGGTTTAGAACAAAATTTGTATTTATATCTCCGAAAGGTTATGTTCATTTGTATGTTTTTTAAAACTGTTTGTAACTAACTCTCCTTATAGACGGAACATATTCACACTGCGTGATAAAAATAATAAAAAATGTGACACGTGGTATGGGTACGTTCCCTTACAGTAGAAATACCTTTAGACTTGTATTACACATTATTAGGTTTTTGTTTTGGTTCTTAGGAAGTTTACTACAAACTGACCGACTTTCTAGAATACTTCACACGCGATTCGAATTGAATAATAATTATACTGCTTATACCACTTAGCGCGCCAGTGCAATTATAACCAAATATTATATTACGTACTTGTATTGTGTTATTCTAAACTTATTATAAGATATTATTGGGATATTTCACTCGGAAATTGTTTTTTTTTTGTTGACATACTCTCAAGAAAGTAACTTTATATTCATAAAGTTTACATTGTAAATAGCACTAAATATAGTTGTTTTACCTCTGAGGGCCTAGTGTGAGTTAATAGAGCAACAACGTCGCTTTCGACGGTGAGCGCTTGTGGCGTTTCGATTGGTAAGGACCTTCGTGTGAGCCAATCAACACTAATCGTTGTCAGTGTTACGATTGAGTAGGTGTGAAGTAAACTCACACTAGGCCCTCTGTTAATAATATTTACAGCGGTAAACACCGCAGCCAGCTTTCTACCATGATTGTATTCGCATAGTACGACCTAAGAATAATTTCTTTACTGCAATTTATGAATTCGAGAATAGAATTCACATATGGTTTTATTTAAATTGTTTTTTAATATAAAAATGTGTTTATTTTGTTACCTTTTGTAATGTCTCCGACGTCAATTCTGAAAACGATTAATTTTATTTGTGGTGAACGGATTTTTTCAACGAGTACTTTACATTTAGTATTTTATCTTCCTACTGTTTTTTGACTAATTGTTTCTAAAGAAGCTTTATTTTCATATATTATGCAAATATTTTAATGAATTTGTTATTTTTTTTTAAAAAATCGTGCAGTATGATTTATATTAAAATATTTAATTACTGTTTGTATCTTCATTTCTAATTAAGTTTTTAAAAGGATAGCAAAATAGTTGGTGTTGTATTTCTTTAATCATAGATTTAGGTCTGATTTATTATAAATATTTCATTGTTACATTAATATTGTTAACTTACCGTGAATCTGTGTGTGCTTACCGACAGACTAAGTTATCATGTCGGTAGTATGCTTGCCATTAAAAAGAAAAGAAGCTAAGTACAGCACAAGACTCAATAAAGTAAACCTATAAAACTTAAGTGTGACTTTTTTTATGAATTATGGGGCAAATGAGCAGACGTATCGCCTGATTGTAAGCGATTACCGCCGCCCATGGATACCCGCAACACCATAGGCCTCAAAAGTGCGTTACCGGCCTTAGGGGAAGGGGAGGGGGATGATGGGAAGGGTTGGATTCTGTGTCTCCGGTATCCTCACTCAGTCAGTGAAACGCAGCGCAGGCAGTGTTTTACACCGGTTTTAGTGAGGCTGTGGTATCGTTCCGGTCGAGCCGGCCCATGCATGCCGAAGCGTGGCTCTCCTACGGTAGAGCATAGAAAATTAAAGGCCATTCTATAGTTGACCTTTGCTTCGGTTATAAAAAAAATAACTTCCTTCGTAAACGATTGTCAATTCAGATTTCTATGTTTGAATGTTTGTCAATATTAAAAGTTACGCATCATATCAATAATAGATAGTGTTCAACACCAGCCATTTTGGTATTCTAAAACTGCATTTTTTTCCCCTGTGATTGAAATACATACGAAATGTGATGACCGTCGTAGTACATAACGATAAGTACATTGTTGTAGCTAATGTTGGAGGTCATTCCCATTAAAACTACATTTTACACACACAATCTTTTATTTGAACCACTAGTACCTAAATACCTATTCGAATCCTAAAACTATAAAAGTGTCAATTTACGACATAATTTAGATATTAGAAATTATATTTTATAACTGTTAAAAATACTACTATTTTAGTAGAACACAAAGAATCTACAATTTAAAAAAAAATTATGAAGACTTTAAAAAAAGAATCTATTGAAAAAGCACAATTCGCGCCAAAAGTGAGTATATAGAATTTTTTTTGGATTGTACTACTCGTGCGCGACCCCTCCCCTCATACCCGCGCACCTAGTGTGAACACTGCGGGCGTCATAGGGTAGGTGCGCGGGTATGAGGGGAGGGGTGACGAATTCCACGCGGGTCTCAAGTTATCGCGCACGAGTAGTACCTAAGGTACAGGTATAAAGTCACAATAAGCATAAAACAAAAACTAAACGCTTGTTTAGACAAAGACTATAATTAATTCGGATTCTATTTTACATGAGTTAGTAGTACATTTTACTACGTGACGATAAATCATAATAATGTAATTATAACTAGATAGCGTCATGTACAACTGTAAAAGTAAGCATTTTGAAATCATAAAGTAATTATTTTACTATTCGAATACACTTGAAACTGACGCTCTCTTAAATATTCTAGTAGAAATAGGTATTTATGAATTCTATGTGACACAAAACTACACCAAAAAAACTAAGTTTTCTCTTGAACAGATATCATTGGTTCCTATAAGTGGTCATATGGTGACAAATTATTAATAATCAAGTACTATCAATATTTACTTAATTCTGCCATAGGTATTACCTAACTTTCGTTATAAATGCACGCTCTAAATAATAGAAGGCGTGTGTGATGGCAGTCAGTCTGTGTTAAAATTGCCTAGGTAAGTACCTACTTAATAATTATTCAATTTTGCCTCATCTAAAAAGGACTTCTTTGCTGACAAATACTTTCGAGAAAGATTTTCAAACATTATTATTAGATTATAGTGTAGTAAATACACTACATACTTATCTACCAAATATCTCTTGAATACAACTTTACTAGACAACTTAAAATATTAACATTTTGCATCAATTGTTATGTTTTGTAACCACAATCACATAATAAGTGCAAAATAAAATTACGTTCAGTTTTGACATTAAATTAAGATGTCTTCAGATTATTTCTTCGCAACGTTTCCTTGCTGATTATTCCACGAAGATTGCCAGCAGCTAGAAAACTTCTGGCACTAGTGATAGACGAAGCCATAAGATAATGAGTGACGTATAAGTCAGTGCAATTTACTAGAATGTATGAAAGATGTCGAACAGCGTGAAGTCGTGTCTATGGTAGGTCTAGTGCCTTGCTGCTATCTCGTCCCGCCTGCTGTGAATGTGAGTGAATATTTGATTGATGCTTCATGCATAATGAATATTTACTTAAACAAAGTCTAAGAGACAGCGTAACCGGCATTTTAAGATCTGAAGCCACTATTTTGGCTTTCAGTACGCTATTCTTTACACCCGCTATGTAGAATTTCTTTCGGCCTACTGAGGCGAGGCCAAGGGAGTATTCGGGCGTGTAGTAGTCAGCAATTACTTTTTTTTAAACTTGCAAACGCACGAATTATTCCCAGTTTATATGGGTCTAAACCCTCACAATCTTCCCTGGCGGATCCAGGATCCCTTGTGACAAGTATTTGTAACAGTGTGTCAGGACGGATAAGTATCTAAAAATCCGTTGAAATTAGACTACGACGTCTACGTTAATAAGGACATACTCCTGCCTGCTAAACACATTATTTAGCTGCAGGAATTCATAGAAATAATATAATTGTATGATCTGCAACACTAGTATGCTTTAAATAAACAAAGTTTTACTAGTGAAAATACTTTGATGATTAATAGCGAAGTGAGTAAGTTAAGTTTTCATTTCAACATATAGATGCTGATCTGTATAAACGCGAATATGGGTATGTTCCTGAGTAATATGGGCATAACCGTGAATATTTGTCCGCGTAAGAATAGTACGGGTAATATGAATACCGATAATATCGTGAATATGGATACTTTAGATGGGAGTAATAGTATGGACATTTGTCCAAACACGAGTAATATGAGTATGGATACTTGTCTAGATATGAATAATAATCATATGGATACTTGTCCCAATACGAGTCGTAATAGGACGAGTACTTGCCCGAATACGGGTATCGATCTAAGTACGGGTATTTATCGAGATCTGAATACGAGTGGTATCGGTATAGGTACTTATCTGAATAATATGGATATCTATACTTGGATGAATATGAATAATATGGATAACCATACTTTGAGTAATATGAGTATGGGTAATACCGTGAGTAAGGGTAATCTAAGGGTCATGCTAAGATGTCATCCAAATCGGCGTCAAGAGTCTGAAAAAAGATGACCATCAATATTATCATTGCCATTTATACCATATGATATAATAAGTATTAGATATATTTAGAAATTAAGTTGTTGTCATTAATTACTGAAGAAACTTCATAGATTTTTAAGAAAATAAATCACAATAAAAAACGATCATTTGAGGTTTTTTTATTTTATCCCAAGGTTTAATATTTGTTCCTCAAATGATGACTTTAAAGATTATCATCGCAATTCTTTCTCAATATTTAAAACAACTTTACATGAATCAGTTATTTAAAATTGAGAATTAATTTTCTAACTCGTTAAAGATAAAACTGAAAGCGCCAATTGTACCGATTTGTAATAAAGTATTAGATAATTATAATTATCTATCATACAACATTATTTACAAAATAGGTTGAATAGGAGACTTGGCCCTTAACCGCATATTTAGCCATGAAGTTGGAGAAATATAAGACAGTATTTTACAAGCTTTTCAAAGTGCAGCCATGCATTTTTCAACTCTCATTGAATTTCATGGTACTTCACAGAGCATTTTATGATCATTTCAACAATAGCAGTTTCTGGTAATAATTATTCTAAATATCTAGTTACCTTCACATCTAAGTTTCTAACAGCTTCCTCCAGGGCCAGGAATCCAGGGTCATTGGAAGAAAAGGCACGGCAATCCTCCTTGAAAAACTTCTTCATCTTCTTTAGCAACTCATCATTCCGGCGTCGGATGCGCTCCTTTGCGCATGTTGCCACTATGTCATCACAGGAATCCATTTTGTAATTCTGAAAACTAAAATATTTACTTTTTGAAGCTTTTTGGTTTATCATTATCAGAATATTCAAATTCCTTTTCAATAGGTAAGTGACTTATTTGAAGCCAAAATCCCTCTTGACCCTCAAGAGGGAACACAAAGCGCTAACGCACTTGACTTTTGAGTTGTGAGTATCAATGGGTAATGGGGTTACACTTACCATTGGGTTACCCGCTTGCTCGTTTGCCCTGCGTTCAGAAAAATTCAATAAAGCCTACCCAGAAGTGCCTATACAAGTTAGTTCAAAAGGAAGCAATTATCTACTTCTAATCAAATGCTACAATTTTCACAGATCGGGGATTTCCCCAGTTTCATTTTAACAGCCTGGCGGCGTCAACCGTGTCATCGGTTTATGGTTTTAGGTTGCCGGAACAGTAAGTGTGTATTACAGGGGCATTTTTGTTTTTAGTGTGGAGGAACGGGTCACATGTTCCTCCAACTCAATCGGAGGATCCTCCAACCAAGCGAAGTGATCATGCCTGGCGGGCCATTGCCCAACGGTTGATGTTGGGAAGTTGTATATATGTTAATCGGTGCGAGAACTTCTATTGCGCGATGCAGGATTGGTAGCTTCTTCGTGCACTATGTTACTCCGTAGTTCAGTGTATCTTCGGTGGATGGCGTTGTCATATATTTATGTTGACGCTGTATGTGAAAGTCGCCACATCACTCCCCTCCAAGACTGGAGGTCGATATCTGGATGAGTCAGCTGTCTTGTGCTCCGTTGTGGAGATTGCCAGTGCCAGGAGTGAGTAGTTCCAGTGAGTCGGAACTGAGTGCCGCAAGTTCCAGTGAGTCGAAACTGAATGCCGCTAGTCCCAGTGAGTCGGGGCTGAAGTCCGCTGATCCCAGTGAGCCAGGATCGCATGCGGTGAGCGGTGCTGCGGTGAGGTCCCCAGTGAGTCGGGGCGATTGCTGCGTAGTGGCTGGCTGCTGCATAGACGGGAGAGAAATGCTCTGCTTACATGGACCGTAGTTGCAGTGTGCTGTGCCTAGACGCTGTTGAGGACGAAGGGGTAAACCAGGCTGGAGCGGTCGCTTCCTGCATGTGGTGTACCCCTGTTGAGGCCCAGGTTGCTGGCTGGCTGAGACTTGCTGTGGGAGTGAACGTGATGGTGGCATGGTGATGCTGCTGCTGTTGATTTGCTCCTTCAAAGGCTGCCTCCAATCAACGTCGGGGTCACCACTGTGGAGGAACGGGCCACATGTCCCTCCAACACAAAGGGAGGATCCTCCGACCAGGCGAGGTGATCATGCCTGGCGGGCCATTGCCCAACGGTTGATGTTGGGAAGTTGTATATATGTTAATCGGCGCGAGAACTTCTATAGCGCGATGCAGGATTGGTAGCTTCTTCGTGCACAATGTTACTCCGTAGTTCAGTGTATCTTCGGTGGATGGTGTTGTCATATATTTATGTTGACGCTCTATGTGAAAGTCGCCACACTAGTATCATTATTAGAACAAAGGGCCCCGCAACTGTATACCTGCTCAGAGAAACTGACCATCACATCAACAGCTTTTAAAAATCCACTACTGGACATAAACCTCTCCTTTGAAAGGAGGTTTTAGCCTACTTGCTATATCACGCTGGTCAGATGCATTTAATATAAGATTTGTTTCAGATCTCCTTTTTTCTGCTGTTGTCGATAAGATCGCTTCTTACGACATGCATGGTATGTTGAGGGTGGTGTCATAAGTTTTTTTAAAACGTCTTCAAACAGAGTAACTATACTAACCAGTAACTTATCAATCAGCCTATCGCAGTCTACTGCTGGCCTCTATACTAGTACTATACTAACTATGAATAAAAAATAAATAAGAGTTAATAATCCCTTCGACAAGATTTCGTTGACAACGAATTACTTGAACCTGATAAATTTTATCATTTATTTTATCTATCTAATGAGATGCCGAGGTCATAGTACATGTTGGGACTGTATCAGACTGTTAAATATCAAAGTACAGTTCCTATGTTTACATTAAACAGTGCATTAATGGCCTTATTAGATATGAAAAGTATCAACCTTTGACCATTGATAAATGCTATAAAATATAATCAAACTTTAATCGTAAAAATGATGTAGGTATTGAAAAAGGAACGATTAGATTATTGAGAATAGATTTTTTTTGTGCAATCGCTGGCAAACGAGCAGACGTATCGCCTAATGGTAAGCGATTACCGCCGCCCATTGACACCTGCAACACCATAGGCGTCACAAGTGCGTTGCCGGCCTTTGGGGGATGGGGAGGTGTATGGGGATGGGAAGAGGAGCTGGGGTATGGGTCTCCGGTATCCTCACTCACTCAGTGAAACACAGCGCAAGCGCTGTTTCGACCGGAGTGATACCGGCGGCCCATATCCCAATCCCTCCCTCTATCCCCCTCCCCATTCCCCAAAGGCCGCCAACGCACTTGTGACACCTCTGGTGTTACGGGTGTCCATGGGCGGCGGTAATCGTTTACTATCAGGCGATACGTCTGCTCGTTTGCCCCTTATACCATAAAAAAAAACGTGGCTCTTCCACGGTATAAAGTTTGTTTGAGTTGGAGAGAGAGTAAGAGTGAGAGTTATTGTAAGTAATACCAAGATGAAATGGCGGGATTCTGAAAATCTCTTTTTTTTTATATATTTAATCTGTCAAAATGACTCTGCCCTGCCTGATGGAAAGCATGAGCAGAATCCAAGAGTGGTGGTCACCATACTCATTGCGAAAAAGAATAATGCAGCATGGTGACCCACACTATGGCGGCCTGGGGGGAAAGGGGATGGTGAGGGGGATAGGGGGCGTTGGATTGGGGTATGGGCCTCCGGTATCCTCACTCACTCGATGAAACACAGCGTAAGCGCTGTTTCACACCGGTTTTCTGTGAGGCCGTGGTATCACTCCGGTCGAGCCGGCCCATTCATGCCGAAGCGTGGCTCTCCTACAGTAACTAAGACGCATATTGCGTCGTATTTTATATATTAGGGTGAAAAGAGCCGACGATTTACCTCATGGTAATAAGTTGCGGTGTAACGGAATTTGAGAGCCTCTCCTTCACCTCTGCCCTCTCACAGAGTATTGTAGATGTGTGGATTTAATTTTGTTGTCATTTTTAAATGTGTGATTTAGTTTCCGTTAGGACTAATAAACTATTTAAGTATTTAAAGTTGGTGTATTTTTGACGTCTTTAACTACAGGCGTTTTAAACTTGAAAACCAGATATAACAAAAAAATTTGAGATATTGGACTTTTTAATTTATTATATAAAAACTAGCTGACCGGGCAAACGTTACTTTGCCATAAAAAATTTAGGGGTGAGTCACCCTTATCCTATAGGGGTATGACTAATAGATGTTGACCGATTCTCAGACCTACCCGATATGCAAAAAAAAAAAATAAAATCGGTCCAGCCTTTTCGGATGAGTTAGTCCTTTTACTGTCTTTGTAATGTTGGGAAATTGTTCTATAACTTAAGTGAAATCTAACCGTCGGAGAGAAGATACGTAGCCAGGTGGGAAAGCCTCCATAGTCGCCTTCAACTGGTCCCAAGGATCGCTGAACCTGCGGTGTCTTACCTGAAAAGTAGTATTTGTATTGTTAACTACAATAACATTTTATTCGATTCAGTCTACTGCTAAACATAAGCCTCTCCGATGGCAAAACAAAAGTATATTTCAAATAGTAATAGATTGCAGCTCGTAAACAAAAAGAAGTTTTCTAGCGTTTTGGTAGGCATGGGTGGGCACATGGGTTTACCCAGGTTCTGGGCCAGTGGATGGCAAATCAGATTTCTTAAAAGCACCCAGTCAAATAAATGAACATAAAAAAAAAATAGTTTTTATATAAATTCTTTGAATAAAGAATAGCAATTTTAAAGTTAACTTTCAAGGGCTTCAACAAAAAGGTGTAAGACGTTTTCTGTGAAAAAATCTAATCGAAAAGAAATTAGGGAACACTCAATCATAATGAATATTTAGTACGTATAGGCATAACGCAACCATTTGTCACAGAGTAGTTTTAGTATCAACTACCATCATCAGCCTTTAACAGTCCACGACCACACTCAGTAACAAGCCTCTGCTTCGAAAGGAGGTTTAGTATAATAATGGTTTATTTAAGTTGTCCCAAGGCTTAAAGGTACTTAATTTATAGATTAAAAATCCCTAAAAAACCCAACACAAGCACACGCAAAATAAACAAATCAATTATGTAAGTATGTTTCATGTATGTTCCACTTGAAAACTTTTATTGTATCATTATTTTTGGGAAGGTACTGATTCCCGACATTCATCTCACGCTAGTTAAGGAATCAGGGCTTACACTTGAATTGTATCCTTTCTTTGTTACAATAAATAATAATTATTATTATTATTAATTTTCAGTCCTAAAGGGAAAACGTGGGTTCCGAACAACATAGGGATATTGGGAACTCTGATCTTCGTGGCACACGATGTGGCTCAGCTAGATTAAGTAATGTTGTCGTGTTGGCGAAGGGCCGAAGCTGTCACATCTTAAGTCGCTGGTAGCCGAGGACGGCATTTTTGCTTGCAGCGCTGCTAGCGAGTAAATAAAATAGATACGTTACACGATTTTTAAAAGTTGTATACTTTACTGCTAATGGCAAAAGTTATTTTTCTTAACTTTTATCGACAAAGGAAGATAACAGGAACGTGAATAAAATCCAGGAGAGCAGCTGCCCTCCCCTGCTTCTCCCTTCCCCTGTTTACACCCATGGTGGGTAAATGGGTTACTTGATGGTTCGTGACTAGATGATTTAGAAAGTAAAAAAGAATAAATCTTCCACCTCTGGGCTCGGTCATAAATACTCTAGCTTAGACGACAAGCTACGTACCCATAGAAACTTTGACCCCAGGTAAATAAATCTTTTAAGTCAATTTCATTGGCTCTTAAGATATAATTCGTAATTAGCACCAGAAAAAAAAGATTTTTCCTTCACAATTTATAGTACCTGATCGATGACAGATCTTTAATCGCTATTTTTTTACTAAATTATCTAAACATGAATCCTGACTAGATCAAATTATTACGCCCGAAACCTGCTTACTAAATTTAATGAAAGGCGTTGAGCCTTTTCCGATATATAGATTGCATATAAAAGTTGCTCGTTTAAAGCTTTTAAATATATAGATAGATGTAGATGCTCTGAGAGGCATAGTCACATGATTCTGCCAAATACTCACCCTCTGGGAATATTCATAATCGATCTCCGAGTCAGTCATGGCCCTGGATAGTGGCAAGGTGGTGTCAGTGCTGAGGGTAGCTCTATCGTCGTCCATGCTATCAGGGACTATGCTATCACTTTTTACCGAAACAGAATCATCCAGTTCCGTCCAAACGTAAGGTTCGAGGGTGATCTCGGGGATTTCCAAGTCGTTGACGTATTCCGAACGATTTTTCGGTATGGATTTTAGGAAAGATTGAAACATGTTCATTTCGGATCGGATCAAATATTAGATCACCTACACATAAGATGTATATAACACGGATTTTATGTCAAACGTTTGTTGGTTTAATTTATTTAATCTAAAGACTTGTGGCAATATTCTCTTAAACACTTAAATTCTTACTTCTTTGGAATATAATTCTTCAGGTTTTCTAGCCATGTGAATGTGTTTATTTTTTTTTATTAAGTTCTCTTGTCGCTCGCCCTTTTAGCTATTTTAGTTACTTTACCGAAAAGTTACTTTTTATCTAATAGTGTTGTGGTTGAGTATGATTTGTGCTTCAGAAGAAAATAATTACAATATCAGGCTGCAAATTAAAATAAAAAATACCCTATTCAGGAGTGGTACGATGAAAAATTACAACATAATTATTAAACAATACATTATGTTGTAATAAAATGATTTTTGTGTAGCACCTCAGATCAAATAAAAAAGGTAGGTAACGCACGGCCTTTGTTCTTGTTGAAGCAAAAAAACTCAGCTAGTTCCAAGTAAATACACGCGTTAACGCACACACACACTCAAAAACTACGCTACTTTTGGTCAGTATCGTACAAATTTGATCTGAGTGTAGCACATGAAATTCTTATGAATTATTAGAAAATGATCAAATCTGAATCTCAGTCCTCGACTTTGTTCATGAATAATATTAATTTTGATGTTACAATCATGCATTTAAAATAACTTCTTTTAACTTCAACACTACACAATACTCACTCAAAACAAATGCAGGTAAAGTTAGCCAACAACACAAAACAAGTCAATATATCACATCTAAATATTTGACAATCCAAAAAGAGTTTTGAGAAAAAACTAATTATATTTGATGACAATCGTAATTAGGCACCTAAAAATTAAAACTAAATCTTTCAACCAGTCACAGAAGTAAAACCTCGTTTCTGTAAACACGTGTTAAATCACGTAGGCTCTGCTATAAGAATGCCTGTCGAGACTTTAACTACTTTCGTAACCAGTAGCTGGTTCGATAAATGATCGTAACCAGGCAACTCGACAACAGCTCGTGGGTTACCCAAGCCTGCAAGGTTACGATAAACATAAAAATAAATATTTATATTTTGGCATTACCATATTGATAGTCAGTGACATGCAAATGTTTTGCAAGGAAATTGTTGGTGATGTACCCGCAGCTTTGAAGGTTTTGGTCGTTTGACATTTAATTTTAATCAAATTAAATATTACTTTATTTTCTGATCAAGGGTATACAGTGGTGTTAACTTATAATTTAAAATAGTTCTCCTAGATCTAACAAGAAAAACAATTATGTGACCAGAGCGATTTGTTATGAGTCAGCTTTATAGGGCTTAAAAAAATATTTGTTTGGATGGTTTAATGCGCTAATTTCAGGTCCAATTTGAAAAAGCCACGTATGGTTGGATAGTTCTTATAGCGCAAAAGAAAGCCTATATAACATCACGCTAAGGTCACGGTACGGAGCCGAGCATCAACCAAAAAATGACATTTATAAACTTTACAAAAGAAAATTGTTGCAAAAGCTGGCAATATTTATTCCTTTTGGGAGACGCAGACTCAATTGTTCGTGGCAGTTAGATAATCTTTTTCAGAAGTTTCCTTTCTGGAGTCAATCAGGTTCCCCGTCTACTGGTACCCGAGACAGTGTATGCGATTTCTGATCAGTTCGTGTCCGATAATTTTATATAAATCCCCTCGGACACCGCACAGACACAAAAAACACAAAGCAGTTATAAGGACCGCCGGCAGAAGTGAAAACTTAAAACTATAAACAAACAGTTGTTATATTTGGATATTCAAATACATTATTTGATCTTAAATTAACGTTATCGATCTGTTTTATATGAATGGGTGCACTAATGAGTAGATATATCTATCCATACATCTACGCTTATAGCTGGCTGAAGGGGTAACATGTGACGTTAGGTATGATTGATTTTCATCGATTGTGAAGTTGTTTTAACATCTATAACGGAGATCGTTTTTTGTTTTTGCGAAAGACGGTCCACATTTTTTTTATTTTTTTTCATTAATTCCATCACGACGAAGACTTGGAGACTCGAAGACTTAGAATTGAAGACTTGAAATACTTGACATTGGCAGAAATAGCTGATCCGGCTGATTGCCATATCATCAAAAGAAGTAGAACATCTATAACATCGATTTTATAAGAATGAAACATCGAGACTTCACACTTGTTAACTTTTTTCTACAGCTGGCTTACTTCAGTACCAGCGACTGAACAGGTTAAAGGGAAAACATCTTTTACACGTCATGTGGATGACGAATAATTTTTTTTCATGAAATAATGTGTAAACTAGCAGATGTATCGCCTGATAATGAGCGATTACCGCCGCCCATGGACATTCGCAACACCAGAGGCGTCACAACTTTGTTGTCAGGCTTTGGGGGTGCGGAGGTGGATGGGGAAGGGGTTAAGATATGAGCCTCCGGTAACCTAACTCACTCAGTGAAACACAGCGCAGGCGCTATTTCAAACCGGTTTTCTGTGAGGCCGTGAAGCGTGGCTCTCCCACGGTGAAAAGCATGTAACTTTACTCACCACCCTAAAATACTTAGAGAAGTCTTTATGCTTGTTAGCAGATGATTATCACAGAGATAAGTGGTTTGAAAAAATGACTGTGACACATATCTAGTTATACCTAATGTATTAATTTGTAACTATATTGTTATTAATGATGATCAAAATTCGCAGAAACTGCATTACGATAGTGCTCTAAACACAGGGCAAAGAATTTCTTTGTCTGTGGCCTAAAGGGTCAGATAAAAATGGTAACTAAGGTTGTTGAATCTTATCTAATTTCAGAAATGTGTTTTATTATATTGGAGATTTTTTTTTTTAGCTACACAATACGCAATTTTTTACACGCTTTGTAGTAGCTTCACCTGTATGTACTATTGCGGACTCCTTTGGACTCAATTTTGAACCACTAAAAACAGTCAGATTTCATTTAAACTATGTACATCTTGTAGAGTTATCGAGGACCGATGACAATACAATAATTTGAAAAAAAAAAACTAATCTTTAAAATAATTTTAATGTGTAAAGAAACGTGGGGTGACATTGAAATGTATTCAGAAAGCACCTCACACATTTTACATTAAAATTATTGCCTGAAGTTTTTGCTATCGATTTTGACTCCGTTTTCTTTATTATTTATTTACCTAGTAGTAAACCGATAAAATTTATTTACCTAGTCATATTAACTAAATTTTAATCGATTAAAGCATTTTTAAAGTACCAAGTTGTTTTTACTGGTCTATACTGTGGAGTCATAAGTTCGTTTCCCGTACCTATGTCATTTTAATAAGCCTAGATATTTTGTTTTTTTCTCTCCAAACTATATCTTCTTTCTCCTAACCTTCATTATTTCCAATATTATTTAGCGCCGGCTACTACTTCAACCGGTTTTACCTGAATATATGTTTTTCTACGGAACGATTGACATCGGACCACCGCAACCTGAATTCGAAGATTGAACTAGTTGTCAGTATTTTTGAGGGCACTGACTTCCCAATAGTGGTTACCTCAGATGTTCATGAAAACCAGGACAACGACTGAACGTACTCTCCGAGGCACAGGCGTAAAACGCCCCCATCTTCCATACTTAGGACTGCTACTTAGAATTTCTCGTAAGAAAAACCCAACAACAGTTAGTCACTGGGTAGTCAGAAGCAGTCGCGTGCCCTATCCGCTAGGCCGCCGAGGCATACTATATGGATAATTTAAATATAAAATTACATTTAAAGTTTATTTCTTCAGACATTTAGTACAAGTGCTCTACAGGAATTGTTTTTCCTGCTATCGTGTGTTATCGTGTATAGTGCTCAAACTGTGTGCGCGAGACCGTACCTATTACTCTTGACAAACAATCGCCGCATTTGTCACTTAATTTCAACCGAACAATGAATGCTTTGTTTGCAAATTACGCAATATTTGTATTTAGAATATAAAAAGGGACTTTCCCTTTTTATACTTCAAACATAAATACAAACAAAGTATTAGTGTATCAATACGTTTTTACCCACATTGTTATCAATCAATGAACGTTAGAACAACGAGACTACATTATCAGTAATAACATAAAGCAACTCTTCAGATCACCCATTAATCCTAGGGATTTGTTCGCAAATTGCAGTGTAATCTACACTAAAGTTTATTTTATCAAGTTTATATCTATATTATTTCTTGGAAGCAACTTTAAAGATATTTTTTATTTCTTTATGTACAAAAGTACCACCACAGTGCCACAGGTACAGTTTATGCCGTAAGTATCTTCCTCCATTCGATCTCAGAGTGATGCAGAGCTTAAACAAGGCAGCAACACGGAAATTGAAATGTGAGTTTGTGAAAAATATAACTCTTTTAGTTTACTATACGACTGCACGAATGGCGTTATTCTACTGCGCTAAATATTATGGGTTCGAACTCCAAACACATAGGACAACACTTCGTGTGATCCATAAATTGTTGTTCTGAGTCTGGGTGTTCTTTGTGTCCGTTTTAAGTGTGTTTGTAAAATATCACATGACATTGGAATAATTGTAGTGCGAGAGTCTAAATACATTTTATATAATACACCCGGCGAAATCGTACCGCCATATTTATTTTCGTGATTTTTTTCTGAATTGCCGAAAAGCTAGTTATTAGTATTTATTCTTAGCACTGTCTGTTTTCTCATCATTTTCTTCAATACTAACCTTATCCTGACAATAGCAAAAACACAACAAAACTCCTAAAATAAGTAGATTTGCTCCAGTGATTCATTTTGCTTTATATTGATAGATTGTAACTATCCAGAGTATATACTTCTAAAAATATTGATAGTTAAAAATATATGTTGTGAATATATATGGGCTAAAACACTAGAAGTGGTTATAACTCTTTTTCTTATAGTGAAGGGGGGTAATCACACAAGTGCATAGATGGTATTTGAAAGTATTCCTACAATAAGGAGAAAATGGTTAGCTTCCCTCTCTTGATGATATACAACAAAGAAATTAGCCCAGATTGACGCAGGCTTTCTTCCAAACTTTGGTATCACCTTGATGAAGCCTGCTCATATTTGGCGAATACATATTTTTTTGATGAAATATAACAAAAACAACACCGATTGACGCCGGTTTTGTTCCAGACTTTGGTATCGCCTTGATTAAGCCTGCTCATATATGGCGAATACATATATTTTTTGGGTTGACTTACTACAAGAACAGGAAATATTACCTTACTTTTTCTAATCCACGGCTAAATTTTTAATCAAATAAAACATAACTACTGATATTTAGGTGATGTGTTCCTGTCACCCATCATCATTTTTCTGCCCCCTTCTTTTATTTGAATGCTGTCTGGTCTCTTTAAGGACTAAATAAATGTTAATGAAGAAATGTAAACGTCTTTAGACAAGGAAAATGTAAATTAAGGTTAACGCGCAGAGCAAGAATAAGTAGGATAGAAGATATCGCAGGTTTTAAAAAGATAAATGAGACCCCTACCAGGTCTCGAACGGACCGGTTCGATCGGGACGGTACTACTCTTCACAGAAGACCAATCTAAAATAACAGCATTCGTCCTCGTGTTTCCTTAGTGAGTGTGAAACCGGAGGCCCAATGATGCTGAAGTAAAATGGGCCGCCCTTTTGTAATATTGCAGTATGCATTCGTCATGAGGATGGTGACCACTAATCTTGTTCTGCTCTAGTTTTCCCCAAGACAAGAATAGAGCCAATCAGGCAGGCTCTATTTTTGTTACCAGTATGTTTACCATAACACAGGGGCTGACTAGTCTTGGCTAAGACAACCGCATTTGAGATGATGATGATATACAAAAAAATAATATGAAGAACAAAGAAATTGACACACAATTAATATGTATCGTCCAAGTTATCCTACTTACAATATGACGCATATATAAAATGCAATGAGAACTAGTACAATGACATTTGACCTCAGTATTAATGACCAACCTAATCAAAAAGCAACAAAACTGCTCTTAATGAGAAACTAATAACACGACTTCCGTTAAATACAATACCTTAGGAACCAAGTAACCTTATTTTTAATAAGTAAAATGTAGATTCAGGATCCACTTGTATTTTGTTGTGTACAAGTCATCATCATCATCAGCTGCACGCCACTTTCTAGTTTACAGCGAGTCACCTTCTTCTTCGCAAGTTATCACTCCACCTCTTACTTGGACGTCTCACTCTACATTTGCCGAGACATGGCCTCCACTCTCAAACCCGTTTACCCCAACGGTAAATCGGTTCTACAGCAGATATCCCCAGCCCACTGCTACTTCAGGTTGTGTCGATAGCCTGACTGACTGGCTGATTCTGTACTTGGACGGACATAGTGGGGGCCTTGTAGAGACATCTCAACACTTGGATGCATTGCCAATCCACTTGGTAAAGCTGCAAGGACTCCAGAACGGACCAGATCTCGATCCAGATCGATCGAAAGACCTTCTTATAGTCCATGAAGGCTATTCGTGATGACTCTTGAAAACAGCTTTTATACGTCGCTTAGAAATGAAACGGGCCAATAGTTCTTCAACATGGTGTTGTCACCCTTTTTAAAAAATAGGACGGTCATACTCCTACTCCACGCACCTAGATATCTCTATTCGAATAGGACAGAAAGTTTAAAAACTTTTGGAACTTCTTCAGCACGGGCGCACCTCCAGGTTTCAACAGCGCTGTAGTAACACCGTCCTCTTAAGGGACTTTTCTATTTATCAGCTCTACAAGAGTCATCTCGATTTTGTCAATGCTGACTTCTTTCAGATCTTCGGTGTAGTGGCGTGTTAATGTGGCTCTAATCTATTGTGGTTTTAATGGCATCAAATCTGTTTTCCAGATTTGATTGAAATTTTTCAGAGCCCATTTTTTTAAACATTTTACACTTTTCGATTAGTTCAATGATTACGTATGTTACCCTATTCGATACACTGGACATTTCCACCACGTTGCCAGAAAGGGACTTGTTTTCCAGAAACCCCACTCCACTAAGGGATTGTTGGTTTCCCTCGGGAAAGTACATCAGTTGGCTTCAGTCGAGGGTTATGGTATCCTCCCCCTCTCATCGGACTTCACATAACCCTAAAATATGTCACCTAATCTTCCCAAGCCCGTAACCTTGTGATTATTACAATCCCTGCCCCACCGTTATGGGTTAGGGTTGGTGATCGCAGAGCGTAGCTTGTTTCACCGATGACGCTGCTGCCGTCAGCGGCCTATTGTATGTTGACGGTATCTTAGGATGGATATAACGCCATCAGTCAGTTTGTCGGATTTGTACAAGTAATTACGTAAAACTCCTACCCATATGGATGCCACAGATATTTTTTTACGGATGACAATCACCATTTTTGAATCTTTTACCATTTATTTTGGCTGATTTTTAGTCTACTTTTACACGGCTCAACTCCATTTTTTACTTTATGTTACGTTTAGCGACTGCCATCGAAACTCAACAATCCGAGCAATAGACAATATAATATCGGTCATAGACATTAGATATCTCAGTTCTGTAAAAAGACTTTTGAGCTTTTTATGGATCTGGCTATCGTTAATGATTGCCAATTTACCGTGTTCTCCGCGGCATGGATTCACAGATGGAAATGCTTGGAAAGATTTGATGTTTAGTTAGTAATTAATTTAAGTTACTTACACATGATAACATCTCATCATCAACCTTTAACAGTCCCCTACTGACTATGGGTCTCTCTTTAGAGAGGAGGTTACGGCCTACTATAACAGACGAATAGGTAAATGGTTTGTTTCAAGATTTCCATCTCTTTGTAGTCGCCTTAACCTTAGTCGCCTCTTACTACAATACATTAATATTGGTGGTAATTCTCCGTTTTTTTAATCCGTAACCACACGTACAAAATACATGATCCTATCCTTATGGCCTCTCCAGAATACTCGCGAACTTATTCGCCGAAGTACTCGGGAAAGTTAGAGATAGTACGAAGTACACTCGTTCAACTTCGCGAAGAAAAGATTCGCGTTACTTCGAACCCTTTCACTCGGGCGACGACTACAAATGGAAGTTGCCACAGGCGAGCCGAGGCTGTACTAAGTAAGACGTAGTACTTCTCCACACTATTGTATTCTCCTAACTTCGATCAACTTCGTCAGTAGTGTGGAGGCTACTTTATGACATTATTCTAAAAATAACCTCACAATCAAGAGAAATTTGATTAAATTATTGTCTATTCGTTTTAACATCGCTTCTACATTAGCGACCATTATAAATATTGTTATGGTATTCAACATCATCATACTACAATTAGGTAAATTTAATTAATATAACAAGTCCTTATCTTCTAATCCGAGTTGAGTATCTTCAAAGTACAAATAAGAAAGGGCTCAAAGTACCCAAATCATACAGGACATGCCATTCTACTGTTTTTGTCAGCGAAAGGAATTATTTTTCATATTCTTCTCAATTCATACATTACTAGTTTACGCTCGCAGCTGCGCCCGAGTGTATGTCAGTTATCGCGGGAAATAGTCTATAGTCTATATATTTAAATGTGTTAATCTGATATGTAAGCTATATTACGGTTAAGATTCATCTAAATCCGTTCAGTAGTTTATGCCTGCATGTTTGTAAAACAAACATACAAAAATCCTGACAAACTTTTATAATATTATTAAGATGTTAATAATTCATTAGAATCCCTTTTTTAAATAATTATTTAACTATTACGTACCTAAAATAGCCAAATACTTAGCAAAACAAAATAATTTTAAATATAATATAATTATCAATATAATTATCAAATCAATCTGGCAAACCGCCTCGTCAGTCTAGTGGTTAGCGTAAGCGCCTGCAGATCAAGAGGTCTCGGGTTTCATTCCCGGGTAGGACTGCTGTTGGGTTTTTCTTACAAGAAATTCTTAATGGCTGATTCGGAGAGAACGTCAAGCCGTCGGCCCCAGATGTCATGAACACCTATGGCAATCGTTATTGAGAAGTCAGTGCCCTCAAATATACTGACAGCTACTTAAACCTTCGAATTCAATTCACCCTTAGTGTTGCGGAGGTCCGATGCCAGTCGCTCCGTGAGAAAATTGTTATTCAGGTAAAAACGGTTGAACTAGTAGCCGACCCCAATTAAAACTTGGAAATAATAAAGTCTACGAAGATGATTATCACATCAAAAATGTCCAATAGTCCCCTTCTGATCATAGGTTTCCCCTAAGAAAGCATTGGCCTACTAAACCACACTGGTCAGGGTTGGTAGGTATAGACCAGGCCAGCCAGATTTTTGTTTAGTTAGTTTGAGACTTTGAAAGCGGGACTAAATAAAAAAAAAGTATGAACGTATCGCATCTAATCAGAAATTACGAAACAGGAGCAAGAGCGAATATTTTTTTTTGTTTTTCTGCTTTCTAGTCCTAATTCGTGAAAGAACCAGTGCCATTTCCTATTTGTAATATAATTGTGGAATTTTTGTTTTTTTATTGCCTACCAATTTTATTGACGATACAGAACTCCTGCTAACTAACTAACTTCACTTTGGGCGTCCGACCAGTTATCCCCAAATAACGGGACAAAACCTATGCCGCGCGGGACATTACAATTTTCATTCAAAAACCGGGGCATCACAAATTTGGGAGGTCTGGCAACGCTGTTATAGGCTTTGTTTGCAGTTTTCCTATTATCTATGTTTATTAATAGCTTGTATTATAAAGTAGAAGACAGGGGACTTCCCCGGTATTAGTGGTTTTATATTATAATTCTTTGTCTTTGCAGTGAAGTTGTTCTGCGAAATTTTCTTCCTTACAGCCATTTTCAATAACCTATCTCTATTAATTTTGCCATTTTTTCAATATGATTGATTCAAAACTTTCATAGATAAATATGCAATAATTTTTAAGGTAGTTTTAGACCGTTTACAATTTCAATTTATAGTTAAAACTGGAGAAAGTATATTGTAAATATATATAAATGGATACAGTCGAATTGACAAACGTCCTCCTTTTTATAGTCGGCTAAAACGGCTGCTAATCTCCTCTTGCGACACCTTAATATGGATGAACAGTGTTCTTGATTGATGGACAGGAAGTTTTAAAATAAATATATGATGATAAAGAGTAATACTATCTCTTGTATTATTGGCCAACATTATGGGCACGTGATTTAGCCTCGAGAGACGTCGTTCCCATGCACTTATGTTTCTATTAAGGTTTGCGTTCGTAGAATGCAACTATGCTAGAAGGGGACTTCATTCTGCATTTTAGTGTCAGATATAGTTTTCCTTAAAAAACAATAAAGACAACTAATGAAATTTACAAAAATAACTATTCCTCGCGGTCGATTCAAATATTATAATTAATTTTAATCGTTAATAGTTTTATAAGTAAATTAATATTACAAAAAAAAACAACAAAAAATGCGACAGAAAAATCGTCCGGAGATTCCTTCTTCTGACTTACGCATACTCATATCTCAGCGATTTTAATTTATATCAATAGGGCATAAAGGTGGTCCAGATAATAATATTATGCACAATAAACATTTTCGATAATGTTTACATCAGTCTGATGGCATTCTACCAAAAAAAAAATAGTACCTATTTAGTATGACATATTCGGCCAAAATACGACGTACGTCGCCATCGCACGAATACGGAGATTTCATCCTATTGCCCTTGCACTTGAAGTCGATGTCGTAGAACACGCAAGAGACAAATGCAAGGCAATGGATGTGATAGAGAGAAGAGAACTATTGCTGTCTCTGCCGCACTTTGCAATCAGCTGTCTGTAGAGTGCGCGAGTGCGAGCCGCGCTTCAAAACTCATTTTGTTCACGTCAGTCATGCTCGAATAGCGCAAACAGATGGATGTGTACAACGGTTCGCCGTCGTTGCGCTTACGCGGCGGCATTAATCATAACAGTGATAGCAAAAAAAATGAGTTAAATTTATGTCCAAGTGTCATGTCTCCGGAGACGCAGCGGCTGTTGCCACCCACTACGGAGACTATTATGACCAAGCCGTTCCCCATACGAGGTAACGATAACAACATCTCTAGAACTATAGACTAAAAATAAGTGGCAGGCATGTTTGTGACAGCTTTGCAGTGGATAACTACGTTTTTGTCACACTCCTAACGATAATTTTTATTTGGACGATATTGTTTTTATATTTTTGTTATTAGTAATTATACGGATAAGTAGAAAATTTACGAAATGATATCCAAGTGTTTTATAGTAAACAAAATGACTGAAAAGGAATATAGTTCACAATGATTGAGTTATAATATTCTCCGTTTTGTCATTCACAAGGATAGGTACCGGTTATTGTTACAGCGGTGGGCAATATTCGAGATAAATATATATGACGTAATGAAACAGGTAATCAACACTATAGTGCAACAGATAAGATCACGAAATATTCTTGATACATCACGTGCTGGTCATGTATTCACAATATAACCAAATTTATAATACATATATACAAAACAAATGTACGTCACTACTCAATCACAGACAAAGTCAAGTCTCGAGTTTGTATTTTTTTTTTTGATAAAGTAATTGCTCTGATAAAATTATATAGTAGGTATGTACTATAGTTTTCAGTTATGTTTTTTTCTTTTTTCTAACTAGAATCATGACCTTAAAACAGTACTGAGGTCAAAACATCGTTTAAATTACATCTATTAATAGGATATCGTTGCCATTCACAGATTTAATAACATTGTGCTAATTATGTTCTTCACGCTACATTGAGAAAAATTCTAATCAAATCTAAATGGATACCTACTAATGTGCTATGCTATTCTATTTTATTTTATTTGATGACATATAATTATCCATTTTTGTACGTTACGACGGGTCTAAGGAAAGTTATTATTAAAAGCTGATAAAAAAGTAAGAAAGCTGTTAAGAAAAATTGTCTATTAGTTAACGATGTTTGGTATCTTGTGTGAAATTTGTATTATTTCCCGTTTGTCGTCTTTAAATTGATGTAATATTTTGACAGCTCTCGGTAGCGTTGTAAACTAGCTAGCCACGCGACGTCTACATAGTTTGTAGAAATAGAATCAATTAGTAGGTATTCGATAGTGGCCTTTAGTGCATTTACATAATTTATGCTGTTTCCTACATTCGAAACACATACGTAATATGTATAATAAATAACTTTTCTTAACAATATTATACTGTTTTAAGACGAATAAAATATATTGCGTACAATTTTATTTGTCTATCAAAGCCGAAAAGTGACAATTTTGACGTAGAAGGTGTAGAAATATTTAGTCTATGAAAGAAACTCACTGTTCCCTCCTTCACTGACACTCTTACTGTGCTTAAACGCAGTTGAATGCACAGTTGATTTAACACCAGAAGCTTCGCACTCGCGGCAGTGGGTAGCCATTTTACAGAGAAATACCACAAAGTCATCATATCAAATAACGTACTCTCCAAGTATTTTGTATTATTAATAACAATTATTTAAAAATGGCAATGGATTTAGAAAATTCGTATTGCGTATATGACCGCAACGTATTTCTTGCCTTAACTGCCTCTGTAGCGCAGTGGTAGCGAATGCGACTGCTATTCAAGAGATCTTGGGTTCGATTCCTGAGTCGGACCAAGTGTTTGTATGATCTGCACATATTTGTTTCGGAGTTTGGGTGTTTTCTATGTATAATATGTATGTATTAACAAAAAAAAGTATATAAGTGCTGGTACCAGTTGTCAAGTACCCATAATACAAGCACTGCTTAGTTTAGAACTAGATGGCGTTGTGTGTTAAAATGTCTGAACATATTTATTATTATAAATGCGTAAGAGGAGCTTTAAATGTTATACCTAAAGAAAGGCGCTGTTCAATACATTTTACGCAACAAACTATACCCTTATGCATTTTTAGGAACAAAAATTGTAAAATGTATACGTACTATTAGTAAACTATTGTATTTTTATATAAAATGCTGAGAGATGACGTCATATCTGGCTATTGTCAAAGCATTAACTATAACTTTTATTTGAAGCTATTAAAAATAACCATTAGCGACTCGGAATAATTATTGATGCTGTAGGTACTTTAAGTTAAACGTCACACTGTTAAGGCACACATATTTAATTTAAACACAGAAATCTATACTAAAATTCAATTTGATACATATTATTTGAAAAAAAAAAACCATTAAACAGATAATTTTGGGTACGTTTTCATGCAGTTATATACTTTCTTCTGCTTTCCCTCCCACTATGATCACGGGTCTTTTAAGCGTGCGTAATGAAAGCACCTTGCCAGCTGCCATAGTGTGGGTCACCATATTGCATTGTCTAAATTCGTAATAAGGATTGTGACTACTTTTAGATTCTACCGATGGAGGGAGAAGCAGAATAGTCACATTTACAGGCGTTAAAAATCTTTCTCATGAAGACTCATCAAACAATGTTTACAGATAACTGTAGTTATATGTATTGTACTGTGTAATTGTATGATAAGTAGGTAGGTACGTAGGTTGTGTTTATACAAAGCTTTTTTAAAACTATAACGCGTTGACATATATTTGTTACTGCGGCAATTAATATAACATAGATATAACAGTAATTAATTTATAATGCATATTATTGCGTTCTGTTGAGCCACAATCCATTAAAATGACTTCAACGTATTTTTACTTTAGTTTAATTGTATCACAAGTCAATATCTGATATGATTTGCAATTATTTTGGCTTACAGTCAGACCAGACTTCTTCGAGTACAGAACTTCCACTACGGAATCGCAGATTTTCATTTCATTTTATTTTTTATGCTACGCGGGCGTTTTTAATAACTAATAACCCTAAACGGGACCACACACGCCCTCTCCCCACGGAGGGTATGGGGCGAAAAGAAACCCCGTGGCGGCCTACCTCGGCAGATTCTTGAGTAGCTCCAGGAACGCATGGGTGGCTTAACGCATGCCGTACCGCACGACTGAGGTACATCCCAGGGTGACTATGTTCACCCCCGGGGCAGGACGCTGTTCTCCATCCATTTAACCATAGTTACATAAGGAAATTGCCAATTTTCTTTTTACTGTGGCAAACCATCTTTTGACGAAATTATATCTGTTAAACTTGCCCGCCAAAGTCAGAACACGTCCGCTCAGTATCCCGCCTACAAGCATAAAATTATGAAATTGCCCGATTAACATCCAGTGAAACTGCATTCAACCGATTTTTTGCGGCATGATCAAGCGATCCTACTCATCCAACCTTGAATTAGACTATTTGACTCACTACAGCCAATTCAAGTCTAATTAAGAACGATACGGATTGAAATAACATATAGAGACAATTATTGGGATTAGAGAGAATGGGTGACAGAAATTTATAGAGCGAAAGTGTGTGGAAGTGTCGGAAAAGATCGACCGCCCAAATTGGTTTTTACCCTTGGGAGAGCCACGCTTCGGCATGCATGGGCCGGCTCGACCGGAGTGATACCACGACCTCAAAGAAAACCGGTGTGAAACAGTGCCTGCGCTGTGTTTCACCGAGTAAGTGAGAATACCGGAGGCTCATAATCCAACCCTTCCCCTCATCCCCCTCCCCATCCCCCAAGACCAGCAACGCACTTGCCACGCCTCTGGTGTTACGGGTGTCCATGGGCGGCGGTAATCGCTTACCATCAGGCGAAACGCCTGCTCGTTTGCCCCTTATACCATAAAAAAAATGTTGATGTTCTAAAAAGGACAATGTAAAATGCAGCATGAACCCACGACCACGTATATAGCGCTTGATGTGTGTGGACGAAGAACAAGAGGTGTGCCAGTATCGCAGTAAGAGGAAATCAACTGTCTCTGCCTACCCCCCTAGAAATAGGATTGACCCTAATTCCTATACAGTTAGAAACCTGTTAAAATTATATATATGGCTTAAAACCTTTTAGCCCAAATAGTTGTAAAGCAGTCGTGTGACTATTAACGATCGTTCGATAGTGCTACACGTGTATACCTATAGTATGATAATTACTTTATTACTCAGTTTGTAAATAACAGTATGTAAGTAAACTATTAATCGCTCGATGGAATACAATGTGTTGTAGGAACGTGTATTTCGAAATGATAATGACCCGGTAACTGACAAATACTTTAATACTGGCCGTCATCATTCTGTCAACTGCTATAAGGTTTTAATGGGGAGTTAATCCATGTCATAGTCTCAACCACGTCACGTGATCATGTCGATGTCGAGCACTGTGTTCTGTATTCCAAAATATTTGATATCCGAAAAAAACAATTGTTTGTTTATACTTTTGAGTTTTCACAATGTCGGCAGTCCTAATGACTGCTTTATGTTTTTTCTTGTAAAGAGCAAGATGGGTCCCGTAATGGTAAGTGGCTAAGTACTGACGCTTATGACAGACGTAGCTAAAGAATAGTCAAGAGCCTTTGATGGATCCTAGCTTGAATCTCTGTTCTGTTGTCTCTTTGAGCCGCTGTTCTACATAATAAGTTTCTGGAAACGTTATTTACTAGATTTGTTTGATTTCAAGATAGGAAGGTCGTTTGGTTTGGAGACCGGAGACCCAGTGTATGCAAAAGCATCGCTTAGTGTGGTTCTCTGTGCTGCATTGTCTGTGTTCGCAATAGGTATGGTGACAAACACTCTTGGATTCTGGTCCAGCTTTAAATCAGGCAGAGACACATTGGCAGGCTCATACATAAAAGGAATCTGTAAGTGGAAATAAAAGATCATTTTATGAGTTCTTAATCTGGGAGTAGCGATTACAAAGAGACTTAACTTCTTTATCATCATCATCATCATTATCATCAGCCTATCGTAGTCCACTGCTGGACATAGGCCTCTCCAATTACACGCCACTTAGTTCGATCTATGGCTTCTCGCATCCAGCTCCTGCCAGCCGTCTTGCGCAATTACCCTCCATGAGTAAGAACTTCTTTATAACAACTTGCATCTTATATTACCTTATTAGTTTCATAAACAATTATCTCGTTCGTAAAAAAAACCTGAAAAGACACAAAAAACCAGTGACGTTACAATAAAAAACGTAAAGCCATTAGTTTTATCGTTTCGATGTTCAGGCTAATTAAGTGTTTGTCAGTGCGCAAAGGAGCGCGTTGCCGCGTTTTGTGTCACTAAGCCCGAAAAATAAGTATAACTAAGTGCAACAATTTATATTTCCATATAACAAAAAAACATACCTTATAATAAAAAAACTTACCTTATTGTCTGAAGGGCTTATATTAAAACCTTCGCATAACTTGTATATTAAAAACAAATATTCTCTTTGGTTAGACTCTAGTTTCCAACAGTTTATTTCATGAAGAATTATACATGTTTTTCAGAATAATTTTACGTTAACTTAATGAATACACGTTAAAAATATAACGTATTCGAATTATTTCCTGCCTCCAAACGAATTTGCATACAAACAGTGAGTTGTGGTAGTATGTAGGCAATAGAAATACTACGTCGAATTAAACAATTATTTGAAGAAAAAGAGTAGTAAAAAAGTAGTTCAATAGATTTTTCTTAATAATGAATTTAATTAAAATGAAAAATTTACACCTAAATTATTCTTAACACCTTTTAAACCTTGACTACAGTTGCGTTTAATATTAATAAACTTTTTATAATGTGTTTAATTTTCTATTGTGTTCATTCATACAAAAACAACGGGAAATCATTTATTTGTAATGTATTATTGTGTAGTGGAATGGTAAATGTAAAAAAATACATCACCATAATGTAACAATGAGTATAGATTGTGTTTTTAATTTACATATCATTATTTAATTTATAAAATTGTAGGTACTGTATAGAGTTTTGATTTTAGTGTGAAATCGTGCAAACATCATTTATCTACATTATTAAAACAAAATTAACCGTATTAAATTGTTATTAGTACTAAACATATACAATATAATAGAAATTACCTCCTACCATAAATAAAAATAATTATTGGTATTTAAAAATTATACTATAACTTTTTAATAAATTGTTTCATAACATGACCAGTGTAAATTAAGCTGGTTGTTATAGACTATGCGCTTTCTTATTTAGTTTTTTACTTTCATTATTTTATTGTTTTCCGACATACTTTTTATGTTTTTAGCCTATTATTATTATTATTTTGGTCATATAAAAATTTAAGGAATACGAAAAGACTTAACAAGAGTCTTGGCAAGAGGGTACATTTTCCTCCCTTCATCTTATTATACGTGCAGTCTGTCCGTACATTGACCTTTTTGAATTCGGGCTACAGGCGAGAAAACGTAGCAGACGGGAATGAAAATCGATTTGAATCAAATGTATTATACAACTATAATCGAAACTGTTAATCGATCGAAAGTGTTTTTGATGAAAAATCTTTAGTTCATATAATTTATTTGTAGTTCAGTAGCAGTGATAATACATAACATGGCAATTAATTCACAACCAACTTGATTATCCACGTTTTTTTTGTAAGGCTATTTTTTATGGAATAGGTTAGGCAAACGAGCAGACGTATAGCGTGTTGGTAAGGATTACCGCCGCCCATGGATACCTGCAACACCAGAGGCGTCACAAGTGCGTTGCCAACCTTGGGGGATGGGAAGGGGGATGAGGGGAAGTGTTGGATTATGGGCCTCCGATATCCTCACTCACTCGGTGAAACATAGCCCAGGCGTTATTTCACACCGGTTTTCTGTGAGGCCGTGGTATCCCTCTGGTCGAGCCGGCCCATGCATGCCAAAGCGTAGGTCTCCCACGATGCGGCCCTGCCAAAATGACTAGTCTGCCTGATAGAAAGCATAAGCACAATCCAAAAGTGGTGGTCACCATACTTACGAATGCAGACAAAGCAACAATACAGCATAGTGACCCCATGGTGGCCTAGTCATTCTTCTGGACCATTAGGCCTCCGGTCGCGCTCTCACCAACGAAATACGACAGCCCGAACGCACGCTGTCATTTTACGTTGATTTTCTGTGCGAGGGTAGTAATGGCTCGTTCGTGCTGCAATCAACGTGGCCCTACAACCTTGGATTACATATTATTTAATCACGTTTTTAAAACTAATCTCAAACACACCTGTGCTTTGCTGTGCTTAATAGTGCTGTAATTATTACTAATATGAACTGTAAAAATAACAACTTAAATAGCCTTTAGTAACCTACTGCAATGACAAAAGCCTCTAATTAGAAAGGAGGTTCTGGTCTAGGGAGTAGGGAGACAAATATATTCTTAAATCATATCATATCTGATCTGAAGTAGAAATAGTACTACCAGAAATTATAGTGGAAAATAAAAAAAAATATTACTTAACATTTGGTTGATAGATAGATATATGTAGGTGTGCTATTAAACGCAGGGAAATTGACATCATGAGGAAGGGATTACGTTCATTTTATCATATGATATAACGAAGTATTAAAAACGCTGATTAGATGCACGCCATCAGTAATTATTCAAGATAACACTACTAAAATTGGCTTGTCTTGACTGGCAACATTTGTCATTAAAGATTATATGAAAAAAAAAACAGTCATTACACTAATAATTCAAATTAAAATGGCTGGATATAGCTTGACAATCGAATTCCGAACATTCTTGAACTTTTGACTTTATTTCATTGACCAATATAACTTGAACCATAACCTTTATATTATATATGACAAGTTCAAATATTCTGGACCCTGGATTATGTGGCCGGTTCTAGATAATTTAACATGTTGTTTATTTTTTATTGCTTCCTGTACTATTTTAAACATGAGATATTCCAAATGGTATGTTCCGTGCGCCATATTTACTGATACATTCCAATTAGAGGACAATGGCAGGTTTGTAACGAACTTTTGTACCGCCTGGCATATCTCATGGTAGGGATTGTTTTTGTACTTATTTGGCTGCTAATATTACCAACTTTAACATTTTAAATTCCCAGCTTTTTACAACATTGTGCTATTAGTTTTTAGATTATACTGAAATAACAAAAGAATTGTCATGCATGTCAACAAGATGACTTATTATAATATTTTTGAGATCAAAATCGTTCACGTACTATTTTCTTAACCGTCAATAAATTGTTGCTGTTTTACTAAATTCCCAGTTAGCTCTCACATAAATATCGATTCAATTAATTAATCGTTTTTTTATCTAATAAATGTTTTAAAATAAGGTAAAATATTTTTGGCAATCTGACACACAAGGCTATCTAGTTTTCAGACCGGCAGGACTTTAGAATACGTAGAAATGCGTTTCGTTAAAGCAGTTGTAACATCTTCATGAACAGAATTATTTTAGCACAGTTCTAAAAATATAATAAATACATGACAATAATTAGGATGGTTCACTTCGTAAACGGTATAAATCTAATAACATAACATATTGTCAGCGGTACAAAATCTGCTTTTCTCCTTTGGTGTGTAGATTCTTTGATTCTTGGGAAAGGACAAAGATTACTCTTTACTGCGATAATCGACAAAAACTCGGCCGGACCAGTGGGCAAAAGCTGTGGTAGTTTGTTTTTAGTTTTCAATGAAAATTTGGCATCTTGAATGAATTATATGCCACTTCTCTTTCTTACAATTTTTCCTCTTGCTACTAATACTTAGGGTATTTATGATACATAAATATGTGTTGCAATTAGAGTTTCGGGGAAATCCCGTGCAACAAGTTATGGAGTAAATATTTACATCCGCACATAACTACGGCTTGTCGTGTCACAAAACAAAAGAAACATATCAAAGACAAACGTAAAACTTTCTAGAACAAATCAAAATTTAATATAGATCATCTTTGGGCAAGGTAGGTTTTTATTTTTGGGTAAAGTAGCACAGGGTTTAGTCCTGATTAAAAATGTCTTTCTTCTAACCTTCTCCTGAGAGGAGACCCGAGCCCATGCCGAGCCCGAGTGGGACATTATGGGTTTGTTGATTGATTGATTGAAAAATATCGTTATGCGCTAAATTACATCCAGAACCAAATTGTCATGATATAGAATCAATCAAACTTTCGCATTTCTAACAATAGTAAGACACGGAAAGAGAATGGAAAAACTTCTGTGTAGTAGTATAACAAAACTGATTCCGAAATATGATTGTCAATATTGTTATCACAAGTCTGGCCTTTTTTTTATCCCTCGGATACCACCTCCCGTGGCATGTCGGATTCGAACCAACTTAAACCGCACGCCATCTGGAGTACTATTAGCCGGGGAACCAGGTGCATCCTAGAAAGGAAAACCATGGAACCCCGACGTACCTCGGGACACCTACTGTTCGTAGATGGCTCCCTACTGTGTGGGAAGCTCGATGTTACCGTTACTATTTCCCTTATCTGTCACCTTCAGGCTTGCGCTTATGGAGGACGGAGATCATTCTGGTATCTCCGACACCCGTCACAAGTCTACCCTGGGGATTCCCATTAAAATGCAAGGGGGAAAAACAGGGTTCTGTTTTCGCCTTCACGTGGTTACATTGTTGCTGATTAGGTCATGACGCTTATTTAGATCGTGAAAATGGCTTTACATCTAGGGTTAATTACACTACGGGCGCGTGGATACAGCAATGGAGCTTAATGAGTTTTAGTCCGACATACAGTCTCAGCCTCCTTCCTGTGCCGAGCGATCAAAACCTAGAACTCACTGCCAACGCACGTATTTCCTTCCCACTATGATCCCGGGTCCTTTAAACGGGGCGTGAAAAAGCATCTCACCAGGCCGCCATAGTGTGGGTCACCATGCTGCATTGTTCTTTTTCGCATTGAGGATGGTGATCACCACTCTTGGATTCTGCCCATGCTTTCCATCAGGCAGGGCAGAGTCATTTTGGCAGCTTAAACATTAGAAAAAGTCCGGCACCGAAAAAAGGGTTAATTTTATTACCCGTACCAGTTATTCATAGAAGAATATTGTAAGTATTTTTTTTGACATCCTTACATTGACAATAAAAAAAATCTAGCGAGGAATACAGACATCTCTCACTACTTATTGTCATCGTTCAATTTAACGGCTATTGGTCCTGTCTAGTGGTTAAAGAGTCTGACTTCTAAACCGGAATTCAAGAGTTTGACTCCCAACAAGAACAAATAAGTCCGGCTGGATGTAACATAAAAAAATATTTAAAAATGTTTACCAACAGTTTTGTTACCACAGACTCCACATAATTTGGGATCAGAGTGCCGTATGTGAGATTTGTGAAATTATTATTATTATTCTAGCAACGCGCGTGATTCCCTGGCTTCAGTTACACTCTTTCGTGTCTTCATACCAAACATCCATGACGTAGCTGAAAGAAAATACATTCAACATGAACAATTCCAACAAAGTATTGCCAGTCAATTTTACAGCCGATACTATATTTTAAGGAAACAAACGATTAATTTAATATGATTTAGTTTTAATAGAATTATCATTAGGATTTGATAAGAAGTGATTAATGAGTCAGTAGTCAGTGGTACTGACTCACATAAGTAATGTGAGTCAGTACTAATACATTCTAAACGAATATTTATTGGTTTTTTATGTATTCTTTTAATAAGAATACTTCGGCAAGGGCATTCTGATAATTGGGTAAAATTTGAAGGTCAGGAACTATTAAGAGATTGTATCTACGTGGTGACGGAATAAGGATACGAATGTCATCACCCTTTTATGGCATTGGGGGCAAACGATCAGACGTACCGCCTGTTGGTAAGCGAATACCACCGCCCATGGACACCCGCAAGGAGTAACAAACATCCATCCATACTTACAAACTTTCGCGTTTATAATATTAGTAGGAAGAAAGATTTTGTATTAGATATTTATCTAAGTGGCGTTAAGTGCTAATGATGATGATTTTCGCCATTGTATTTCCTTCTGTGTAAAGTACTACTAAATGTTAAGTATTTCATTGTGTGTAAAGTTACCAGTACGAAAATTAATATATCATGAATACTTAACAAATGCTAAGTGACTAGCCTATTATTGCTATTTATAAAACGGTTGTACAAGACTGTCTACACCCATGATATAAATCCTCTATAAAAAGTTCTGAAACAGCTAGCTAAATGGCGAACAAAATTGGCGGGATGCGACGTGAATTCGATTATCGGTTCTTTTCCTAAATACAGCTCTGTGGTAGAGTAAGCCGTGTACCTGACAGAGTTCTTTTTTTGAAAAAGGAGTTGCCGTATGACATTTAGTACAACATTATAACACTCTTCTTCTTCTTTTGATGAAATGGCAACCAGCAGGATCAGCTATTTCTGCCAAAGTATTTAACGTCTTCAATTCTAAGTCTTTGAGTCCTCAAGTCTTCGTCTTGATGAAATAAATCATAAAAATATAAAAAACGTGGATGACATGAAATGGGGACCGTCTTTCGAAAAAAAAGTCCATTATAACACTCGTTTCGATAATTTTATGGTTACTATCACACACTCTATAAAGTTTGTATAATAGGTATACACATGATGCATAATATGTATAATTTTATCAAAAAATTGTACGTAATAGTAGTTTATTTTAACTTTTTCTTGTTAACTGAATGCTTGTTGACTGCAGTCAATAAGCCTCAATCGTCCCAAGGTTTACGCAAAATAAACCTAATTTTTTAACTTTGTGGTTTTCTTTGTTTCTGTACAAAACGCTTATTACTCATTCACTTTCAAAATACAAAATACTTGTCTGTTGGTACGTATAGTTAAATAGTCCTTCGACTATTTAATTACTTGTTTGTTCTTGGGTAGTCTTCTAAACTTTTATCGAAAAAAAATACAACAAAAAATGTTCATCGTTGATATTTTTAAGTTTAAAATTTTTAAGTGCAGCTAGGGTTGCCAGATAGCCAGTAAATACGGGATTGTCCCGAAAGTTTGCGTCCAGTAAATAGAAGGTCTATTTACTAGACTTGGATTGTCCCGGAATCCGAAACCTACAAACTTTGTTAGAACATAAACCAACAACGACTGACACGGCACTTACTGTGAGTGAGGGCAAAATGCTGCCCGAATTCCCCACGATATTGAATATACAGGTAGTTCGCATGTCTGAAAACTGTGTATAACTGTATGTAAATTTTATTAATTTAAATAAAGTAGTTTGTTTTGTTATTTCAATTCTAACAAGCAATGCCTTTTGCGAAAGAGTATTTATATTTAGCCAACTGAACATTTTATGAACTAAAGAGCGAAACCGAATGTCAATGAATTTAATTAAGTCCGAACTGCAGACTTCTATCAATTTTTGCGTGGCTTGCTCAGAAATTTTATCAAATTTGCAAAGCTGTAACTAGGTAACAAAAACTAATAAAAATGGCAAAATTTAGTGATAAACAATATATTTTTACTATGGCCACGACGGAACGGACACGACACTGTTGTCCTTTGTTTATTTTTTTTAATTATCCCGGATTTGATAAGTTTCTATATGGCAACCCTATGTGTAGGTAATATAACACTTACCACATTACCACAAAAAAAATTCAATAGTATGTTTTTTTAATGACTGACGGAGTTGGAATTACAAAACTGAGCTAATAAGTAGAATAAGAAAACAATAACTACTAATGAATGATTTAGTCACTATATTTGATTTTTTTTCCGTGAACCCAAACAACTCAAGATAGATGCGAGTTCGTTCCTGCATTTAATAGGTCAATTAGCAATAAATAATGTTTATCGGTTAAAGCTATAACAGTACATTTAACACCGCCTTGCAAAAACCCGGCATTCCGCTACGCGTCCTTGGCCTGGCGAATATTATTATTAATCTTCACAAATCATCTGTGTTTGAATAATGTAAAAAGTAGGTTATATTTACAAACATATCTATATGTTGCATGTGTACGTCACAGCATCCGGGCACCACTGAGCTGATAATACACAGAATATAAGTAAAATCACGCCTCGACCGCGTGACGCGCCAGCGCCGTCTGTACTGCAGGCCGAATTACAGAGATAACCACGCTATTTATGTTTGTTAATTTAACTATTTCGATTGTTTAATATACAAAAAATCGAAGGCGCGTAATATACACCTATTTATTTTGCATATGACACCATTATGGATAATTTGAATTGATTGTCTTTTACGGTTCAGCAGGCCTTGAAAAAAAAATTGTATTTGAAATAAGAACATATTTTTGAAGGTTACATAATGGTTGATTGAATATTCTTACAATAACCTTTTGTTTATTTAACTATTTTGGTTTATTTCATAAATTGTCTTACGCACAAATGCAAAAAGAAACATTCAAACGAGGTTTATAAAAAAAGTGTTTTTTTATGATTGTTAATTTGTTGCAATACAAATAGTTTTCATAGGTACTTATGTCATGGAATTTATATTAACATGGCACATTTTTTTTTCAAGCTAATCATGAAATTAAATTAATATATTAGATTATGCTACAAAAGTAAGCTCATTTAGATTGAATCAAAATAGAAATGAAAATGAAACCAAAAAGCAGCATTGCAATTTTTTAATATTCGGAAGAACTTCGTATTCATTCAAATTATTCCTTTGATTATGTTCCAAATTCAAACAATGCGTTTGTGGCCTGTCACAATGAGTCTAAATTTATAAGTTCTGCATGTGAGGTATAAACTAGTGTTACCATACCTATTAACTATTTTTTTTAAATGTAATAGTTATTGTTTCAACTAAATGATTACAAATCCACTTTAAACGAGCAACACTGACCTCTATCTACTTCTATTTATACAACACTGAATAGACTCAAGTTATGTAAACAACAAGTATAATAAAATAATAGGTAAACAAATATTAAATAATATGGATCCGACTGGTCGTTGCTCCCAATAATACTTGGCCAGCTGATGAAAAGTATCTATTAGAGACATAATGTAATGGCGTGTACAGTCTACTCAATATAAATATCCTAATAATTTTTTTCATAGTTAATATGTCTGTACCCCAGCAAAAGCTAGAGTTTCTCATAAAATATTTATCTTCTTCCTTTTTTTACGTTTGGAAACCCCTCGGACCTTCACCCCACCGGGGTTTGCGGCGGGGCGGTGTGTCGGAATCGAACCGACTAAAATCACACGGTGTGCCACTCTGCGCCTGAGACGGGAGGGATCCGGGAACCGCTTTCTTACGACATCCGGATTTATCTTCTTCCTAACCTAACATCGTTATTCTTACAAACCACGGTACCAAAAGCTTTCTGTTCTCGTAGAAGATTTCGGCCACGGCGGCCAGTCTCAACGCAGTCCAGCCAACTGCGCTGGAACTATTATAGTGCAAAAGTGTATGCGCAAACCATGCGCAAACAGAGGTGCACTCTCTATTGCCAAACTCCCATAACCTGATGGGGATGGCTATCCGACTTGCCCGGAAAGAGACCAGGCGAGGGGCTTTGCGCGCTCTCCGTTCCGTACAAATGCTTTTCGTAATTTTCCTTTATCTGTGCTATTAGACGTTCGACGACTTCGTACCAAATTTCAAGATTCTGAGTTCACGGGAAGTACTCTGTAGGTTTTTTATCCTCTTGCGAGTGTTGCAAATTTACAGCATTAACGGCTTTATCTTTTGATTGGGTTGGCTAAGAAGTTTAACTTTTTTACTGCTTCAAGGGATAGTAGCCCTTAGTATTTGATATGAATATCAGCTTGATACTTCCACGTGTTCCTGAGGAAAAGGGTCTTGACACGAGAAAACGTCGTGCAAAAGAAATGCTTAAGATAACCAATTTTTTATTACTAAGACTATTGCTAATGGCTCTTAAAGTCCGCGACCTTAAAAGTAACGCATTGTTATTTGTATTGTTTTAAATACATTATTAAACAAATAAAACTTTGTAATTAAAATATTAACTATTTGTGAGATTAGATAAACTGATAAAGAGCAGTGTCATTGATTTTATAGTTCTTAAAGGGATCACCGATTTTCATTATAGATATTTTAATTTTTTTGATTTATGCATAACACATCTTTGTGTACCTAGATAGCTACTGATATTTCTGAGTTTAGGGTATTACAGAACTGTGTGCTGGTACATCCATCCATATATGTATGTTTGAAGTGACTACTCTGCCTTGTGCAAAGCAATAGCGTCACAAAAAACCACGGCTTCACAAAAAACCTGTGTAAAACAGCGCCTACACTGTGTTTCACCGAGTGAGTGACGATACCGGAGGCCCATTCCTCTCCCCATCTCCCAAATGCCGGCAACGCACTTGTGACGCCTCTGGTGGTGTTGGACACCTGTCCATGTGCTATAGTAATCGCTTACCATCAGGAGATACGTTTGCTCGTTTGCCCACTATTCTATAAAAAAAACAAGAGTAGTTGTGACCATATTCATTACGACTGCAAACAATGCAGCACGGTGACCCACACTATGGCGGCCTATTCTGATGCTTCTGCATCATTGAGACTCCTATTTCGTGTATACTTAAAACTGGCTGAATATAATATGTTAGCATTGTGTATTTCGAGGCGTTCATAGCCCAGTTACACTCGGTGATTAGAAACAATCACCGTAAGCAACGACGGCGCGGTCAGTACCTGGATGGGTGACCGCTGGTGGCATGTTACCATGAGCGTCTCCGTGATTCAGAGGTCACGTTAAGCAGTCGGTCCAGGTTGTTATCATAGGATAACAGTGAAGCTTAGTTGGAGGCCTTTGGGCGGCTTAAAAATATCCAACGGTAAGATTACGTAGCCACAACGTTGTCATGCCAGTCCCCAACCCGCACTTGGCCAGCGTGGGGACGTATGGCCGTAACCCTCCCCTGGGACATTATGGGTTGTTGATTTTGTATTTCGAACTCGAGAAGTTACCAATACACAAAAGATATACGAAAAATATAATAGAAAACCATTTATAACATTAAATTTGGTCTAAAAAATATTTTATTAGATGCGAACCTTGTTCAAAAACCAGTGGGACTTATCAATGAAGAACTTTATCTTCGCCACTATCCTCAGCTCTTTGAACCTCATTTTACACTGCGACTCAATTCTTCAGCAAAAAAGACCAACTTCGTCCCACGGGAATAAAAAACCAGTTACATCCAGGAGACATTACCGATCCAAGTCAAGACTGGATTTAACCACTTCACGAATTCAAATGGTCCGGCATTATATCAAAGAGGGTTTTTACACATTAATTCTCATCACCGTCACGGCAATATGATTAATATTTCGGTTATTTTCGTACACTTGACCCACAGCGCCATCTAATTGCAAACTAAGCAGAGCTTGTACTCTGACCATTAAACAATTGATATATTTATATATTATTACCCGCGATGGTTGTTTGTAACTGCCTCGTTGGTCTAGAGGCTAGCGTAAGCGACTGCAGATCAAGAGAGGGGCGTACGACGGTCGATGCCGTGATGCGCCTGAGGGCCGTGACCGAAGAGGCGGTGAGCTGTGGCGGCGTGGTGTTGGTGGTCTCTGGTCATCGCCAACGCCTTTAATAGTCTGCCATTCAGCTGCATCAGGGAAGCACTCCAGTATCACGGGGTGCCAGAGCACCTGAGGCGGCTGGTGGCAGACTATTTGGAGGAGCCTACCGTCGTTTACGAGGATCAAGGTGGCGCCTTCAGACGGCGACCCATGTCGTGCGGCGTTCCGCAGGGGTCTGGTCGCCGCCGGCGAACCGGGCGGTGGAGGCGCGCCTACCAGCACCTCATTTTATTTATTTTTATTTATTTATTTTAAAACTTCATGCACACATGTACAACGGCGGGCTTAATGCCCAAGGCATTCTCTACCAGCCCACCTTTGGATGGTGTAGAAATTTTGTGGGGTAGATGCGTTGTGGTGGGGAAAAAAATATATATTCGTGAAGTTACAATATATACATAAAAATATAAATAAATATATATACACGGTAATATATAAACTTTATATACATACACTATGATGCACACTAATACATAAACTTTATATACGTACACTGTGAGTGGGTACTATGTTGTTTACTAATTAAGGCTTTCCTGCCATCTGGTAAAAAGGTGGTTTTTTACATTCTTCTTAAATGAGTCACGGCTTGTAGACATCCTGATTTCGAGTGGGAGCGTGTTCCACAGCATTACAGCCTGCACAAAGAATGAGGAGTTAACAAAATCAGAATTGTGAGATGGACACAAGAGAAGCAGATTGTTAGAGGAGCGGCGATTTCTATCGTGATTCGACGATAAGAAACGTAGATAGGGTTCAAGGTAAGTTGGTAAAGATGGGGAGTTAAGGAACGAGAAAAGATAGGTCAGCGCTCGCTGACTGCGGTGCTGGCGAATGGGTAACCACTGTAATTGAGTACGGAAAGTAGACACATGATCATACTTGCGGAGATTGTATATGAATCGAATGCAGTTATTAAGAAGACGGTCGAGTTTATTGAGGAGGTCTGCATTCAGGTCGAAACAACACACATCACCGTAGTCGATTAGAGGAATAATGAGAGACTGTGTGAGTGAGAGTTTAGTTTTAGGAGGCAAGAAGTTCTTAAGACGGTAGAGTGTTCGCAGGTTACCTGTTACTTTCTGGCTCAAATGAGTAACATGGGCTCGCCAATCAAGAGTTGAATCGATGAATAAGCCAAGATCCTTGACTACGTCGCTCCAAGGTGTGACTAAGCCGTTGAAGACGACCGGCGAGACAGACTTAGTATCCAATCGCTTCACCATGTTCTTCGTTTCTTGCTGCGTGGCTAAGTGTGGCCGCGGATGGGCGGGACGGGTTTTTCCCTCCATCCGCTTCACAGGCCAGCCGCGAGGGGGCGACGTTACGCGTGTGCCGTACGACGCCTAAATTGAGAGTTTACCATCAGACGACGAAGCCCGCTTAGTGCGGGCAGGCGCTGGGAGGGCGTAAGAAAGCGGTTCCCGGATCTCTCCCGTCTCAGGCGCAGAGTGGCACACCGTGTGTTGGGTTTTTGTTACAAGAAATTCTTAATAGCAGCCCTGAGTATGGAAGATAACAGTGTTTCCCGCCCGTGCCTCGGAGAGCACGTTAAGCTGTCGATCTCGGTTGTCATGAACATCTATGGCAATCGTTATTGGGAAGTCAGTGCCATCAAATATACTGACAACTAGTTTGAACTTCGAATTCAGTTCAACCTCAGGGTTACAGAGGTCCGATGTCAGTCGCTCCGTGTAAAAACTGATATTCAGGTAAAACCGGTTGAACTGGTGGCCGACACCAGACGAATAATAAAGGCTAGGAAGATAATATAATACCCGCGGTGCTTGTACCGCGAGTAACACCGGGGACTCAGTTAGTTCTAGAATAAAGAAGGAAATATGGAAGAGCATTCTATAAAATATATAAACCTAATTGTTTACGTAAGAATATACCTACTAACTGCTAATCTTTTGACACATGCACTCATTATCTGCCATTAAAATATAATAACGCTAAATGTACGCATTATGTACACAATATTAAACAACATTATGATATGTACAATGTAATACATGTGTATATAACCTGTACTTTGGAGTTTTAATCTGTTTTAAACATTTTTAATTATTTGGGTTTTTTTAAATATGGCTCTCTTCGTGCTGAGTTATTGAATAAAAATTATTCGATATTCGATTATTTCTCTATATTACTACCTGAGCCCCCCGGTGTTACCCGCGGTACAACAACAAACGCAGTCTACGCCGCGGGGCAAACATACTGTCCTAACAATAGCAAACATATGAAAAAAAGAGTTATCCAATTTGGTGCAGTCGATCAGAAGTTATGCGCGTACATACGTTTCAGTGATTCATTTTTCTTTGTATAATCTTTATAAAGAAACATGAAGCAACAGCATTGAACCTCTTTTTACGAAAATAATGCGAATGGTGGAGTATATTTTTATTGATTTTTTTATTTTATTTTAGAACTTCATGCACACATGTACATTAATTCGGAGGGCTTAATGCCCAAGGCATTCTCTGCCGGCCAACCTTTGGGTGGTGTAGAAATTTTGAGAGGTTTATGGTGGGAAAGAAAATATTTATGCGTGAAGTTACACATATACATAAAAATACAAATAAATATATATAGACAGTTGTATATAAACTTTATATACATACACTTTGATACACACTAATACATAGTATATTTGGCACAAGAGTATATGTGGCGCAATTAAACTTTATATGAAAGAGGAGTAAAAAATGAAAAAAAAATGGTAGAATCGCAACCATTAATCGTCAATAAAATAAAGTTTTCTTTAAAAAAACGTAAGTTGTATATATATTCGTGATCACCTTAAAGATTATTTATTTTGGTACCACACTCGATGAATTTTGAAAACTGATTTTTTTTCGAGATTGCTTTTTGGGGCCAAAAATTCTCAATTTTGTTTTTTTTTAATTTTAATGTACCCAGTGTCACTCTCACGACTTAAACGAATCTATCGACACCACTTACATAAAAATGCGACATAGAATAGATTAGAATAGGTTAGAATAGAATAGAATAGAATACACTTTATTGTACAACAGATATAACAGTTTACATAAATACATCAATTGAATCACCGTGTACAAATGGCGTACATAGTTACACACTCACATAAAGATACGACAAGTTAAGGCTTTAGGGCATGCCAAAGAATTTTACATACATAAACTCGAAAAACCCTCCTTGCCCTCCTTGTTTCGTAGTCGGGTAATAATTACCCCAGACATCCTACTAATATTATAAACGCGAAATTTTCTACGGATTTTTGTTACTCTTTCACGTATAAACTACTCAACGGATTTGGATGAAACTTTAGAGTCATATAGCTTATACATCAGAATAACACATAGGCTACTATTTGCCGCGATAACCGACATATACGCGGGCGGATGCGCAGGCATAAACTAGTCTTACATATGGCTGTTTGATCTCAACCTGTGCACAGAAACAGAAACAGAATGCACCCGGAATGGATGGAACTTCGTCATTCAAAGTTAGGAAATACGATATCTGTACTAATATTATAAAACTGAAGAGTTGGTCTTTGAACGTTCTTATCTCAAGAACTACCTACTAGTTCGAAATATAAAATTCTTTTACTTAGATAGCATATTTATCGTGGAAGGCCATAGGCTATCTAAAGTAACGCTTCGGGCAATGTTGAGTCAAATGTCAATGAAAAATGTTGCAGAAACACGGAAAATATGTTCCGTTTTAACCGACTACAAAAAGGAAGAGTCCCTACTGAATGTTTTTAACCGACTTCATAAAAGGAGGTTATCTATTCGACTGTTTCTGTTTTATGTTTGTTACTTCATAACTTTCGACTGGGTGAACCGATTTTGATGATTCTTTTTTTATATGAAAGCTAGTGCTTCCCGTGTAGTCCTAATTTAATTTGGTTTAGTTCTTGATTTCGGTTTTTTTTTGTTAAAATTTGTGGCTATTAAAGAGCATTGACACAATAATCATTGTCAGCATGACAATGATTATTGTGTCAATGCTCAACATCTGATTCTTGCTGTGAACGGAACGGAATGTAGTCTTTGGTGCAATGAACGTAACTTTATGTTAAATAGCTTACAAATGACAACTGAGGCGGTATATTAAGAGGATCTTGTGTCAACTGCGGTGAATTTCCGTGCGCTTAGGCGATTCTGCTTCACTTGCTGTTCTAAAGATCCATAATATTTTATCCGTGGTGCTTCCTGGTTTTAAAAGGTATCTTCCTGTTTTGACTTCATTTTTTCTCCCGTTTTGCTAAGGAGGGAAGTAGACTTATTATATTTCCAACTCCTCCAGTTGTTCTTCTGATTAATGTCGTTGCGGGTTCCAAGACAGCTTAATTTTTCCTGGGACTTCCCGAGTGTCATAACTCGGTGTGTTCGTGGGTCACTGCTGTTGATCTTGGTGTAAAGGAGTTATATTTATATTCTCTTCTTGCTTATTATTTTGGATTGTGGGCATACGAGCAGACGTTCGCCTGATGGCAATTCGCAACACCAGAGGCGTCACAAGTGTGTTACCGTCCACTGGAGGATAGGGGAGGAGTTGGTTTATGGGTCCCCCGTATCCTCACTCGTTCGGTGAAACACAATACAGGCGCTGTTTCACACCGGTTTTCTGAGAGGCCACGGTATCACTCCGGTCGTGCCGGCCCATTAATGCCGAAGCGTGGCCTCACTAAAATTATGTTTTTATCTGATGGAATGGTGTATATAGAATATAAAAATATTTATTTTCATATTTAGAGCGAGATTAAAAGATAATTAACAAAAATAAAACTACAAAATATAGCAATCCGCCATGTTAAGTTGAACACCAATCAGAGCGAAATATCACTTTGGTCGGATATAATCGACGATCGCTTTACTGTTTTTAAGAGCTATTATTGACAAATGGTGACGTCGCGTCCGTGACGAGATGTCCCAAACAAACGCCATGACACCACCGGCCACACCATGGCGTGAATTTTAAACTTAAAATTTAAAAAGCAATTTTTCCTACTAAAACTTTATTTTTTGTAGAAATATAACTGTTATTGACAATAGGAGATACTTGCGGACATCATGAAACAGTTTTTCAAAATTAATCATCATGCCTATTTCACTTAGCAATTGCGAATATAATAATAACATACTTATCAATACCGCATAGGATTCATTGGCGCGGGTCAGTGAACTTCAGTAGTAAACAATAGGCTTGTGTTGTATATCGATTACAATGCCTTATCTATTGATCGAGTGTTTGTACATTCAGTTTGTAATGTAAATTATACTCTACACTCAACAATCCGCGACAATCGATAATTGCAACTTCAAACCCACTGGTAAATACTTTAGTTAGATCGTAAACAAGTTCATTCTAGAAATAGAATTCTTATTATATAATCACAAATTTTAACAAAAAAACCGACTTCAAGAATTGTGCCAAATTGTAATGGGACCACACAGGAAGCACCAGCTTTTAAATAAAAAAATAACATCAAAATCGGTTCCTTCAGTCGAAAGTTATGGGGTAAGAAACATTAAAAAAATACAGTCGATTTGAGAACCTCTTTTTTGAAGTCTGTTAAAAATTTGAAAAATACAGTCGAATTGGGGACCTCTTTTTTTTAAGTCTGTTAAAAATTTGACTGACTAATGCATTGTTATGTTAGTTTACTTTGTGGTTCCACAAGTGTGACAACAAAGGTGTCAAACGTAGTCTTGGTAGATCTCTCTTTGCCTGTGGGTATGTTAAAATTCGCTCAGCCGTTTGGGCATTAGGGCGTGCCAAAGAAGTTGACATACATACACACTTACATATAACACATGCATTGATTCAATACAATTTCAATATCTCTTCTAATCTGTTATACCGCAATGCCGTACAAAAATCATGTGACAAGGAGAAAATATAGGATTGCTGCCCCCACCCACCCAGTACTTAGTTTGAGTAACGGCATAGTGCTCATTGTTTTTTTTATTTTAAGTCTCCGTATCTTTTTAAAAAGGTTTCCTGGTGGTTCACATGACCCATCAATTTTCGATAAAGGCTCGTAGTCTATTAGTAGTGGAGTGTTTTGGGTACAATCCTCACATGAGAACTATATTATGTGAGCTTCAAGTTGTTGTTTGCAGACAGTATCAAACCAACCACCTAGCTATACAAATAAATACAATCGAAGTGTCAGTTTTAGTGCAAATTTAAAACCACTTAATGCATATGGTACTTCCATATACGGCCATAAACGGTACTTATGTCAAAAAACTATTTTTAAAATGTTCCTCTGTTAGGCAGAGGCATCGATTTTGATGGAAATTTCACTGGTCATATAGAAAGTAACTTAATCTGCTTTTTTATACTATCTTCGCTGCGGCTTTACCCGCGAATGTTGTTGTGAAGGAGCAACCCTGGTAACATCGTAAGGTTCAACTGTTAATAATATGTATATATGAATTTCAGTAGACGTGACTCAGGATTGTTCGATCCATTGCAGTTGGAGTTTCGTTTTCAAATCTTCTTATTTTTCTAAAGCGACCTGTCTCACTTTTCTATCTCCTACGCAAGCATAACTTGCTCACAAAAAGACTTCCATACGCTTTCGCTCCGTATTATGGCCGCAAACATGTTATCGAGCAAAGAAGAATCCCCAGTAAGATTTCATTATAACAATATAAGATATATTATAACCAATTTCTCTTCTGTTTCCGCCTGATAAAAACCAACACAATATCAAGTAGGATTATACGACAGATTGTCAGACGGCCGTCAAGAGAAGCCTTTGAAATTCATTTTCAATTTTTTTTGTGTATGCAGAAACCCTTAAATTTCGTCACCCCACCGGTATCTGCGATGACGCACATGTCGTAACCATACCGACTAACTAAAAATACAGGACTCCACATTTTGAATCCAAAAACTAAATAGATTTGGAACAGAATATCAATTCGTGTAATAAAAATTCGTTCAGAATTCAATTCCGTTATACTCTAGAACTTACAATTGTCATAAATAAACTGGATTGTCAACGATTTTGATGAAGGTATTGATGTTATTTTATCTGTGAGTTTTTGGCCCTGGGTTTGACATCAAGCAAGGAGATAGTTTTTTTGTTTTTGCGAAAGACGGTCCCCATTTCATGTCATCCACTTTTTTTATATTTTTTATCATTAATTCCATCACGACGAAGACTTGAAGACTCGAAGACTTAGAATTGAAGACTTAATACTTGACATTGGCAGAAATAGCTGATCCGGCTGGTTGCCATATCATCAAAAGAAGACGAAGAAGACATCAAGCAATTGTTTATAGGAGTCTTCATATTAGTTGCAAGGATTTATTCAATAGAGAATTTTTCCTTTTTGTGTTCATGAGATGTAGATAACATTTTTTTTAAGCAACTTAGAAAATTAATTAGCGCTTTGGACTAAAAACAATTTCTTCGTTTTTTATCATTATTATCAATATCATTTAGTAGACCAATACTGGACAAAGACCTCTCCTTAGAAACTTAGTATTGTGTTTTTATGAAGTTTTCCTCTTATCTTCTTTTTATTACTGTAGTATTATAACATTAGAAGACACTGGACTTCCCCGGTATTAGTAGTATCAAATTATAAATTGAGGAATTCCCCAAACAGTCCCGTCAGTTAGCTGTTTATTTTCATTTCATTTTCCGCTTATCTTTTGCCTAAGCAATTTTTACAAAGTATTTTTAGATTTTTCGTACACACTTCTAATCTATAGTACTAATACCTAGGTGCAAGGCTTCGGGTAACTGATAGGTAATCGCACTTGGCTACAATCTGCCTTTGTTCATAAATGTTGTTATATGTTACTAAGCGAAGTGTCGGCCATTGAACAGATGGGCTGAAGGTCTAAATAATCAATTGTGAGTATTTGGCGCTATTATTATAGTTAAAAGTGTAATGCAGAGGCGTCACAAGTGTGTTGCCGGCCTTGGGGGATGGCGAGGGGGATGAGGGGAAGAGTTAGATTATGGGCTCCGGTATCCGCACTCACTCGATGAAACACAGCGCAGGCGCTGTATCATACCGGTTTTCTGTGAGGCCGTGGTATCACTCCGGTCCATGCATGCCGAGACGTGGCTCTCCCACGTTAAAAAGTAAGATAATAAGAGTAAGAGAGCAAAGACGTAGAACGTCATCATATTCTTCTTTCGCGTTTATTCTTGATCATTTTTGGATAGCTAAAAGGAGAGTGAAGGAGTGCTAGGTAGTGTCTGGTAAATCAATTTACTTCACAATTCAATACAATACTATTTGTATCAACATTAAAATGTTATGCGGGATTTATTAAAAACTAAAACTAAATTCAAATTAACACACTTCTCAAGACCATTACTTTTTAAGATTCCCATCAGACGGAGTACTATCACTTGGGCAAGTTTTATATAAAAAAAGACTAAAAATACCTGTTTTCATTCCCTCAGTCGAAAATCCTTATTTAGAAACACTAAAGTTATTACCCGCAATTTCTTTCTTACGTATTTGTCTTTTCGCACTTCCAATTTGTCCATGAATTGTAATTCAGTAAGTACTTATTTGACGGCAATTGCCCTTTATTACGTAAATCGCATCACAATCGCGTTATTACGTATAAGAGCGTGGATCGAAACAGCTGCTTCATTACACAGCTGGTTTAGAATCTTTTCTTCTATAGTCTAATGTCTTTCACTGCTGTCTTTCAACAAAGGCTTTCCAAAGAGCTCCAAGCCCGGTCTTCGTAGAACATAATAATATCGAAATTATGTAAATTATCCTGTTTACAAGTTCACTGACTGAAAATGATCCAATTAAGGCTGTCAACTCGCTTCCAACTCCACACATCGTACGATACTGGATAAGCGTTAGAGTGACAGCCTGGGGACACGCCCTATGATCAACATGTTTAGTTATTCAAATGAGCTATGTCCTCTTTACGTTAGCGACAGATAACGTTTAATGTTCTTAGCATCTTATAGCAAAATTTCATGCATAAAATAAAAATGAATGACCGCTATAGATATGTGTCTATTTCACGATAAAAAGTAATCCCTGTCCTCTGAAATCGGTGCAGCGGTTTAGCCGTGAAGACGTGAGTACCTTAATTTAACTAAATACTACTAAACATTGACCGATATCATTAGGTACTTCAAATCACTACCTAGTTATTTTTTGTAACATTTGTCATCTGTATCAAGCAAAATTTACGTGGTATAATTTCTCCTAACCCAATACTAAAACGCTCTGGCGCTCGCTGCCTGCTGGTTTTTAAAATGGGTAAGCGTTCCCGCTTCGCTCCCCGCTGACTTCCCGCCAAGAGACAGACAGAATTACTTTTTTTCAAACTTATAATATTGGTATTGATTGTCATATCACGGCCTATTAATGCTAAGTCGCCTACAGACGCTTATTAGTAAAGCGTTGCTTATAACAGATTAATCTGTTCCCGTAATCGGTTCGCGTCACCGACATGCAAATTTTTGATGTTGATAAATATAATTTGAAAATTATGAAATTTCTAATTTTACAAGTTAATTTTATAAATAACATTCTAAATAATAAGTTTTCACTTCTGGCAGTCTTGGGAATCCCAATTTTTTTTTATGAAATAATTTCCTCTATGTCCCTACTGCCTGAGGTTGTAGTTACTATTCGTCACTATATTGTGGTGAAATTGAGAGGGTACGTAACTTACAAATTTATTGTTATTATAAAGTAATAACATAGTTTAGAGTTCATTCATTCAATCAATCAACAACCCATAATGTCTCCTCTCAGGAGAGGGTTAAGGCCAACCGTCCCCACGCTGGCCAAGTGCGGGTTGGGGACTGCCAAGAATACGTTGTGGCTACGTAAAGCTTGCCGTTGGATGTTTTTAAGCCGCCCGAAGGCCTCCAACTAAGCTTCAAGACTCTTATCGTATGATAACAACCGGTGCCGACTGCTTAACGTGACCTCCGAATCACGGAGACGCTCATGGGATCATGCCACCAGCGGTCACCCATCCAGGTACTAACCGCGCCGTCGTTGCTTGCCCTCGCTGATTGTTTCTAATCACCGAGTGCAACTGGGCTATGAGAGTTCATTCATTAGATTTTATTTTTAATCTTTTTTTTAAGATACTTTTATCTTATTAGGGTATGCCAGTCCCATAAAGCCTTAACATAAATATATATTTCTTTACATATTACATGCTAGACTGTAGTATTCAATAGCTCTTTTGCATGTTGGTATCACCAAAATACTTTGAATTATACTGACACCAAAAAAGTATTACTATTTTTACTTTTTACATCGACATTGTTCTATTGTACATATATACTTATAATTAGTATTATTATGTTTAAGAAGTACATATGTTTAAACGATTTATTGAAATGAAAAGAAGATATTTTAAAAACGAAAAACCCGACTGCTTAAAAACAAAACTAAAAAGAATGAAATAAGCATCAGAATTTAAAAGCAGAATAGAAGGATCAACAGTCGGGACCCATTCATTTTTGTGACTTATCAAGGAGCTCCCCGTGAAATTTAAATGGTGGTTTTTGTTTTTATTATATTTTCTTTTTATTTAACACTTTTTAGCCAGTTTTCAATAACTTCGTTATTACTATTATAAGACGGTAGATTTCGCAATCTTGTCATTTCATTATGGGAATTTATATCAGTCAACCACAGCTCGTTCTAAAGTAGTTCCTTGGAGTTTTGTACAGTTACACCCCAGCACAATATCAATGGCAACATTCTTCATTCGTTCTATTATATCCTGTCTACGAAGTGCATCGAATTCTGTAGTTGATGGTTCGATTCTGGCTCCTACTCCAGGAACATTGTTTTTAATAGTTTTGTCACACACGCTTCCCCATTAAATGATATAAAAAAATAATTCAGTATGAATTTAATTTTTTATATAATATAATAGTAATATTTTATATTCATTCCGTACACGTAAAAAAATCCGGTCATAAGTAAGAAATGCGATATTTTTTGTTCTAATAACTTTAAATCGTTGTATATCCTAAATGGTTTTATAAAATGAAAAATTTTCAAAAACTACCCCACTTGACGTGGTGCCTCGAAATTTATTTTTTCATTTTGTCAATATGGCGACTAGTTGTTACTATAGTGAGTATTGTTTACTGTAATGACACTCGCGAGGTCAAGAAAAATCGATTGACGTAGGGATCATCAAAATCGGCCTCTACAATGCCACATAGGAACAAGCATACATACATACATAGACTGATAAACTCATAATCCTTCTTTGATTTGCGCACTCGGGTACAAAGTACACGTGAACAAAAACAAATGGCTGTTTAAAACTACAATTGTTGACGAGGTGTCTCCACATTATTACTTAAAATAATTGATAACAACAACTCAATAACAACTATAATAAAATATAAAATAACAACTCAAAGTTATGATATCATAACTTTGAATTATTCTAGAAACTGACGTACATACTGGTGTATAAAATCAAACGTATCTGTAATCAATAATGGGTAAATTGAAAATGGAGGAATTGACGAGTGTAATCAAATATCGGTTCAGACCGTAGGCCTTCATTGTCTCTTTGATCGTTTGTGTGTTCTGCTTTTGTTTGTGTTTTATATTCAACTTAATTGGCGATATTTTTTTACATACACGGCTTGTTAAGTTAGAAAATTATACAGTAAAATATCTTTCTTCGCGAGGTTATACGTTCCGTAAATAAGCCGCGAATACAGAAATCGCAAATATTGATTTATTATCAGTTGAGAAATAACCAGTGGTTCTTTTATAGGCTGCTAGTTCTCAGTAATCTTTTAAAAGACGGGACATGGTTCTAGGTGCTTTCTTCATCTCCTGAGATAAAATGTTTTCCTTTCGAACTGGATTTCATCGAATTCTTTCCCTTATTACTTTGATCGCCTTTTTCGTATGAACACTAAGTGGCCGGTCACATCTTTTTCTGACATAAACAGAGGAGGTTTGCTTGTACCTATCAATAGCCCGATACACAAACATTTGACTAATACCAATGCGAATGGAGGATTTTAAAAATTGAATTTGGCTCCATACCTACTTTCTTTAATGCAATCACAGCGATTCAGTTCTCTTTATCACCCCACTCCATTTTAATATCACAATTTTTTTACAATATATTGGTGCGAAAATAAGAAAAGAAAAAAAATCGTATAAAAATGACAGATTCCAAATTCAAAAGTAATATTTTGTTTATTTGTACTTGGAACTAGTTTCAGACTAAATACTTTATGCATTGAGTAGACTGCTGCACTTAAACATTAGATTTGTTTACATTATATTTTAAGCCGTGAATGTAGAAATTGAGTCACAATTTTAATCCGTGTGAAAAAGCGAATTTAGGAGGCGCGAATAAGGAGCTTCTAATGTTTTATACACCACAAAAGATCTTAACCGCGGGAGAGTCACGTTATAATACAATAAGGAATATGCGTAAAATTTGTAATGGTCTCAAATATTTTTTTCTAAATTCTTTATTGTCTTAACAATATACTTAAAAGGTATTTTTATTGATTATTTAAGCCCAGACAATACTAAATAAAATTTGAAAATTAAGGGAGGTAAATTCAAACTTACAAAACGCTCACTATTGGTCAAAACGAAATGTGACGTCGATTGTCACTTCATCGAAATTATCGGAGTCGAAATTCAAACTGAGTTAATAGCGTTTTTTAGAAAAATTACCTTTTTCATGATTTATATAACAATTAAAACTGTAAATAAGTGTAAAGTACCTGAAACATTGAATGGTAAACATACCCAAAATGGCAATGACGTTCTTCTTCTTCTTCTTTTGATGAATGGCAATCAGCCGGATCAGCTATTTCTGCCAATGTCAAGTATTTCAAGTCTTAAATTCTAAGTCTTCGAGTCTTCAAGTCTTCGTCGTGATGGAATTAATGATAAAAAATATAAAAAATGTGGATGACATGAAATGGGGACCGTCTTTCGCAAAAACAAAAAACGATCTCCGGCAATGACGTTATTGGCTGTGTCAAAAGCGCGCGCAAAATGTCGGCGTTTGAATAGCTCAAATTTACTCAGTGTTTTAAAATTCAGTTTGTTAATTAGTTTGACTATTTTCACGCCTATTAATATTTTTTTCTATGCTATAGAGACATAAAAAATCAGATTAAGAATTTAAAAAACAACATGAATATTCGCTATTGGGTATGCTCGTTCAGAGACCATCCTCTCCTAAATCTTTAGTGAGAGAGCTTAGATAACGGAGGTGTCCATAGGCAGCTACTGTCACTTACAAATAACGTGTCTGTTGGTTTGGCCCCTGGTACTTTTTCGTAACCCTTATACCTCGATATAGAATCCTCGGTATAGTCTAACCAACACTCAGCCGGTTTTTTTTTGCTTGTTTAGATAATAGCTTACTTTATCATACAATAATAAAAGTATAAACCTTGTTAATTGCTTCTGTCAGCCAATAAATCAATAAAATAATAATACAAATGACTATTGTTTCCTTATCAACGAACCATCAAGAACTATTGATAAATCGATTGCGTTTTCTAGATATAAATAAAGTGTGTCGAACTTAATAACAAATAAAACATTGAATATATTTTATTCATTATCATCATAAACAGCGTTTAATAGTTAACTTCTGGTCATAGATAGGTCTTTCTTTACCAAAGAAGTTTTGGCCTACTAAATCAAGCTAGGCAGGTCGGTTCGTATGTTTCTTTCTAGCTTTCTTCTCTGTGCAGTGATGTTGTATTGCAGACTTTGCTCCTTTGTCTCTGATCATCCCCTCCGATAACTGCAGTGAAGGCCCGACGCTGTGTCGCCCAGGCAGGGTGTGCTGAGCCGAGTCCTCACTGCAGTCGCAGTGGTGGTAGGCGTAACTCAGACTCGACGGAATTCGGGTCATGACTCTCCATATTCTTAATCCGTCATCACACTATTATCCAAATTTTCGAGACTAATGTACACTCTTCTTCTTAGCCGACATCAACAATCTGCCGACGGATATCAGGATTGAACCAAATAAAAAAAATTGGAAGAAACTGAAAATGTTTTTATTAGACTCACTATAAAAAGGTTTTTGTTCAAAAGTTTAAAAATAAAATCTTATTTAGTTGTAAAGTTTTTGTTTTCCAAATTGTCAGTTTACTTAGCAAGATGTACTATTTTATTTTATAAGTTCATAATTGTACGGAGACTAGTTCCCCTAGTCAAACAATCATACAGTTTTTGGGGGACAATGATTGTAACTCAGTTTGTTTTTTCTCATTCAAAATCAAAATCCAAAATGTTTATCGGCACTGCATTGCTATAAATAAATAAAATAAATAAACTGCTGGACATAGGCTTAACCCCAGTTTGAAAACAAGAAACACTTTGAAAAAACAAGCGTTGGCCAAAAATTCACTAACCAGGTTCTGAACTGTACCTAAGTTGTTAAACATTATTCGATATTTGATTAAGCTCCTGAATAAAATGACTGTTTAAAGGCGTATTTCTATTTTATGTAAGACAGTAGGTATATTGTTCATGACACAAACGCTGATCAGTTGATTTATTATTGGACAACGTACTTAGCAGCCGCTACTAGTACAATGTCAAGGGCAATGCAGTGACAACGATCCTAAATTAGTACATCCCGCCTACACGTCTTGCTTTCATTCTTTTCTGGTCATGTTTGAAAACGCCTTTTGATGATTTATGTTCATTTCACTATAACTTGTTCGCAAATCATTGCTATAATAGAATTAACAGGCGCTTTGATATCGGAAGATTAAACTTGAATAAAAAACTCTTTTACATGTAGAAACCGGCTGTCATCCCCTCGGAGTTTGATACCTACCCGTTTAATTGGCGAAGTATACATGTATTGACTATATGTATGTCCACAATTAATTACTTCTTCTTCTTTTGATGATACGGCAATCAGCCGGATCAGCTATTTCTGCCAATGTCAAGTATTTCGAGTCTTCAATTCTAAGTCTACGAGTCTTCAAGTCTTCGTCGTGATGGAATTAATGATAAAAAATATAAAAAATGAAATGGGGACCGTCTTTCGCAAAAACAAAAAACTATCTCCAAATTAATTACTTCACGACCTATGTTTTTTGATACATACGTAATTAATCATCCTTGTCGACACTTTCGTTAAATGACAGTCAATTTAATAATGTTTGTCAATGTTACGTACATAGCAACTGGTGAAAACTAACACTTTATATTATTGATGTGGAGTTATGCCAATTGATTGGATGAATGACAACATTCCAAACACAGTCCTAAAAATCAAATTAGACAAACCCATCATCAAATTGCAATTTACATTAAGTTCTATTGACTTCTACATTTAAAATATATGGCCGAAGTTTTAAGTTTCTATAAAATAAATATATTATACCTTGATTATTATTACCTATAGATAATTCGTTTACTTATTACAATGTTGGTTAACAATAAACTGTTATAGTGTTTTCATTTAGCACGTCTGAAGTGATAATAGCACGGCATTTAGGTACTCTAATCAAAACTGGTTATGCTTAGACTTGTATTATATGGTATATTTAGAATCCATTAGTGTTCCCAATTGTATAAAAGATATAAACATTTAAATGTTAATTTTTGTTATCTTCTAAGTTATAAAAATGCAACTTGACAATAAATTAGGCAACACAACTTTTACAGGTAAATACAACTAAGGCCATCTATAACTATCAGATGGAACTAATCTTCATTATTTTTACTCTGATGACTGATGATTCGTAAAGGGAGCTGTTGGTAAACAGAATAATCAATATAAAGGGGAATGAATGCCCCTCTAAATAGCTAGTAAGGGGACCGTTGGCCTAAGTTCCCTGTTGATTACCAATTTAGAGGCGAGATGAAATGTAAATAAATCAATTTCTATATCTTTACATAGTTTAACATGAAGGTTCTGTTTGTTCGATTAGATCTTAAAACTACTCAACGAATTTTAATGCAATTTTTAGCAAAAGACTGATTCAAGAGGAAGGTTTATATGTGGATTTTGTAGTAGAAGAAATCCGGGAATTTTAAAGACTTCCGTGCGATGTCGGGCAGGGTCCTAGTTTCGAAATATCAGCAACTTCAATGGACTGCTTTTCACGGCATTGTGACGAGTTGTAATATAGTGGTAGTGGATAAAATTATGGTCTTCAAATTTCAATAAGACCGAACAGAAAGTATATCTTAGCAAATGAAATCATTTTCTCTTTTTTTTTTGTCAGTAAAAGGGGACATACTCGCCGAATATTCACTGTCAGTAATGATAAAACAATTACCGAACTCAACTAATTTTTCTCAGTTATCAGATCGGAAATTCTACTACACAACACTTTCGAGTGTTTTGGCCTGTAGGTCTAGTGGTTAGTGATCCTGATAGCCATACAAGAGGTCGGGTTCGATTCTCATCCAGGACAAATCTTTGTGTGAAGAATATGATGTATTTAAAAATGTATATAGACATAAGTATGTATAAGAGCAGTCTGGTAAGCATAGAACAGGCTTTGGATAGTTTAGGATAAGACAGCCCTGTGTGATTATATTATTATTTGTCCTTGCCTCTAGCTTAGTTTAATATTGTAAAAGGTAGGATTAAAATTCTCAGTCTAAACTTAATTCGGTAATTAAGAACAATCTAGAGAACTTCCATTACTTCTTTATTTGTCATTATTTCGGATGACAATTTAATTGAACTTTCAATCGAATACTCGCTTATAAGATTACGGTACAATTAAATTAAGATTGACCCTAGATCTTGCGAAATCCGATTTTAGAAGCGAGAAAACTATAATCGTTTTTTTTATCTTTTCAAACAAGGTTAATTGTCAGTACAGTTATATAATTCTATCATTAGTTACATTAATCACGTGAGGCTTGAAACGGAGGAAGAGGGTTTAGCAAAATCATTAAATACCACAAGGGGGAAGAGGATGTAGTAAAATATCATCATCACGCTTGCTTATCGGTATACGATAGGACAGCATCACTGCAAGGAGAAGGAGAACTTAAAGTAAACGGTACTCGTCCGGTATACCTAAAAGGCTAAATCCTCCTTTCTAAAGCAAAGCCTTTATCCAGTTGTGGACTGATAAAAGCTGTTGAAGATGACAATCCTTCGTACCTTAATTTTCTCTCACCTGAACCTTCAGGGGTGGTATTGTATGGTATATTATTTTTTAAATAGGAACGGAAAGAAAAAAAAATAAAAGCTGAGGTAAAAACATTAAAAATAATGTAAAACGAATGAAGACTCTTTTATCTTATCAAGGTGGTTAAAAACTAAATTCTACCGCCACTACTTTTTCTACTACAGATAAGGTTTGTTACTTTCATATAACCTATAGTATAATATGCATTAGACATTAATCAGAGCAACTTCATGTGGAAATATCAATACCGATATAATACAAATAATATACAAACCCGTTATCTTGTATTTTATATAAAGGTTATCGTGGAAATGCCCTGTTGTATCATAAACAACAAATAGTCTCTTTCTCAAGCCTGTATTTTGAAATAAATAATTAGATCTGTTGAACACACGTTTTTTTACATTTCCGAAATGTACGGTAACAGAATACAATAGAAACTTGAAAATCCAAGGCGACATTATAAACATGCATATTGCGGCATTAAAGTTATTATTGTATTTATATATATCAACGTACGTCTAAAATGTTTAAAAGTTTAAAAACCACGCGAGGGGATAGATTTCAAATAAAATCATAATTATAAGTGTTATACTGCAATCTACAATTTCTTGCTCAACACTATTGCCTACCATAAATCTAGCCTGTGTCAGAATCGTTTTTGTCTATGCGTCTCTGTCAATCGATTTCAACTTGACAGTTCTTGACACTGACAGTGCTCGTATTGCATTGATGTTGATCGTACATTAAGAGGAGCGCTTTATGAATTAAATTTTATTTCTAAACAACGTATCTAGTCTACCGGTGTTGGTAGAATATAACTCTAGTAAGAATGGACTCAGAGGATAACCGGGCTGAGGGTTGGAAGTTCTTGAATAAGCAGTATTTTGGTGATGGTTAGTAACAACATTTTTTTTTATGATTTGTGCACTACAAATTCGCACTGGTTTACGTGTCGTATAAGGACATACGTGTTTCATTAGTAGATAGCTCCGCACACCATACTTTAGCGGCCTCATCTGGTTGACCTTTAATTTAAATTGATAAAAAGTAAAGATAAATTAATCAAATTGATTGGTGCTGATAACTTTGAAGTTTATTTGAGTCAATAAATACCGTCAGAATTGTGCTGTGAGACGTTCACTTGTCAATTTAAAGAAGAAGAATTGCAAATAATTAATTTAGCATTATTTAAGAAATAGACCCCAACCTGCATTTGGGCAGCAATTTATGGCCTTAGCCCTCTCCTGAGAGGAAACCCGAGCCCAGCAGTGGGACATTTTGGGTTATTGAGGATGATTGATGAAGAATTAAATACATGGTCAATATGTAACTAATAAATTTAGGAATAAGATTCTAAATTTTAAGATTTTCTTTATTTATTTTTTCATTTAATTCTTTAAAAGCAAAAATAACTGAAATAGTGATTAGTATAGAAACCAAACTTATCACAAGTCTACATAAGTTGTCAGGGAAATAAAATCTCCTTTAATAAGATTACTATGAGAAAACTAGTTTATTTTTGGTAAAAGAGTATTTCTTTTACAAAGTTATATTCATACTACAGATGTTTTTAAAAAAAAATATTCTGTGTAGGATTGGGATGGGGAAACTGTTAAGGAAAATATTTTGTTCAATTACTATCTTTATATTGTATAAAATGATGTTGTTTCCACTATTTGTTTGATAAGTTAGATCTTTCAAACTACTCAACGGATTTTATTTTAGTTTGAAACAATATGTAGAGTTATTCAATACATTCATAGTATAGAGGAAATGGGAGAATTTCGAACAGTTCAGCGTTCAGTTTTAGTTATTTATCAAGTTGTTAAAAATTTATTATGGTATTAAATGTAAATACACCTCAGATGGCTAATAGCTATCGGTTTAGGGTTTTATTATATCTTCAATAAAACACCAAATATCGTAATTTGTATATTGAGCTGAGTAGCCTAGAAATATAAGTAAATAAATCATAAGAGTAAGGTAGGAACTCCAGTTATGACGGAGGTTCACAACCCAATATATACCCATAAACTTATAAAGTCGGGAGTACATTAGTACTTATATGCAACAGGTTTGAAGTTCTTCTAGACACAAATATTTGCTATTACTATTTACTAATGATAAAGCTCTCCTTTTTTTTTAATTTTTATTTATGGAGATTAACCATATTTATGATTATGTCGCTCCAAAAGCTGTAACTTTTTTTTTTTTATTTTATGCACACAATGTACAGTGGCAGTTTAATGCCCAAGCCATTCTCTACCAGTCTACTGTCGGGTGGTGCAGAAATGACTGAGATGAGATGGTGCACTATACTTACATTAGGTTATGAATGTAATCTAGAAATTGTATTATCTACACATCTGTATTTTTATTATGTATTTCATTAATGTAATATGTTATTAAAGACCAAGGCTAGTCCAGGCAAGCCTGAAATACCTGGATAAACTAGCAACTCATCCAAACGAACTCGCATAGGTATTAAGTGGAGAGGGTGGACTACAGCACAATCGACTGAAGAGACAAGGCATTCCCAGTCTCACCCAAAGATTTGTAGACTGAGTCAAGAAGAGGGTTAGCCGGAAAGTTCAGCAATTGATTGGCTCTCCATGATAGTAATAACATATAGTTCCAGCCAAAAAAATGGATTATTGTTTTTCGAAAAGATAGCCATAGTGCAGAAAATACACAAAAAAAAATACAAAAAACCTTCTAATAATATTGATTTTACTACAAACCTTAATCAAACAAGTTTAATAGATAGGGCATGTGATAAGTGAAACTGTATTTGTGTTATCACACACTGGTTTTTGTTAGAGGTACCATACCTTATTATTATTCCTATTCCGAGCGAACTGTTACCTCCTACATCCTCTTTGATCTTCCGAGGAAAGTTTATGACATCCATTCAGTTCATCTTGTACATAAAAATACCTAAGTAAATGTGATTTATGTTTCTTTAAAAATAAAACAATTCGTTAGATAATATTATGTAATATTATAAAGGAATAAGCACAAAGGTGAGAGTTGGAGAGGGTATATGCAAAGAGGCACGCCGAATTGCGGGACATATATCTGTTTAAACAAAAATGAATTAAAAAAATGTATGTACACGCGCATAACTTTCGATCGACTGCACCAAATTGGATAATTATTTTTTTATGTGTTTGTTATTGTCAGGACAAGGTTTGTATAGAAAAAAATAATAGCAAACCGGAGGCGTTTTATTTTCCTAGTCCGCTTAGTCGTATTCACTGCGGCCCTGTGGGAAGTTAACACGCGCTTACTAAAATAAGATTTTCGGTAATTCCGACATTTTTTACGAAAATATGGGCATAGGCATAGGAGCTGCGGGTAAAAGCTAGCAGGCTGTATAACCCGAAAAATAATTACCCCATTATTGACATTTTTATGGAATAGTGGGCAAACAAACAGATGTAACGCCCATATACACCCGCAACATCAAAGACATTACAAGTGAGTCGCCGACCTTTGGGGGATGGGGGAGGCATGGGCCTTCGGTCTCCTCACTCACTCGGTAAAACATAGCGTAAGCGTTGTTTTGCACCGGTTTTCTGTGAGACCGTGATATCACACATACTTAAACACAAAAAAATAGTATTAATGAATAAGTTTGATGAGATTGAGTTGTATGCGCACATATTAGGATTCTTCTGAGGGTTGTAGATCAAAATCAGGCATAGAGTATTACCGAAATTTACCCGCCTTATTTTCGAAAAAAAACCTCTGTTAACATTTTGCTAAATCATTATTAAATTGATCTAGAAGTGTCTACATCAATCTAGATTGAATCAAACAACAAGCCAGTCTAATCGCATGTTAGTAATATTGATACGACCTTCAAATATTGAATTAAAGAGGATACTGCCAATTTAGAGGCCGAATTGCAGTTCTTGAACTGTAAGGTGTCTGTTGGCAGCGGTAGACATTTATTTACTATCCAGAAGACCCTCCATTTGTTTCTCTTTCATTCCTAATTGTATAAATGTCAATGAAACTCCTTTTGTCTGTTACCGGCTCGCCGCCGACCGGTTCGTGGCTAAACGGCTGAACTGATTTTAATGAGATTTGAGACGGTTTGATTCTTAAGAAGCTCAGGTTTATTTACCATAAGTAATTAAATTTATAATATTACATAGGCAATTTTTCAGTATTTGTTATTCAGTAACATTTTAATATAATATGGTATAGGGTATACACCCTTCTTTTTTACGGTTGAGTTATGAGGTTTTTTTTACCCTTTTTTAAGTAGATTAACCTTCTTAGAAGGTGGGCAACGCACTTGTGACGCCTCTGGTGTTGCAGGTGTCTATATGCGGCTTACCATCAGGCAGCATTTTGTGGACGTTTGCCGCCTAACCCATAAAAAAAATAAAGATTTAAAAATTAAATGAGAGTAAAGTCGAACATCTCAAATAAAGTTACATAATTGTCTTTGTCATGGTCGCCGAAAGCATCATTTTTAGGGGGTGCAGCTACATCTAAATATACTATTAACCAATATATAATATAGTATTATATTGGGTCTTTACCTATAAAGTTGTTTTATGTGAACTAACTGGGCCTGGGGGCTGCAAGCACACCCCTCCCGGCGCCCATGAACTTTCTTAACCCATATTTACTTGAAAAGAGGCTGATTATGTTTATATATAATGCATTACGACCAAACAAAGAATATTTTCTACTGAACGTCAAGTATATGAACAACATGTTAGCTAATGATAACCTTACTCTGATAATATACATGTATATACACAAGTACATTATGTATAATGTAAACATGGACTTGTTTATTGAACAAACTACTTATGTATACGAATATAATATATGTATGTGTATCACAAGTAAAACGTAATAACAACTTAAATATTTCTTTCACTTAACAAAGTACAAGTAATTTTTTTAACCCTTGACAAAAACGAATGGGTGTTACAAGTTTGACGTGACTGTATGTGACGAATGAGCCGATTTTTTTATGAGTTAGTGATGGTAATTTAGTCGTGTTCTTAGCTGTATTTGTGAACTGGTATATAAGAAATGCCTGTTCTGGTCTCGAAACAGGATAATGTAAATAATCAAAGCTGCCGACTCACCAAAGGCACATGTTATACAATGGTTCATTGTTCGCGTAGCTGATTTCTGAACATAATATTAAGTTAAAACAAATGCAGCTTGTTTACGAATAGGATCCATTTCGCATACGTAGACAGACATCACGATAGTTTGATTGTACAAACATACACACTCACACATACTCACGCTCATCTAGATCCGTGAGAGATCACAGTAATCAGCTGATTTCTAAATTATCTATTTTTGTTGTCAGCTGGTTGGTATTCCTAAAACGCTTAGTGTGAGTTAATTTCTCACCTACTCGATTTTGACGAGTTCGACGTTGCACTTAACCCGCACGAAACTCTTTACCAATCGTTAGGGCTCTTAGATTTTCGATTTTTTGTGATAGGTCACACTAAAACATACACGCATCCACGCACAAACACATAGATACGTTAGACAGTATGTAAATAAACTTTGATGAAATGATATGTTGATGATATAACCTGCTGATGAAATGATGTATATAAATTTATTTTCCTTTGTTAACAGGGGAACGTGCCAATTATGTGAACATACCACATGTCATCGCTATGGTGGGTCTGCCAGCGCGTGGCAAGACCTACATATCGAAAAAACTGTCACGGTACCTCAATTGGATCGGCATCAACACAAGAGGTATGAAAACAATTCAATTTATATACTGTCTTATAAAGGTTGTTAATCCCTACGTTCTTATAACTGCCTTGTTGGATCAAGAGGTCTCCGGTTCGATTCCTGGGTCGGACCAAAAAGTGTTATTGAGTTTTCTAATTATAGAAATACTTAATAACAGCTCGGAGTTTGAAGGTTGGGGTCTGAACCCCCGTGTTTCAGAAAGCACGTAAAGCTGACGATCCTGCGCTGAGCTGACGATCGTGTCGGTTAACCGTCCCATCGGATTATGAGAAAGAGTGCACCTGTGTTTACGCACACGCTTGTGCACCATAATATCTCTTGCGTAGTTGACTGGTTTCCGTTGAGACTGAACTCCATATGGCCGCCATGGCCGTAATCGGCTAGAACAACATTATTATTATTTAGAACTGACGGCTTGAGAACTGTGCGAGCTATAGTGGAGACGAAAAACAGTATACGGTTTATTGATGGACCCTCGCTGATTATGAAGTGAACCTTGATCTAAATCAGGTACCAAACAGATGGCAGCCTATTCCCATTTCCAAATATCATATTTCTCTCTTTAACATACATTAAAAAGTTCATAAGAATTTCGATTTAAAGTTAAGATGAACTAACCTAAATTTTCTACCCTTATCCATATAAAAAAAATATCTTTAATTCAATCTGTCAGGTACACCTGACATATTGAATGACATATTGACAGATAAGTTAACAAATCGCGAAGATATCGCATAACACAAAATTATTCAGCCTTTCTCAGAACCTTATATTTATGTCGGATATAGCGGTAATTATTTTCGGGTTCATTTTAATTTCCATCGATAAAAGAATTTTCAAAATTGGTTCAGTAAATAAAGAGATTAGCCCCTACAGCCTCACAAACTATGTTACTACTATTACACAAATCATAGCTTTTAAACACCTACACTATACCCTTTATTTTGTTGATTTCTTTCTTCTGTCGATATGTCCATCCAAAGATTTCCTGGGAGAGATTGCTTTCGGCAATAAGGCCGCCTATTGTACACATCTTCTTGAATTGTAATTGGTCTACAATAAACTTTACCTCTTTGTTATATTAGTATACATTAGGTTCAAATAATCTCAAGAATATGCTACAGTTAAGATGATAAACCGCAAAAACAAAAGGACAGCAGAAGATATACGAGTGCAGCTTCCGTCTGCGAACGACTCTAACGATCAAGATATTTCAAATAGATAGCCATCATTTGCCAATGTAACGTTGAAATGATTCAATCAATAAAAGTATTGATATTTCAAAGAGGTCGTATTTATTTAGGTATAATAATATATTGGCTAGAAGGTTATTATATTGCTACATTTATTTGTCATACATCATCTCAGCCAATCATGCAGAAGCATCTTAAAAGGCCGCCAGAGTATTAGCCACCATGCTGTATCGTTGCATTGCCTGCATTCACAATGAGTATAGCGTCCACTACTCTTGGATTCAGGTCATGCTCTCCATCAGGCAGAGTAGACTCAATTTGGCAGGGTCATATATAATTACATATATTGACACCACTCACATAAAAATACCACTTACCGTTTTAATTAAACCGTTTAAGCCCTACGGCGTGCCAAAGAAATATACTTACATAAATACTCTAGAAAAACATAACCCTCCTTCTTTCACAGTCGGGTAAAAAAACAGATATCTTTTGCATACATAGGTCCTCCCCGAAGCTCTCTACTACAATCGGTCCTATGCTACACCCATCCACATATTATGGCGTTAAACGAAGCAAGTGAAACTATAGAACGGTTGCAACAAATTTTTTTACACTTAAGTCAAGCAAAACGGAATATTATTTTATTTAGGATACTGAAAATAGAAACCTTTTTGAAACAAAAAAAATATCTTCTTTTTTATCTTTCTTAAGGACTTTTGGGGACTGTTAGAAATATTTAGGAAATATACAAATCAATACGTAATTCTGTGTGTTTAGCCAAAGGCGGACAGTAAAATAATATTGCCTAGCGAACTAAGACTAAGTAGAAATGAAGGTAAGTTTATTGGTACCAAAAGCTAAAGCATAAATACACTTCAATTTAACTAGAACTACTTGAGGCTTGAATCGCAAGCTAAACTGATACACAATAAGTTGTTCTGAGTCTTCCAAATAAGGTTTATATTTGTGTGCAGTTAAGACGCCGCTTGGGAAGCTACTATCATTTATTCTGTGCCAGGATTCTTGGAATCACATTAGTATTATAAACGCGGCAGTTTGCAAGTGTGGACTTATGTAACTCAATCACGATAGAACGACTCAACCCGGATATAATCTACCACAGAGTAAGATCAAAGTCTGGAACGCATTGGTTCCTTTATTAACTCGGGTGAAACTGTGGACATAATGAATGACAGGTGTTGTTGAAATATTACAATACCCGAGAACATTTTGACAGACCCAGCTCAAGTTTCCTCTATGTCTCCCCATCCTACCTCTTCGTTCTACTGTACGCCGCATCGTCGTTCCGCCGCGAGCGCCGATGATCAGCTTGTAGATGTTGCAACACCACTAGTTTTTGTCAATCTGATGTTTTTTTTCTTCAACAGTATTCAACCTGGGTGAATACAGACGGCATGCCACTACCGCATACACATCTCACGAATTCTTTCGCACCGACAACAAAGAGGCGATGGCAATACGGACGCAATGCGCGCTTGACGCGTTACACGATGTCTGCGAATGGCTTTCCAAAGGCGGAGAAGTTGCTGTTAGTATATTTACTCGTTAAAACTTATAGTCCATTCATGACTGCCTATTTGGCACATTGCGACTGCTGTACTGAGGTCTCAGATTCGATTCCCATGTCGGATCAAATGTTTGTAGGATTTGCAAACGTTTGTATTTTGTATATATAGGTATTATATGTATCTATTAACAAAAAGAAGAAGGTATATAAGTATTATATGAATCGATATAGATTGCATTGCTTTTATTTCGGCACGAACGGTCCATCTCGACCGGAAGGGTACTACTACCCTTTCATAAAAGGTCAACCTAAAATGACAGCATTTATGCTGGCGTGGTTTGTTGTGCGAAGGCCCAATGTTTTGCCTGCCAAAATAGCTCCACTTTGTTTGATGGAAAGCATCAGTAGAATCTCATGTTGTAGAAAAAATATTGCATCCCCCAACCAGCCAAATCAGCTTCCAAGCTTTCAAAAAAAATTTTCTTGAATTCTGAGTTGTCACTGTGGCTCACGGAGAAAGCGAATGGACTATTTTTACTTTTTATTCATTAAAAATTTCCGACGTTTTACACAACGCCACCTAGCTTCAAACTAAGCAGTACTTGTATTATATGTATTATAGCTAGATTGACTAATAGAATACTCATTTACTTTTTTTTGTAAAAACATATATATTATACACAGGAAAACATCCAAACCTCGATACAAATATTTGCAGGTCATATAAACATTTGGTCTGACCCGAACCGTACCCGAGACCTCAAGCGCAGCAGTCGCATAAGCTACCACTGCGCGACTGAGGAAATCAATTACTAACATAATCTTCTCTGCTTACAAACTTTTATTTATCACAGGTGTTTGACGCGACAAATTCCACGTTGGACCGGCGGCGAATGATTCGTGACATTGTCGTACATAAAATGGGATTCAAATTGTTTTTCGTGGAGTCCATCTGCGATGACCCTAGCATTATTGAGCAGAATATAATGGTAAGAAACACACAGACACAGTTAGGGCTCGTGTCCTCACTACGTAACCCTTCTTTTTCATTCTTAATTCCAGGGATTTCTCTTTGCCCTCTAGTTATCATCATACTAATCTGAACAGTATCACTATCAGTACAATTAACTCATCATCATCATCTCCCTACCCTTTTCCCAACTTTATTTGGTGTCGGTGCAATGAGTTTTCTTCCTCCATTCACCTCTTTCACGCGTCAATTCACTGTTTACTCCGTTCCTGGCCTTATCCTTCTTTTACGCAGTCCATCCATTTTTCTCTGGTCATCCTCTACTCTTATATCAACTTCCATACTTAAAACTTTCTTAGTACAATTAACTATTAAAACAAAATATCCCTGGTCCTGGACACAATGAGTCAATGATGTATCGTGGGGTACAGCCCCTTCCGTAAGTTTTAAAATAATAAATGAAAAAGTTTTTATTTAAAAAGTTTGCACGTTATCTTCAATAGCCTTGGATAGTCCACTGCTAGACATGGCTTTTCATAAGAAAGGTGGTTTTGACCACCACGCTGGCCAGACGGATTGGTATTGGGCTTATGTCAAGTTTTTGCTCTGTCGACTTTATAGTTTGTTTCTTAGTTGTAAATGTACTTTTAAATAATATTTATTTAACTACTTCTTGTTACAAACAGTGTCGACTTTTAACTGTAGCTTCAATTTAACGTTCATAAATGACACTTAGTGTCTTAATTGAATAAATGAATTTGAATTGAACTTTCATTTTCCAAAATTTACTTCATCATAGATCTATGATATATTATATTATAGATTTTTTTGAATTAGAGTAACGAAAGTGACTATTACAGGAAGTCAAAGTAAGTAGTCCTGATTACACGAACATACACGACACCGACAACGTCCTGAACGACTTCTTGCTGCGGATAGAGCACTACAAAGAGAAGTATGAACCCCTGGACGAGAACTTGGAATCGGAGTACAGCTACATGAAGACTTATGACACGGGAGAGAAGGTCGTCGTACACAAACACGAGGGGCATATACAGAGCAGGATCGTTTATTATCTGATGAACATACATATAGTGCCCAGGACCATCTATTTGACTAGGGTAAGTTTTTTTTTTTGATATTACTTGTATAGGCGCTGGCACTTAATTTGGCTAACGTTTAAAAGTTAATAAAACAACATTGACTTTACAGAAAAATCGTTTCATTTTTTTTAATAATACAAATACTTTCTTTTATTTATTCTAGCACGGTGAAAGCACACACAACGTGGTAGGCCGTATAGGTGGCGACAGTGATCTATCCACGAGGGGGAAGCGGTACGCAAAATCACTGGCCTCCTACATCGAAGAACAGCAGATCCCAGGGTTGAGGGTCTGGACTTCGTGGATGAAACGAGCTATTCAGACTGTGAAGGATGTGAAAGCTCCTCAAGAGAGGTGGAAGGCGCTCAACGAAATAGATGCGGTGAGTTGAAACATAATTATGGTACTTAATATGGTCAAAAATGTAGACCATATTGGGAGAGCCACGCTTCGGCATGAATGGGCCGGCTCGACCGGATTGATACCACGGCCTCACATTTCATCGAGTGAGTGAGAATACCGGAGGCCCATACCCCAATCCAACGCCCCCTATCCCTCTCACCATCCCCCTTCCCCCCAGGCCGACATAGTGTGGGTCATCATGCTGCATTGTTCTTTTTCGCATTGAGGATGGTGGCCACCACTCTTGGATTCTGCTCATGCTTTCCATCAGGCGGGGCAGAGTCATTTTGGCAGCATAAATATTGAAAAAAAAAATACCCTTATTGTAGGGAAGAACCCGCTCTCCAAAGAAAAGTTGTCATTCATCAAAGGCTGGCAACGCACCGGTGACGCCTCTTAAAATCTAACGTATTATATATTGTATCAATATAGAAACAATCACCGAGGGCAAGTGGTCAGTACCTGGATGGCTGAGCGCTGGTGGCATGTTACCATGAGCGTCTCCGTGATTCGGAGGTCACGTTAAGCAGTCGGTCTCGGTTGTTGTCGTACGATAACAGTCGTGAAGCTTAAGATTTACGTAGCCACAACGTATTCTTGCCAGTCCCCAACCCGCACTTGGGCAGCGTGGGGACGTATGGCCTTCACTCTTTTCTGAGAGGATACCCGAGCCCAGCAGTGGGACATTATGGGTCAGCAGTGGTCATCAACAGATTGATATATTGTATACGATTCTTATCGTAGTATGCTTAAATATTATTTTACAAAGGTTTTTAGCTTGTAGTTCGTTATTTTTTTACAAATATGAGTAGTATTTGTAAAAATTTAATCTCTCTTCATAAATTGAAAATATTTATAATTATTTTGATTTTTAGGGAATCTGTGAAGAGATGACGTACGCCGAAATCCAACAGAAATACCCCTCAGATTTCAACGCACGAGATGCCAATAAGTTTGCCTATCGGTACCCTCGGGGGGAGAGCTATGAGGACCTGGTGGCCAGGCTGGAGCCGGTCATCATGGAGCTCGAAAGACAGGGCAATGTCCTCGTAGTATCACATCAAGCTGTTATGAGATGCCTTCTTGCTTATTTCTTGGATAAATCTGCGGGTGAGGTTTATGTCCCAAACACTGGTAAAATAGTACTCATTTAAAGTTTTCCCTTAAGGTAGCCATATAGGTTTTTTTACCTGACAGGTTTGCCTGTACAGTTGATCTTTACAGGCAAACTGGAGTGTATTTGTTGCACAACTGTCCAGGTATGTCCTCTATTCAGCTCAAGCTCACCTGACAGACTGTCAGGTGAGCTTATATACCCTACCGTGTATGGCTAGTTTTATAAGCCTTGGGTGTGTTTACATCTCGATATTTTATGCGGTAGATATTTTAAGATATGATATTACTTGACTTCGTATTGAATTAGTTGTAAATTTGAACAAAGAAACCAACGGAACATAAAATAATATAAAAAAATTCATGATTAAGACGGCCACATGGAAAAAGAACTTTATTATTTTACCACTCTTGTATTGTACTTATGCTTTCCATCAGGCAGACAAAAGTCATTCGGGAAAAAAAGTTTTTTTCCTTGATTAGCTAATTAAAGGAAGTGACATGTTGTCTTTGTGCAGAGGAACTCCCGTACTTGCACGTGCCTCTCCACACGGTGATCAAGCTGACGCCCGTGGCGTACGGCTGCCGCGAAGAGCACATCAAGCTGTCCGTGCCTGCCGTCGACACGCACCGACCTAAACCTTCTGTAAGTTCACCTTCAGAACAACAGCCTACTTCAAAATTACTTACAATCAGATGTCCGACTCGTCTACTCGTTTGCCACTTATTTAGAAAACGTACATTGTTATGGCTCACTCTTGCAAGGCAGCTCCCTCTAGCAAACCTGCTATTTTTCTAGAAGTGTGCGTTGGGACTAATCAGCATGATTGATATTCATCAGGTAAGATAACTGGTTCAATCGATCCAAAGGTACCTGAGTTTTATTTCGCTTTTTGTGTTTATGTTCAATATGTCATGAGATGCGAGTTAAAAAAATTAACACCGCTTGGGAATATAATATTCCAACCTAAGTATTCAGATAATATACTTTTGTTAGATTTATAAATTCTTACTTGTTTTTTTTTCGGCTCAAAATGCCAGTTGTTTATGCAGTGAATGAAATAAAATCAATTGTTATTCTCATAATAAACTAAAAATATTCTTTCCACATTATATTATTATCAGGTAGGTTAAAACTAATACAGACTATTTCTTATTGTATTACTGGAAAATAATTAAGCTATAAATAATTTTTCAATCATTTAAAATACGGTATTTTGCCAACATTCGAATAAATATTCATTCATATGGTTCAAAACAATTAAAACATTAAACTTCTAAAAAGTTAATTTTGACTAGGTGCCGACAAAATGGCGGTTATTACGGTTTTTAAAAAGAATTTTCAGTGCTAAGAATGGAATAAAACAGTGCATTTTCTTTGATCATTTCCTCCCACCAGAAGTCACTAAACGGAAATTTCACTGTTTCAAAATAGTTTTATTCCAATCTTGCACTATGGTTGTCAAATTTTATCCATAGACTAGTCGAATAACATTGAAATTTAATTTCATGAACTGACTTACAAAAGGAGAATGTCATCAATACGGATTTTTACAAATTTTTTAAACAAAAATCATAAATTTATTATAAAATAACACTTTATTTGACAGGATGAGGAAGAGGCAGCTGAAGTTCAAGTACGAAATTTGTGAAGCATGATTTTTTGTAGCCTAGATAGCATGGGAGTAGCGCTGTTGCCATTAGAATGTGGAATCTATAAGTCATACACATAATGTATAGAATTGTGTATGAGTAAAAAATCGATCGAATAATAGAATTATAAAACGTGATGTTGTGCTTAACATATGATTTTCATGATAGAAAATAAGGAAATCAATAATAATTGTGATAAACAAAAGACCAGATAATTTTCATAATAATAATATGACCAAAACTACACTCCTAATAAAAAAATATTTAAATCTCTGGTAAAACTTATTAAGTATGGAAAAAAAAAACAAAATTGTACTTTTATTACAACAACAACAAAAAAAACTGGATAAGTAAGTGCCCATAGAAGTGAAAACTTATAACTTAGAACGTTATTTTCAAAATTAATGTGTATAATTAGAAATTTCATAATGTTTAAATTTAAATTATCAACATTAAACATTAGCATGTCGGTGACGCGAACGCATAAGATTTTCCCCTACCAGAAAGCGCTCAACGCGGCCAAGGAAGTTTTCACTTAGATAATGTCATGTCAGCATGTCGATGACGCGAACTCATAAGATTTTCTCCTACCAAAAAATGCTCAACGCGGCTCAAGAAGTTTTCACTTCAACAAACAAGTACGATTACCTAAAAATAGGTTAATGTTGCTGAATTATAATTTTTTTATTTGTTTACTTCCTTACAGCGTAAATAAATTAATATTAAAAATAAGTTATACTGTGCGATTTATAATTGATAGATTTGTAGTCGATGAATTATGTCTAACATACGTACATTCGTAATTGTATGCGTAAACTGTAAATATTTGTATATAAATATTTAAATATTTTAACTTAAAGTTAAATATTGAACTCACTTCGAGTTTGCACTTCTTACTCATGGTACGTGAAAATTTGATATAAGACAAGGGTTATCACATCTCTATGGCAACAGATTTTGGCGGGAACAGTGACGGTACACAGGTGGAGGTTATCTGTTTGTGCCTGTGATGTGGTAGAGCTTTTTGTTTAAAAAAAAATAAACATATTCTCGTTGCGTTCGAAATTTAGTGTACATTTATTTGGCAATATTATACGTTTATGTATCTATTGGTATGGCGGTTCTATAGTAACAATCTACCCAGTGTTGGATGCTCGCCATGCCGTCACCAGATTCCTCTTATCCCACTCCTATCCTCAGGGTACCCATTTATAGATTAAAAAAATTAAACTTTTAAATAAGTACTACAGTCCACATTTTTTTACTTGCCTTAAATTAGGATATTGATCTCTGTTCTAAAAAAATATTAACCGAGTCGAGTTGACATTAAGCTAAAAAAGTCATGATAATGCCTAGAATTTTTATAGCCGTTAACTAATGGAATAGGCATTTGTTGAACTCATATGATGCAAATTGAACCGTAAAAGTACAATTAATTTAAAAGAAATAATTGTCTTCGTATTGAAATTGAGTCTCGACAAGATGTCATTCATTTTAGTAATTCAATTAAAAGTAATAATAAGATGGCAACAAGTTAAACAGTCGGGAAGTAATTTCATCATATCTGAAATTTTTAAATAAAATGAAAATACTAAATTCTAGTAGCATGAGTGTTTTAAAATAATTGTGACTAATAAAGATTTATTATGTTCTTATATTTTTGAGAAGTAATTTAAGTGGTTAACAATAAAAAAACAGTCAAAATTGTACATATTGTTTTAGTAGTTTTGCATATGAAATGTATAAAATATTTCGTAGGCGCCGTAGATGCGATCGTGAATCCCATTGTTGTTTGTGTAAATCTCAAAAAATGTATTAAACTATAATGTTTAAACTAATGTTTTGAGACCCAAATACCTAATACCCGAAAAATGCTTATTTATCTTGCTAAACAAAAAAAAAAATATTACACCATAGATATAGACAACCAAAAAGTAAACGTGGAAAATGAAAAAGTCCGGGTAAACTACTCTAAACTAAATAAATAGTCAAACCGAGTTACAAAAGTGTTATTCGCACTTATTTATATTAAAAAAGTCAATTTTCTAAAGCTTATTACATTTTAAAACATCGTTGCCAAACATTTTTGGGTGTTTTATTGCTCGTACTAGAAAGCCAGGAGTATTTATTTTATAGCAGTATTGCGTCGTATGTTTTATCAAGTCCGTAGCTATACCACACGCCGTTTCTATTCCAATAGAGAATAGCTTTACAAGTTATCACAAGGTACATTTTAAGAGGTGTGCGAAAATGCTGCGCAGATGTAGCACACAAATAAAATTTTATCGATATTTTAAAAAATAAACATGGTTATGTTACGTGGTAGTTAGGTTCAGAAATTCTTTAAATTATTTATAATGGGTAGTTATTTAAAACCTTAAAAATACCTATAGGATGAAAGTATCATTTCTACCGTGGGAGAGCCACTACATGAATGGGCCAGCTCGACCGGACTGGTGCCACGGCCTCACGGGAAACCGGTGTAAAACAGCACTTGCGCTGTGTTTCACTGAGGGAGTGAGAATACCGGAGGCCTATACCGCAACCCCTCCCCCCATCCCCGTTCCAGTCCACCAAAGGTCGCCAACGCACTTGTGACGCCTCTGGTGTTGCTTGGTGTTCATTTAAAAGACATACGGGTTCAAATCATTTGGAAAGATCCACCAGTCGCGGTTATTGGATGATTGTTTTACGTGTAATGTGACCTTGTGAACTCCCCGTGCCTATAGGCATACGAGTATATATGTTTTATAACTTTTATAGGTTATAATGAAAATAATAGTTCGAAATGTACGGAAACCTTCATATACTCAATTTAGGCGTCTTTTTATTAAAAAAAAAATCTTATGCGACACTGGGTCTCGCCAATTTTAGATGTTTACTAAGTAGTAATTTAAATTCTGATTTTTTGTACGTATCCATTTCGAGTCCTCCGACTCGCCCTCGTTGCCTAACGGTACTTAGTGAATGCCGTTCTTCGCACAACCAGTCATGGGACGCTGAGTGCCAATTTATTTTTAGCTACGGACTCGCTTGTTGTTTTAATATAACATGCGTGAGAGTCGAGTCTCAAACGCTTACAATTACGGTTTATTGAGTAGGTAACTATATTATAGAACTAACTCTTTTAAAGCTTGTGTGTGAACGCAAATTACTAATCATCAGATTAAAACTTCGCTGTAATTTTCCAAAACAATAACTAATCTTATACATTAGGTATATATTTAAAACTTAGTGTAAGAAAACCTCAAAAGACCGATTAACATCATAAACCCTGCGTAGATAAACAAGTGCGCCGCTTTTTACTCCACCCTTAGCAAGTTTCTATCAATTAACCACACGATTTTCTTCGTCACGTATTGCAATGTCGTAATGTCCTATGTAAAGTAAAATCTTAAACCAAAAAAAAGTTAAAATGGTCATAAATTATGTTTTTATTTACTTACTATATACGTTAACTGTGTAAACTGCACTGTTTGTGTATAATTCTATGTTAAAATAATTAAATATATGTACTACAAAATCATTTTCCTTTCAGGTGATACCAGCGCCGCCTATCAAACTGCTAGTGCCGCCTCTCCTCAACGGGGAAACCAACGGCGAACAAAACCAATCGCATTAAGATATGCATATAGGACTTTGGTTGATAATATTGTCCATATTTGTACAAAAACATTAGTTATCAAAAAGTATAAGAAAAAAAGCAAGACACTGGTAACTTTGGGCAATAAAATTGTCATTATTTTGAATTTCGGAATCAAAGTTGAATTAAGAACAAGTTACGGTGATTCTGTATATCTAGATAATAAATCTATACATATATGACATTTGATTATGTTTATTCTGTGGTAAACGAGATAAAAAAATGCAGTAGATAATTAGTATGTGGTGGTATCAATGTTGTAAATGCTACAATCTGAGAAGCCGGCGAATTTGAGACTGATGATAAGTGAGTTTAGATTTTTAAATTTGAAGCCTTATAACTATGGCTGTACGACATAAAATTGATCGCATTCAAATGTTCATTATCATTAATGTCAGCGCGGGGGCACAGATATTGGTTTAAAAAGTCCATTTCTTTCTTGTTAAATTACACACTAATTGCAGTTCTAGATACCTCTATATACACATATTGACTTTGTAATCTCCACATTTTATTTTATGTAAGCATATATAGCACTATTTATTCTTGTTTCCTTAGTTTCCCTTAGCTTCTAAGCTATGGAGAGCCCCCATAGACTCGTTATTTGTTAAGATTACACTTTGAAGAAGCAAATGAGAAGAATATGAAAAAGAAAAATACACGCGGGCAAATAACGGAAGAAATAATATTCGTCCTCCAAATGACACGATATAAATGCAAGCGCGCGTAAATTTTTCCACCCAGATTTTTATCTATATAAGTGTGTATTTGTTCCGTATTGATAGAATATAATATATTGTTTTAATTTAAAAATATATACATGAATATGTTCATTGAACACTATGCAAGCTGTTTTTGGATTAGAACTTCTAGATGGCGCTGTGAAAAATTCTACAGATTATGAAACGTATTTCTGTTTTCCGCTTGCCTTATTCAAAGTACTTATAGTCAAGAGGATCAGGTGAAATTTTATTATTGAATATTTTTTGAATGAGAGTATACTTTTCATACGTAGAAAGTATGCCCTTTAGGAAATTTCGAAGTAAATAAATGCAAAATAATAATAATAATAATAGTTTATTAACAAAAATTGGTATACCCACTGTGTCCCTTCGCTTGTATATTTTTATAATCTGTCTCGTTTTCTCATAAGCTCCAATAACTATAAATATATAAAAATAGTTAATATATTACTGTACCTTCTTTATGAATTTTTACAATATGGCTATGTATGTTAAATGTAATAATGTAAAATTATAGTTTTACTTTTATATAATATAAGTATATCCTAAGTACCTTGTGTTTTATTGAACCCCAGACGTTTTAAAATATTTTCAATGTTTAAGAGTTTACAAGTAATGAATTAGTTTTTTTTTATATCCCCAGTGTCATTCTCAAGACTAAGACGAATCTATTGACACCACTCACATAAAAATACGACAAGCTATCTAACGAGGTATAACAATCTAGGCTTTTATATAAATGCATTGAAAAAAATTTAGTTTCATAGGCGACGGTGGAGAAGAAAATTAATACTTAGCCCTACGAAATAAAATAAAAGAACAGGTAAGCATGAAATATCATTTATAAAATCAGGTTTTCACACAACTTTTTCATACTCTACAGTTCATGTTCAACATGGTCGCCTCTGTTTCTAATACACTGTCGCATCCGCACTTGGTCTCTTGATTGGGCCGTTGTCCGTGGGTTTGTCATCTTCCTATTCCAACCATCCTAGATCATCCCACTAGCTCAGCAGCCTTTTTAGGTCAATACATGTTTCCGGGAGTGAATTTGATTGGACTGATATACTGTGAGAACATGCTGAGGCGTTTCTTCTGCCTCCATGTAACCTCTGCACAGAGAGGCTGTCTGTTACGCCTGTGGCAATTACGGCAATGCGCAGTCAGGATACCTGTGACCTTCCTGAGATCGTCCCTTTTTGGTCTAATCGGGTTATGAGCTTGTCTTTTCGATGCTACCGGAACTGCACTTTTTGTTTGCCTGCTTCCTTCATTGCTTTTCCAATCGGTTTTGTGTTTTTCTTCAGTATTAGTAGTAGTGGTTCCGGTCCACAAACTGTCAATTGCGATCCTCTTTTCGCCAATTCGCCTGCAACATCCTTAGCCATTGATATACTGTGCCCTTTTATACGTTGCAACGTAATTTTGTTTGTGGTTGTACTGGACTGGATATTGTTATGACAATCCTAGATGAGAGCAGAGGTCACGGCACGGATCCACTGTCAGTTAAGTCTCTTACATCTCTGGCTGCAACTGCTTGTGCCGTTTTGATTATGGAATATTGTGTTTGGCTTGTCTAGAGTAGTGGATGTCTTGATATTTAAGTCGTTCGAGAAGATGCCAGCTTCGGTACCGTTTTGTATTCTTAGCCGACGCCAGAGCTATCTTTCCTTTCTGCAACATTATTGACATGAAGTTCTGTCCGTGGGTGCCTTGAGGAGTGTAATTTCCTTAAGGGCAGGGATAATGTAGAACTTTCAGTGTGTTGCTTCTATGTTCATCTTCCATAGTCCATTTGATCTTAGTCTTAGGACAGTTGCTGTTGCTTTCTCCTGGATGACCAGATCTAGAGGTCTCAAGTTCAAGAGATAATCTAATACGGCTGGTGGAGTTGTCTTCATGCGTCCAGTAGTTGCAACTGTGTTGTAATATTTGCGTTCTGGGCCACCATACGACTAATCTATAGGTAATGGAGGGTCTAATAATTGCAGTGTACCTATAACCAAAGTGAGATCTTTGGGTTAAGACCCCATATTTTATCAACTAGTCTTCTACACTGTTAGTGAAAAGTTATACAGGCCTTTCTTGTCTTTGCTTGAGTTTGATATGACTCGCCCAGTTCAATTTGTTATCAAGAATAACGCCCAGATATTTTACTTGAGTTGAGTTCATAGAAGCGGTGATTGGACTCTACTTTGTGGGCAGCCTCGGACTACCCTTGCTCTCATAGTAGTATTCACCGCTGTTTAAACCGCTCTTTTACTGACCAACTCAGTGATCCAGTCAGTGATGACTGAATAGACCTTAAATTTTCAGGGCGCTGTAAATGCTGTTGTGTATAGACAAACGCGATAGTTACCTTCGTTTAGCTTGAGAAAATACGGGATTAATCTCTATTAATCTCGTATTTTTGTTACATACATAGGCGTTTACGCTCCGTATTCTAAATATTTCACCACGCTGAGAGTGATACCTATGTGAGGTAGGTATAGATATGTCAGCGGTCTTTAGTATCGCGTTATTGTAGATAGCTGTTTGACAGATTTGAGAAATAAACCTTCTGACGTATGAAAGAGACTTTATTAACAATACTCTTAAAATCACAATATGGTCACCGAGGTCGCTAGGTTAATTCACTGATGTTACTTCCAACATTTATCGCACTGTAGCTCAAACTTAACTGAACTGCGGCCCGCGAGACATTCTATTTACATCCGTTATTATTTTTACTAGCGCATTCTACAAAAATCTCTTAAATTCGGGGTTATTCGCCGTACCAAAGATGCGTCCGCCATTCTCGTAACAATATTATGCATAAGCTATCTCACACTCTCACGATTTTTGTGCGAGAGTCACACACACACACACATACGCGGTCTTGCATAGATACACACAAAAAATAACAACGTAGCCATTAACAGGCGTTTACCTCTGTCAAAGTATAAGCTCAAATGGGCCTACGCCTAGCAATGTTATGACTCAGAATGTATTTTTGTCAGAGAATGAATTCTGAATCAAAATCAAATCAACAATCCATAATGTCCCACTTCTGGGCTCTGGTCTCCTCTCAGGAGAGGGTTAAGGCCTTACATCCCCACGCTGGCCAAGTGCGGATTAGGGACTGGCAAGACTACGTTGTGGCTACGTAATCTTGCCGTTGAATGTTTTTAAGCCTTCCAAAGGCCTCCAACTAAGCTTCACGACTGTTATCCTATGATAACAACCAGGACCGACTGCTTAACGTGACCTCCTAATCACGGAGACGCTCGTGGTAACATGCCACTAATGGTCATCCATCTATACTAACTACGCCGTCATTGCTTACCCTCGGTGATTGTTTCTAATCACCGAGTGCAACTAGGCTATGAGCGCTAGAATCCTGAATGTTTTGTTTTAATTGTCATGTGTGAGTTCGTAGTGTCAGGTGATTTATGTATGTGAATCTAAAATATGTACCGAGTGTTATGTGTGAAAATTTCCCTCCCTATGAAAATTACAGACTTTTTACAGTGTCAAGACGCTATGGCTACTCCCCTCCGATCCGCTGGCCTATGTTGCTCTATGCCATAGACTCCATAGAGGAACACATGTGGCCGGAGAGTCTATGGACACTCAAAATAACTCCAAATCAATGTTTTTACCGATAAGCCCTACATGTATTAGAGATTTTATTAAATATCTTTTGATTTTAAATTAACTGTCTTAGATAATATTATTTAATAGGAATGTTTAAATAGGGATAAATAACATTTAAGCCTCCAAGGACGGCAATCCACTCGTGACTCATGAAGTCATGAGCTGCAAATGTAAAAGATTACTTGCAGAAAAAAATAATAAACGTACCTACTTATTATTTAACCATAGCTCTTTATAATAAATTAGCAAATATGAAGAAAAATCATGTAAAGTTTGTTGGGAAATTCATACTGTTTCGTTTTATTTATTTTTACATGTAGTTTGAAATACTTTGGTAAGTCCTTATAACATTTGCTCTAAGGGATAGTCTCACGGGAAATCACCTCACAGAGATTAACGGTAAAGTCTATATAAGGTATGCCGGAATCGAAACGGCTATAACAGTTACGATATAGTCTATTTCAGCACCCTTAAGTTTAACCTAGGAAGCAAGACCCGAGTAAAGTTACTGCAGTACTAAACTGCGAAATTAGAGATTTACGTACTGAAAAGTGTCTTAAAAGGCATTTATCTAATACTAACGACTATTTTGCAATATTTTTCTGCTTTTTTGAAGTCCTAAAAATAACGAAACAACTTGCTTAGTAACTTGTCAAGAATGTGACATATGTGTGACAAATTTTGTGTTGTGTGAGAATTTGTGTTAAAACGATCTATCAGAACAAATATGAACAAATGAATTCGATTATGTTCTTTTCTTATTTTTTTTTTTTTTTTTATATTTAAGCTGCCAAAATGACTCTGCCCTGCCTGATGGAAAGCATGAGCAGAATCCAAGAGTGGTGGTCACCATCCTCAATGTGAAAGAGAACAATGCAGTATGGTGACCCACACTATGGCGGCCTGGGGGGAAAGGGGATGGTGAGGGGGATAGGGGGCGTTGGATTGGGGTATGATACTCACTCGATGAAACACAGCGTAAGCGCTGTTTCACACCGGTTTTCTGTGAGGCCGTGGTATCACTCCGCTCGAGCCGGTCCATTCATGCCGAAGCGTGGCTTTACCACGGTATAATATCTTAAGTCTATTAGTTATATTCTTCGGATTAACCATGTAGTTCATGTTATATCTATCTATAGCACTATGTTTAGTTGGTATGTACGGTACGATTCAAAAACTCAAAAAGTTTTGCACCGACTGAACTCAAATTGTGACGCGACTTTAACTTTTTCAAGGGATTTAGTTATAGAAGATAGTTTTTCGAATTCAACTAGTTATATACAAACTAGCTGAATTCCGAGGTTTTGCCAGCGTTTGTTCTTGTAACCGCGGGCAACGACGCGGTAGCTAGTCTAAAAAAGTAGCCTAAGTTACTCCTTATATCATCAGCTATCTGTTATTGAAAATGCAGTCGAAATCGGTCCAGCCGGAGAGAGATTAGTCGAACAAACAGACAGGCAGAAAAAAAAATATAAAAAATGTAATTTTGGTATATGTACCTTATCTTATTATTTAGCAGTCCCTCCTAACACAGGCAGTTTTTTGCTTAAAAGGAGGGTCCAACTTCTATTGTACGACATTGTTTTTTGTTAATGAAATAAACTATTTTTGATTTTTTAGATTTTGATTTGATTATCTACATACATATGCGTTTAATGAAAAACGGTTATTTTAATATTACAAACTCACACTTATTTGTTTGTTTGGTTAAACATTATAAATTATTGCTCTTTAAAACTCCTTCAGAACGAATGTCACGGTATGTCTATCTTTTAAGAATAGCTCACTGTTTTTATGATAAACAAATTTGTTCACGCTGTTGATATTACAGAATATCACGCTACCAGCAGTAGAACACGCAGAAAGGTTGCCTGGGTCTGTTAGTCGGAGAACGAAACGATTATATTCTACAACTTTAATAAAGCGCCATCTGTTAACGAAAAATCAATCAATAGTTGTTCACATAACAAAATGTAAATATAGACGACGCAACTGATTCTATTTTTGTGTCGTAAGCCTTTTTAGGTGTGTTTTTAAAATAGGGTTCAACGTGACCGAAACAAGAGAACCGTGAGCAACGATAATTATTTACGGTATACATAATTCACTACTGCATGACTTGATCTGTTATGTGTTCAGCGCACTCGGTGTATTCCTTAATTATGAGTTAGAGTAAACAATATGTAACTATCTTCTACTATTAAATTTAATTTAAAACAATTATTTGCAAACGAATTTTTTATTTTGTGTGAGGAGAGTCTTGCTTAGGCAAAATATTGAAAAAGTGTCAATAAGGTTTAGTTTTGTGTACACGGAGAACAACAGAATGAGAACAAAGAAACGGGTGAACAGGAATCGCTTACAATGTTTGTTGACAGTTTTCGTATTCAACAGTTGTTACTGGCTGATTATTAGTGATTTTAAGTAGGAATATTTTATACCACACAGAATAAATATCATTAAAAAAAACCAAACATTACCTTTTAAAATAATGTTTAAATAAATTTATGCTTTTAGTTGACCTCGTGAATAACGTAAAACTACAGTACAGTATACAGTACCTTAGTATCCTGGCATAAAGCACAATTTTGAAAGAAAGAAAATATTTTTTTACAAAATCAATTAGTATCGTCTGCAAATAACGGTAACTTTGGTGTAATTATGATTATTACCTGAATACAAAACAAAAAAAAATATTTTTAGATAATAACAATTTTCACAAACGTTTACATTTTTTTACACAAGTATTACGCAGAAGTATTGATTGCAGTTTTACTGACGCTAACCAATGATTTCAAATGTTGCAGATGCATTGAGTCTGGAGGTCAATTCTCGTGATAAAAGTTTGGTCATAATTTAGTTCCGATCAACTCTCATAACCTCCACTCTCGTATCTGTCATACATAACAGTTATATCTCGTGATACTTTGACAGAAGTTTTATTGGAATTATAAGAGCCCTTAGTTTGTATTTCACATCAAATACATGCATGTATATATCAAGAACTTTTCAAGAAATTTTCGGCCTCACTCAACAAAACTTACGAATGAACTGTCGCCTGCGGTATTCCCGGACCAATACGACCTTCAAACGTTCAAGAGAAGAGTGTACTCCTTCTAAAAAGTCTGACAACGCACTTGTGACGCCTCTTGTGCTGCGAGTGTCCATGAGCTGCGGTAGTCGCTTACCATCAGGGATACGTTGCCCTATTATATAAAAAAAAACAATCCTACTAAAATTTAAAATACAAAAGTTTGTGACTAAGTAGGTATGTATGATGTATGTATGTTCCTCTTTCGCGCTCAAACTAAATTAAGATGAAGTTTTAGTACTTTTTATCGCGATATTCGATAAAATCGGATCTTCAGAAATTTTACCCCAAAAGAGGCTAAATAAGCGATGACAAGTTGTAGGAAAGATCGTCATTTTCAAAGTGAAAAACTCAAAGTAAGAAGTAACCACGGGAGTTAGTTCTAAATAAATCAATCGTTGCAATTCAAAAGTTCAAATTAAAGAAAGAAAAAAATTCTAACCTTCAACTTCAGAACTTGTGACATAAAAAAAAAACATTTTACGCTACTTGCACTAGTCTGGCTACTGTCATGCGCTTATTTGCCACCGTAGGCAACTCATTAGCGTATTACATACTAAGTGTTTTAAATATTACTCAGTGACTGTACATTTTTAGAGAATAAAATCCATTTTTCTTATTTTAAATAATTTTTTCATTGAACTGACGAAGATGCATACAAGACAATTTAAAAGTAAACCGAATATATTTTCTGTAGCTTTAGATTAGTTATATACACAAAAAAAATCGACCATAGATTAAAAAAACATTTATTAATTAACATGTAACGTATTAATGCAAACATTTTACGATCCAACTGTTTGAGATCGCCAGGCTTTACCCGGTATTGAAACCCAGGCGACCTACATAGCTGTACAAAATAAACGGGCCGGGCGCGCATACCTAGATAAACTAGGTAACGTCCACGTCCTTATATACAAACACGTGAGTAATCAATAAAATACTATATAGCCGGTCATGTACTGCCGATGCCTACATACGCGCACGGAGCGTCGGCGTCGGGTGGCGGAGACTATGAAAACGAATGGAGTTGTTTTTGCAGATATTTGTTTTTTGATAAAGAGATAGTAGACACTTGTTTAAATTCAATAGGAATGGATACACTTCTAGAGGTGAAATAATCAGTAATTTACGTTAACTTTGCCATGTTTTTATGTTAGATATGTCTTTTCAAGTTTCTCAATTCAATTTATTTTATTCTTTGTCTGCGAAAGTATGTTTTCAAAGAAACAACTTTGTACAGAATTCAACTACTTCCAAGACAAATTAGTATGACATGATAAACAAAAACTTGTTTTAAAAAATCATGGTATCAAGCCCAATTTACTAAAAATAAAAAGAAATAAAAAACATGTAATTTAACTACAAACTACTAGGATTTATCATAATCATAGAATGAGAATATTTAATTTTCACTTAATTAAAGAAGCATATTAAATCCCAATTTCCGGGTAAAGAACTTTCACATCGATTTTAATATCGATTACTTACCATAGATCAATTTCAACTCCTTTATCTATTCCTCTCAGCTGTCAATGACATTTCGACGTTCGAAACGTATTTTTACGAAATGTATTTTGTCTAATTAATTTAGTCTAATCCTAACTTATATAATTTAATTTAGTAAAAATACCAAAGTCATGCATTTATAGAATCATGGGAGCAAAATTTCTCCTGTAATAGTTAGTGGAATATTGAAATGTCACAATAATTCATAACAAAAATGGTATCTACTTTAAATTTAAACGAAAAGTATATTAGAGGTACGTGCGTCATATTTTCTAAGTGGCCTATTTTAAATTAAACTGTGAGAATATATCTAGTTTTGTTAATTAATTAATGTGTTACAGTAAGGAGAAATTTCTGTTTTTATTTGGATATTCAAGACCGCAATCTGTTTCTATCGTTATCACGAAGAATTGAAGACATGGGTTTGGTAAGTAATTATGGTTTTTACCGCCAAAATTTCTATTCCCTGCAATAATGATAGGTAACATAACTATACTTTAATCTGTACATATTACGTTGTCACAGATTTGTTGGTTAGGCATGAAAGAAATATGACCAAAACAAGTATAACGTTAATACTTGTTGTTGCTGGCATAAATCAGGTTAACTACATTTGGCCATGTTATCAACGTTCTGTTTTGTGACATCTGTCAAAACTAGGTCGTGTTAATGCAATTTATGCAAAAGAAAATTATTGCTTCTATTCACAAATTTTAATATTCTGCGGCTTATAAACTGTTGTATGGACATATCATTGAATAAATACTTTTTGACTTTGCCCTAATGAGTATTTTTACAAAGATTAGATTTGGAAAATATAACTCTCTAGTATCACTGCATAGATTGGGACGTAATTTGTATGAACCAATGAGATGCGCAGCCCCTTCCACTTGATTACACCGCGAACGCCCCCCAGTGACCAAAACATCAACTATCGTGAAATATCTCCATCTTGTATGACAGATTTGTGTTTGTTGTTACTTTTTCGATTTTATTTATCAATTGTGTATAGATAACATTAAAAAGTGTATCATACGTTGCATTAGTAACTCAAAATTATTTGGTGCAGTGAGTTTGTTCGACAATTTCAACGTATGTTTCATTAAGAGGTAAACCTTTGAGTGACGAACATAGTGGTCGTCTCAGTGACTAGTATATAGTTACTTATTTTTGTGATAAGCGGAGTGTGGGGGCCTCGCGGACAACTTTTATGTAAGCATATACGATGTATATTATGTTCATGTATGTACCGACACACCAATCATGTCAGCATTGTTTAGAAAACAGTTGTAGATCGTAGCGAAGCACGTAGCTTGCGTTAAATTTTAGGTCATCTTTTGTGCGGTCGCGTTAGAGCTACCGCCGCAAGGCGAAATGCAGCGGCCCGAGGCCGCGCGGCGCGTTCTCTCGCGCTGCGTTGCACTACATCCATTTTAAAAGCCGTTTGAATTGTAGTTTCCTTCGGGTTACGCGTGTGTCTGCTTAATTTTTGACAGTTGATATTGCTTGTTAGTACTCAAGGGGATGTGATTCTTAAGAGTAAAGTCTTAAGGGTGAGTTTAGTATGTGTTGTTATATGATGTTATTTTTTTGCGCGGGACGGTTGGCGCGAGTCGTGGAGGGCGCGATGCCGCGGCCCGCCGGCGTCGGTTTGCTATGCCGACCGTATTTCAAGGAAAACTCATGTGTGTTCCGGTACGTCGATAAGTCGCTGCTCGCGCTCATAGTCGCCCCGTTACTTTGTACCGTCGCTCGCAATACACGTTCAATAACATATTCCGAGAATGCCCTCTGACCAAAGTGTCGCGCGTTCGTGTCGAGTAGGCAGCAGTTGCGACACATACATTACGGTATTAGGTCAGTCTGGTGCAATGCTGACTTTCACATAAAGCTTTACTGCTCACAGCATTGCCATAACAACAATACTATTTGATGATACCTATTGGAGTTGCCAGAAAACATGTTATAAGTACCCTATGTAAATATTTGAAGTGGCAACTGAAATTATACTTGTTGTTCAAAGAGTCTCTTATTATCAGTAGTTGTGATGTTAGTGAAACACAAATTGGATGTATTATCAATAGCTTTATGGTTTATTTTCGTGTAACTTTGTTTCACAGAAAATGATAAAGTATGAAGTGCTTAGAGGTGAACATATTAGCATGCCTAAAGATCAGGCATGGTAACAATAAAGCAATGACTTATTAACTACTACCTACAACTATGTGAATTCAAATTCAGCATATTTTTATGTGCTATAATGCAACTGTGTGAAAATACTTTTTTGAATGATCATCACATAAAATGATTACTTTTGATTTACTTAATGGTGCTAAATGACAAACAAGGCTTTTTTTACATTTTACACATACCATCTAGTCTTAAGCTTATCAGAAATTGTGTTATAGGTACTAGACAATTAATATAAATACACATATCCTGTTTTATAAATACATACATAGAAAACACAAAAAGTACGAAAGAAATATTTGCAGATCATACAAACACTTGGGCCAGCCTGGGAATCGAACCTAAGACCTTAAGTACAGCAGTCGCATGTCGCGTATGCTACCACTGCACCACAGAGGCAGTCACTGTCTATTTGTTTTATCACCTTGAAGTTGAAACTGAATGCTGAACCATAATAATGTAACACAAATTTGTAGAGAATAAATCACACAGTAAACATACAAAAGTGTTACATATAGTGTCTGTTACTATATTAAGCCTGGACATGACTGTTCCTCTTAGAATAAATGTTTAAAAAACGGTATGTGACAAACATAATGCTAGTACTGCTTTGAGAGCATTTATTGCATAGCAAATTTTTTAATTGCATGTTATATCGTCTGTTAAAATGTCACACTTCATACTAGTAAACTGATGAATTTTGCTGAACTATCAATAGATATTTAACGAAACACAAAATAGGCACATACATATTTTTAATTGCTAATTTTTAATATTAGCTGTAAATTAAATTTCTCTCCTTGTTATAAGTAAATAAATTTGGTATATACAATGTATCACATCTAGACAACAATATGTATAAATTATAGGAAACAAGGAAGGCTAGGCTTCGCATGAGTTCATTATAAAAAATATAATATAGCTCATATTTCTATGAGATGTGTGTGTGGCTTAATTTATATGCACAAGTAAGCACTGTATCAAAATCTATTGCATAGTTTTAAAGATCTACAGACAGACAGCAGGAAACGACAGTTTTATACTATGTATAACTAGCTGACCTATGCGACTATCTCTGTCTCTTTTCAATCATGCTTGGATCCGATTGATCTAAGTGTTATATTGATTATCCTTTTTTAAAGGAAGATGAATATTGGTTAAATGCTTTTGGAGTTCATCATAACCAACAACATGACATGAGCAAACCTCTGTATTAAAAGTTCTTATTTTTAGTTTTAACTATATCAAAATCATGTAATTATATCGTTACAAACATTTGTATCATGATTTATTATTTAAACTATATACTACTTCTATGCTTACTAATAATATAATAAGAGGAAATAGCTCATTGTTTGCTTGTTTGTTTGCATACTCCTAAACTACTGAACCAATTTGAAAAATTCTTTCACCATTAGAATGCTAAATTATTCCCGAGTAACATAGGCTATAGTAAAATCTGTATGAAAACTTCGACACTTGGTCAAGTGTTTAAAGCTTTGCAAGTTTGCTAGAGGGTGTTAAAAATTATAATATTTAAGTTTTGAAGTGAAACTTCTTTAGGCGCATGAGGGTAAAATTTTTACAAATGTAACGTCACGCAAGTATGCAACGGAAGTGTCGAAAAAGAGAGAGAGAGCGATCGAGACCGATTGAGAGAGAGTAAGACAGGGCGAACGTAGCATGAAGCAACTAGCGATGGAGTGAGGAGAGTAGGGAGCAAGCAAGTGAGAAAGATCGAGAGAAAAAGTGAGATAGAGCGATTGTCGTATCACGCACAGTGCCATGGAGCGAGAGGTGGGAGAGAGCTAAGAAGTTTCACTTCTGACATCTGTACTTTGTACGCACGCACTTTTTTTTTTGGCAAATATCAATGTCTACACGAAATCCGAAGCGAAGCAGGGGTGGCTGCTAGTTTTTATATAAGTTAATACTAACTAACTTAGTTTTTTTGTAAATGTAAATCTTTATAACATAGTAATACAAAAAACATGTGTATGTAATAAAAAAAACGAAAACAAAATTTCCCAATCATCCCCATTGACTCAAGAAACATATAGAAACAGTTTGTCCAGTTTATCCGTTTCTTTTGCAATAATTGCTATAGCTAGCTAACAAGTTTGTTCTTCAATGTCTTACCACTGGTTTTCATAGTAAATGTATGTATAAGATTTAGTGTGTTAAAGACCATGGATCTTTAACCCACCAAACCCTTGTATATACATATAACCTTATACATAAACCTGGTGACAATGAATGGTTGATATTATATGAAAGATGGAAAGAAAATAATTTATTCTGACATACACAGGACAGTAAATGGTTTTCAACAGATGTCAGGTAATAGAAAACAAGCAGTTATAATGCCCTGTGCAATGCCAGAAAAGGCGCGAATCTGTTGAACCGGTAGCTGACCCCAAATAATTAATTTGCTTACACACTGGAGGATTCACAATTTCTGTAGTCAAAATATGAGCAGATAAGGAAACAGATGGCCGATGCCAAATGTTCACTTACAATTTCAAATTGATCACATACATTTTCATGGAAGAATACGTGTAAAGAGACGCTTATAGCAACGTATCTGTATGTTGTTGCAGCAACAGGAGATCTTCCTGACGTCCCGCGTGACGCACGTGGTGCGGTCGCGGCCGGCGCCGAGTGGGCCGGCGGCGGGCTCGCGATGGGCGCCGGCGCGCCGTGAGCGGCGCGCGCGCGCTGATGCCATGCTGGAGCGCGTGCCCGCGCAGCAGGACCCGCAGCCCGTCAACCAGCGATACGTACTCCTCACCGTTCAAAAGGTATACCATCATTCTGCAATTACTGCACGGATGATGTATTGCAGCGGTTATCGCGCCGCTTTACAATTCAATTCACCAAGTGTTGTGGGTTCAAATCCCACATGGGACAACACTTTGTGTGATCACAAATTGCTGTTCAGAGTCTGGGCGTTCTCTGTGTCTGTTTCTTGTATGTTTGTAAAGTCCCCGCGATTTGCGTGTTATGTTTGTTAGCGTTATCTGTGATACTGAATTCTCGTTCTGTGACTTTGCCTCTATCCTGTTACTAATTTTTAATACTCTTCTAATGTTCTATTTCAATGATTTGATATTGAGCTTTATATATCTTTATAAATATTTATTAATCTTTCAGGCTATAACTCTATTGGATAAACTGTATACATTCTTCACGGCGTCGCGCAAAGCGCATATCACGCACTTCACTAAACATTTTATCAAGATTGAATTTTTGGACAAGTATGATACATTTATGGAAATGTGTTCACCTAATATTCATTCTGCTTATGGAGAAGTACAATTTTTGTTTATTGTTTTCAGGCTGTGCAGACCTATTTACAAAGAATTCGATGAGTGGCCTGAGATATCACTAGAACCAGACCCTCCGAAAGAAAAAAAAAAGGAATCACCTGAAATTAATACCAATCAGACTACAAAAGATTTCATACAGAAGTAAGTATTGCTCTGAACTCTTATCCTCTGATTGAATTTCCCTCTAGATGTGGACATTTCATCAGAAACAGCTTTAAGTAATCCTCTGTTGTACATAGATAAAAAAGAAGCCTCTCCAAAGCCTCCTTGGCTTGGTCTGACTATACTGCACTGCCTGCCTTTTCGTCGCAGTGTTGTTGTATAAGGGTGGTGCCACTCTGTATACTTAATGTGTCACTACATAGAAGGTAACAATCACTTTATGAATATAATTGCAGAATGACAAGAAAAACCCGTCCACGTATCAAGGAAAAAGAAGAAAAGGAGATGAAGGGGTACTGTGAGATGTGCAACACGGAGTACGCGGACGCGGCGCTGCACCGGCGCTCGCCGCACCACGCGGCCTTCGTGCGCGACCACGCCAACTTCCTCGCGCTCGACTCGCTCATCGGCGCCGGCGCCGACGTGTCCGCCTTCCTCGACAAGACCACGCCCGTCAACGGCGAACGACGCTCCCTCAGAAACATGTGCAACGGGGACATCGAACCCAAGAACAAGCGGTCCATGAGATCGCAGTCTCCAGATTCCACGATGAACGGCAACCACAGTCCGAGGAGGAACGGAGGACTGGACGACGAAAAGAAGCACAACACTAGGTGTAGTAAACGCGTCAACGAGCCGCAAGTAGAGGACCGCCAATATTACAAAGTGGTCGGCGTCAGCACGAAATTGAGGTCGAGCGGGGGCTTTGCGACCAAACGTAAGGACTCACCGCCGCCTTGCAACGGCACTAAACCTCTAGTCGTCAAATTTAGGAAAGTTCGACGGTCAGAACTGTCGGTACTGAGCGACGAGGCCGAGCAGTTCATGTTTCCTAAACGCGCTAGCTCGACGAGTTCCACCTCGTCGGACGAGGAGAACGACGATGAGACCGGTGAAGATGATGAAGAAGACGACGATACGGTCAAGCAACTAAGCCCACGACGGAAAACCACACCTCCACCCCCGCCGATCACGAATGAAAGACGAAGACAGGCCCGACCGTTAGCTCTAAAAGAAGAATCCTCAGAAGATGATAGTTGGCCGGAGGATAAGAGAAGACGTAAAAAGCGACCACCGGCAGTGGTCAAAAGAACCCGGAGAGTACGACATAAATCTCGCTCTGTAGACTCCCCTCAGGTAGAACCGACAGTTATTGAACAATTGGTACCGGCTGAGATCACCATTCCACCATCTGCAGCAGTCCCTGAAGTAAGTCCCTTGAGAGAGGAGCCTGTCGAAAAGTGTATGAAATGGGAAGATGGCAAACTAAAATATACACCTGCTGTGGAACAGCTTGAGTTCGCCTTTGAAAGTGTGCCACAGAGTGAACCCTGGTTCGAGACCTTCAAACGGCAAGATGAGGATAAGGTGCTTACTAAAAATGTACCTAAGTATTTTGGTAAGCTTCATTGTTAAATGTTTAATTCTGTAGAGAAGTTGAATACCTCACTAGTTAGACCTAAGTTGACTATATTTTATTGTAACAAGATTATTTCCTGCTGTATGCATCTGGAGCTATAGTGAACTGTCCAAATTATGACCACATAATTTGGACCTGACCATTGTAGTTGTAACACCTGACCATTGTAGGTAGTAAGTAGTAAGTGTACCAACATTTACTACTACTTACTACCTACAATGGCCTGACCATTATTGGGTATTGTTTGTAAGGGAATGGATATCTACCAAAAACCGATTAATATATCAGTACTAATTAAATGACAGTTATGGCTAGGATAGAATCTATATGATGCCAATAAATTTTTCTAGTGTTTTAATTTTAACTCAGTGAACATAAACTTATGTCTGTTTTTTATTGTTTCAGCACTATATACTAAATCACCAAAGTTACCATATGAAATAGGTCAGTTACCACCCTTAAAACCCAACTGCTGTCCTCTTAGTGATTTGGTGAAACGAGAAGACAAACCCGGACCTTCGCGGTCATATGGAACCCGGGGCATGAAAAAACAAAAAATTAGAAAACGGACGGCGGCTCTACAGGCTCTCGAGGCGCACCCGCGGAAATCTCCTCGAGAACACGCTTCGACGTTAGCCATACTCGGGTCTGCGGGACTTCTGCATCGCAGGAAACACCCCGACGACACGAAGTCGACGGCCTCGGAAGACACCGTCAGCGACACGCACAGCAACATCAAAATCGAACCTCTGCTGTCGGAAACTCAGGAGGCCTCGGAGAGACTTCAGCAGTTTTTATCGGAGGTGTTCGAGGACGCGGCAGAGTTCGACATCTCGGAGGACGTCATGGACGGGGAGGCCGCCGTGACCACGTCCACCAACCCGCCGGACGTCTCTAGTTTAGTTTCGGAGTGCGAAAACTGCGATCTCATCCGCAACGAGATCGACGAGGCGGTCGATCGCCCGCGCCGCCGACGCGGGAAGTTTAAAAAGAAGAACAGAACCGGCTGGCCGAACAAAAGGAAGCAAACCAAGAGCGGGTCGAGGACGAACAGCGTCGAGTCCGAACTCAAAGCGGACAGCGGCCTCGACCGGTCGTCCGCCGAACCACCGGACGACGACACGACGCAGGACACTATCGGCGAGGAGGACGCGACCCTATCGGAGCCCGAGAGGGAGCCGGTCGGCGGCTGCGAGTCGAGGTCGGACGGGTCGCAGGACAAGACCCTCGCGGAGGTCGCGTCGGAGGCGCAGGACGCCACGCTCGAGGCGGATCTGGCGGAGGAGGCGAAGGTTCGGAGTCCGGAGAGCTCAGAGGGTTCGGGACGACGGCGGGCCGCCACGCGCGTG